>CAJHNH020000650.1:47500-248137 GCA_905116865.2 Candidula unifasciata
ATTGGTGGTCGGTGTTTGGTTGAACTAATGATAGCGCTACTGCCACCAGTAGAACACGTTTTGCCTTGCTGCGTGTATTGATCTGGTTTGAATTCCATTTCTGTGCTGACATGTCGTTTGCAAGTCAAAGGCTTCTGGTGTCTTTGAACTTCGAACTCTGAACTTGTCTGCAGTGTTGTTGCAAACAGTGATACATTCACGACGTGTTGTGGGTGAAATGGTGACATAGGTATGTGTACCAACACTTAAAAGGCACCAGTAATTATTCCTCATCTTCTTATTTTTCTTCTTCTTCTTCTTCTTCTTCTTCTTCTTCTTCTTCTTCTTCTTCTTCTTCTTCTTCTTCTTCTTCTTCTTCTTCTTCTTCTTCTTCTTTTCTTCTTCTTATTCTCTTCTTCTTCTTCTTCTTCTTCTTCTTTCAGTTTTTCTTAAAACGGCTGCTAGCGCGTTCTGCTGTTTCATCTAGGCTGCGATATTTGCGACTTTTAGCTCAGCACGTCCTATTTCAGCAAACCTCTAATTAGTCGCCTTTTACGGCATGCTTCTTGTAGAGATATGAGTCCATTCTTCTTCTTGTCCACTTCCTCCAGTTGCTTCATCCAAGTGTTGAGGGCCCGGGTAGAAAAGGGTTCGGGGGTATAAGAATTGTGCTCTATCTTGTATACGTTGGTCTTCGTATTCTTGAGGCTGTTCTGTGTGCCACTGTTGCATCTTCTGTGTGGATTTCCTCCTGTTTCTTGTTGTATGTATCGATATCCTAGCACATCGGGCTAACCCACTAGTGATCAGTCCTCTGAAACAGCAGTCATCACAGTACCTCCTTGCTGAACGTACCCGAGCAGCTGGTTTCTACGTGAGTAGGCCCCCCATCCAGGACTGCCACTCATCGAGGTCAGCCACCCACCTGGGACCTCCCAAATCCAGGACCGCACCCCCAGCCCCCATCCAGGACCGCCCTCCCTATCTAGGACAGCCACCCCTCTGGGACCGCCCCTCCCCCCCCCCCCCCCCATCCAGCTAAATCCCGCAGCTCTTCTAAGACATATCATCTCTGCTTGTTACTCCCTCAGCTCTTCTAAGACATATCATCTCTGCTTGTTACTCCCACAGCTCTTCTAAGACATATCATCTCTGATTGTTACTCCCACAGCTCTTCTAAGACATATCATCTTTGTTGTTACTTCCACAACTCTTTCAAGACATATCATCTTTGCTGTTACTGCCACAGCTCTTCTAAGATACATCATCCTTTCTGTTACTCCCACAGCTCTTCTAAGACATATTATCATTGTTGCTACTCCCGCAGCTCTTCTAAGACAGTTCATCTTTGTTGTTACTCCCGCAGCTCTTCTAAGAAATATCATCTTTGCTTGTTACTACCAAAGCTCTTCTAAGACATTTCATCTTTTTGTTACTACCGCTTCTCTTCTAAGACATATCATCTTTGTTGTTACGATTTTGCTCTCATCCGCAAGGGTCCGGCTTTGACACTGACAGCTTAAAGTAGGACCAACAAAGACACACATACAAGTTGGAATTAGGGGTACCTACGTAGACACGGGTATACTTCGGAATGTCTAAAGCCGAGCTAGCTGAGTCAGTTATGTTCACCACAAAATGAAACCCACACTAGAAATTTGAGAGAAGAAACAATGACAAAGTCATAACATCTCTGCCAGTTTGGACGCGATATTTAAGTGCTGTGTTATGAGACAGTCAGACAATAAAGTGGATTCTCTTCCTTCTCTTTTTGTTTTTCTTTTCTCCTCAATGAAGTCTACCGCTGAAGTCAGTTATCATGGCACTCTCATCTTTAGAGTCGTTTTATAAATGTTAAATTACATGGTCAGCTATTGGAGCTTTCCTTGCTCGTTTGTCTCTACTGTCCACAGAATGCTCGTTTGTCTCTACTGTCCACAGAATGCTCGTTTGTCTCTACCGTCCACAGAATGCTCGTTTATCTCTACCGTCCACAGAATGCTCGTTTATCTCTACCGTCCACAGAATGCTCGTTTGTCTCTACTGTCCACACAATGCTCGTTTGTCTCTACCGTCCACAGAATGCTCGTGTGTCTCTACCGTCCACATAATGCTTGTTTCTCTCCACAGAAGAATGCTGGTGTGTCCACTGTCCACAATGCTCGTTTGTCTCTACTGTCCACACAATGCTGGTTTGTCTCTACTGTCCACAGAATGCTCGTGTCTCTTGTCACTACTGTCTCCTGTCCACAGAATGCTGGTGTGTCTCTACTGTCCACAGAATGCTGGTTTGTCTCTACTGTCCACACAATGCTGGTGTGTCTCTACTGTCCACAGAATGCTGGTGTGTCTCTACTACTGTCCACAGAATGAATGGTGTGTCTCTACTGTCCACAGAATGTGTCTCTACTGTCCACAGTCTCTGTTTGTCTCTACTGTCCACACAATGCTGGTGTGTCTCTACTGTCCACAGAATGCTGTCCACACAATGTGTGTCTCTACTGTCCACACAATGCTCGTGTGTCTCTACTGTCCACAGAATGCTCGTGTTGTCTCTACTGTCCACACAATGCTCCACACAATGCTCGTTTGTCTCTGTCCACACAATGCTGGTGTGTCTCTACTGTCCACAGAATGCTCGTGTGTCTCTACTGTCCACAGAATGCTCGTTTGTCTCTACTGTCCACAGAATGCTGGTTTGTCTCTACTGTCCACAGAATGCTCGTTTGTCTCTACTGTCCACACAATGCTGGTGTGTCTCTACTGTCCACACAATGCTCGTTTGTCTCTACTGTCCACAGAATGCTGGTGTGTCTCTACTGTCCACACAATGCTCGTGTGTCTCTACTGTCCACAGAATGCTGGTGTGTCTCTACTGTCCACACAATGCTCGTTTGTCTCTACTGTCCACAGAATGCTGGTGTGTCTCTACTGTCCACACAATGCTCGTGTGTCTCTACTGTCCACACAATGCTGGTGTGTCTCTACTGTCCACACAATGCTCGTTTGTCTCTACTGTCCACAGAATGCTCGTTTGTCTCTACTGTCCACACAATGCTCGTTTGTCTCTACTGTCCACAGAATGTTCGTTTGTCTCTACTGTCCACACAATGCTCGTTTGTCTCTACTGTCCACACAATGCTCGTTTGTCTCTACTGTCCACACAATGCTCGTTTGTCTCTACTGTCCACAGAATGTTCGTTTGTCTCTACTGTCCACAGAATGTTCGTTTGTCTCTACTGTCCACAGAAGAATGTCTCTACTCCACACAATGCTGGTGTGTCTCTACTGTCCACACAATGCTGGTGTGTCTCTACTGTCCACAGAATGCTCGTTTGTCTCTACTGTCCACAGAATGCTGGTGTGTCTCTACTGTCCACAGAATGCTCGTTTGTCTCTACTGTCCACAGAATGTTCGTTTGTCTCTACTGTCCACACAATGCTGGTGTGTCTCTACTGTCCACAGAATGCTCGTTTGTCTCTACTGTCCACACAATGCTGGTGTGTCTCTACTGTCCACAGAATGCTAGTTTGTCTCTACTGTCCACAGAATGCTCGTTTGTCTCTACTGTCCACACAATGCTGGTGTGTCTCTACTGTCCACACAATGCTGGTGTGTCTCTACTGTCCACAGAATGCTCGTTTGTCTCTACTGTCCACACAATGCTGGTTTGTCTCTCTACTGTCTCTACTGTCCACAGAATGTTCGTTTGTCTCTACTGTCCACAGAATGCTCGTTTGTCTCTACTGTCCACAGAATGCTCGTTTGTCTCTACTGTCCACACAATGCTCGTTTGTCTCTACTGTCCACAGAATGCTGGTGTGTCTCTACTGTCCACATCGTTTGTCTCTACTGTCCACAGAATGCTCGTTTGTCTCTAATGTCCACAGAATGCTCGTGTGTCTCTACTGTCCACATAATGCTGGTGTGTCTCTACTGTCCACAGAATGCTCGTGTGTCTCTACTGTCCACAGAATGCTGGTGTGTCTCTACTGTCCACAGAATGCTCGTGTGTCTCTACTGTCCACAGAATGCTCGTGTGTCTCTACTGTCCACACAATGCTCGTTTGTCTCTACTGTCCACACAATGCTGGTGTGTCTCTACTGTCCACACAATGCTGGTGTGTCTCTACTGTCCACACAATGCTGGTGTGTCTCTGTCCACACAATGTGGTTGTCTCTACTGTCCACACAATGCTGGTGTGTCTCTACTGTCCACACAAAATGCTCGTGTGTCTCTACTGTCCACAGAATGCTGGTTTGTCTCTACTGTCCACACAATGCTGGTGTGTCTCTACTGTCCCACAACAATGCTCCACAGAATGCTAGTGTGTCTCTACTGTCCACAGAATGCTGGTGTGTCTCTACTGTCCACACAATGCTGGTGTGTCTCTACTGTCCACACAATGCTCGTGTGTCTCTACTGTCCACAGAATGCTGGTGTGTCTCTACTGTCCACACAATGCTGGTGTGTCTCTACTGTCCACAGAATGCTGGTGTGTCTCTCTATGCTGTCCACAGAATGTTCGTTTGTCTCTACTGTCCACAGAATGCTCGTTTGTCTCTACTGTCCACAGAATGCTCGTGTGTCTCTACTGTCCACAGAATGCTGGTGTGTCTCTACTGTCCACAGAATGCTGGTGTGTCTCTACTGTCCACAGAATGCTCGTGTGTCTCTACTGTCCACACAATGCTGGTGTGTCTCTACTGTCCACAGAATGCTCGTTTGTCTCTACTGTCCACAGAATGCTGGTGTGTCTCTACTGTCCACAGAATGCTCGTTTGTCTCTACTGTCCACACAATGCTAGTGTGTCTCTACTGTCCACAGAATGCTGGTGTGTCTCTACTGCCCACACAATGCTGGTGTGTCTCTACTGTCCACACAATGCTCGTTTGTCTCTACTGTTCCACAGAATGCTCGTGTGTCTCTACTGTCCACAGAATGCTCGTGTGTCTCTACTGTCCACACAATGCTGGTGTGTCTCTACTGTCCACAGAATGCTCGTGTGTCTCTACTGTCCACACAATGCTGGTGTGTCTCTACTGTCCACACAATGCTGGTGTGTCTCTACTGTCCACAGAATGCTCGTGTGTCTCTACTGTCCACACAATGCTGGTGTGTCTCTACTGTCCACACAATGCTCGTTTGTCTCTACTGTCCACAGAATGCTGGTGTGTCTCTACTGTCCACACAATGCTCGTTTGTCTCTACTGTCCACACAATGCTCGTTTGTCTCTACTGTCCACACAATGCTCGTTTGTCTCTACTGTCCACACAATGCTGGTGTGTCTCTACTGTCCACACAATGCTCGTTTGTCTCTACTGTCCACACAATGCTGGTGTGTCTCTACTGTCCACACAATGCTCGTTTGTCTCTACTGTCCACAGAATGCTGGTGTGTCTCTACTGTTCCACACAATGCTGGTGTGTCTCTACTGTCCACACAATGCTGGTGTGTCTCTACTGTCCACACAATGCTCGTTTGTCTCTACTGTCCACACAATGCTGGTGTGTCTCTACTGTCCACACAATGCTGGTGTGTCTCTACTGTCCACACAATGCTGGTGTGTCTCTACTGTCCACACAATGCTGGAATGTCGTTTGTCTCTACTGTCCACACAATGCTGGTGTGTCTCTACTGTCCACACAATGCTGGTGTGTCTCTACTGTCCACACAATGCTGGTGTGTCTCTACTGTCCACACAATGCTGGTGTGTCTCTACTGTCCACAGAATGCTGGTGTGTCTCTACTGTCCACACAATGCTGGTGTGTCTCTACTGTCCACAGAATGCTGGTGTGTCTCTACTGTCCACACAATGCTGGTGTGTCTCTACTGTCCACACAATGCTGGTGTGTCTCTACTGTCTCTACTGTCCACAATGCTGGTGTGTCTCTACTGTCCACACAATGCTGGTGTGTCTCTACTGTCCACAGAATGCTGGTGTGTCTCTACTGTCCACACAATGCTGGTGTGTCTCTACTGTCCACAGAATGCTGGTGTGTCTCTACTGTCCACACAATGCTGGTGTGTCTCTACTGTCCACACAATGCTGGTGTGTCTCTACTGTCCACAGAATGCTCGTTTGTCTCTACTGTCCACACAATGCTCGTGTGTCTCTACTGTCCACAGAATGCTGGTGTGTCACTGTCCACTCTACTGTCCACACAATGCTGGTGTGTCTCTACTGTCCACAGAATGCTGGTGTGTCTCTACTGTCCAAATAATGGAATTGTCTCTACTGTCCACACAATGCTGGTGTGTCTCTACTGTCCATTTAATGCGGAACCAAAAATAAAATCATCATTTTTCTGCACTGCTCTCCTGTCTCTTCAGGCATCTTAGTGCAGCCCGCTTTTGTCAGTGCAGCCCGCTTTTGTCAGTGCAGCCCGCTTTTGTCAGTGCAGCCCGCTTTTTTCAGTGCAGCCACACATGATGGATTTGTATAGCTTCTTGACAGTTGTCGGTTTTCCCTATAGAATAGTTTGAAGTTTGTGTGTTGTTCTGTTCCTTTGCTGATGTCTCTTGTAGTTTTACTTTTTCAGCCTTTTTTTTTTTTTTCTCTGTTGTAATTCTTTCAGATCCAAAGCACGTGGGATGTGTGATTACCACTTTTGTGAATCCGGCCACACATGTAATATATGTTCTAGTACTTTTCATAACTGGTCACCGCAGGCTTCAATATATGGCATCCCGATACTTAGCATCACTGGAGGTAAAACACTTGTAGTTTAGATAATCAGGGAGCTACTAATTTAGGCTGTTCTTTAATATAATCTGCGATATCTTATATTAACACAATTGGTGTCACTGCACATTGATAATTCCCATCAGTACTCAGTCCTCCAATGCAGCAGCCACTCCGAGGTACCTCAGATGATTGTTTCCATGAGAATTTTGTATAAAGTAGATTCTCGCTGGAGCTACAGAGTTCGTGCCTCCCTGTTGAGATCCAATGCCACAACCTATGTTCATGAAAATCCTTTATTTGCGTTTTCTTGACGCAGTTTTTTTTTTTTTTTTTTGCACTTCCCTCTACAATTGCATTTTTGCATTTGGTGTGGAGGAAAAGGGGATAGTTGGGGGAAGGCGGGGGGGGGGGGGGGGGGGGGTGCGTATGTAACATTTGCCACAATTCTCTACATTTCTTTCTGTGCCGAATGCTAAGGACTGTTGTCGAATATTTGTCATTGTTTCTTGATGTCTTTATTCGTTTCTCGAAATTTCTTGATGTTTGTGTTGTTTTCTGGAAGTTTTTTGATGTGTGCAGTGTTTTCTCGAAGTTTGTTAAGCCTATTTTGTTTTTGTTTTTTTTTTTTGGGAAGTTTCTCAGTCTGTATTGTTTTCCAGAAGTTTCTTGTTGTTTGTATCGTTTTCTCGAAGTTTCCTAATGTTTGTATTGTTTTCTAAGTTTTTTTTTAATGTTTGTATTGTTTTCTCAAAGTTTCTTGATGTGTGAATTGTTTTCTCGAAGTTTCTTGATGTTTGTATTGTTTTCTCGAAGTTTCTAAATTTGTTTTTGAATTTCGGTATTGTTTTCTCGAAGTTTCTTGATGTTAGTATTGTTTTCTCAAAGTTCCTGGATGTTTGTTTCGTTTTCTCGATGTTTCATGATGTGCACATTGTTTTCGCAAAGTTCTTGTTGTTTATATATATATATTTTTTTTTTTTTGGGGGGGGGGGGGGCCGATGCTTTTTGATGTTTATGACGTAGTTTAGCCGAAAGGAACACTTGTTTGAAGAGCTGCGGATGACGCAAATGTTGTGTTTTTGGCACCAAGCTCATACAGACCAAGTTCATGTGATATTTGTCCTGACACATTTCATCATGAGATTGAATGAAGTATCACTGACTTCCTAATACGATCTCTGTGTAAATAGACTGATCTTATCAAGTCATTCTGTGATTGGTTAGATTAACTGCTGTTGTGCCTCAAATACCAGCTTATTAATAGCATAATGTAAAGTTATGTGCTTAGTTAAACTCATCACCACCGCCGTTACCGTTATCATTATCATCATCAACATCATCATCATCATCACCACCATCATCATCATCATCACCATCATCATTATCATCATCACCACCATCATCATCACCATTATCATAATCATCATCATCACCATCATCATCATCATCATCATCACCACCATCATCATCATCACCACCATCATCATCATCACCATCACATCATCATCATCATCACCACCACCACCATCATCATCATCATCATCATCATCATCACCACCATCATCATTATTACCACCATCATCATCATCATCATCATTATCATCATCATCGCCACCATTATCATCATCACCATCACCATTATCATCATCATCATTATTACCATCATCATCATTATTACCATTATCATCGTCATCACCACCATCATCACCACTATCATCGTCATCACCACCATCATTGCCATCCATGAATTCACTTCAAACGTCATCTTATTCTTGCAGTCATTTCTTCTCATTCGTATTATCCTGAGCTATCTTTTAGATACCATGAGGGAGATCCGCTACAACACCGCTAGTTGCTCTCGTTATCTGTGGGTTTCTCTTGGATGTCAACGCTTCCTCTGTCTATGTGTGTCTCATTTCAGTGACTGGTGATGCTCTTTTGCTTTTTTTTTTCACGATATGCACATTTTTTTTTTTTTTTGTATCTACTTGCAGTCTCATAACTGTTGACACAGCGGTTGTTGAGAACCGTTTTTTTTTTTTTTTTCACGATGGACACATTTTATTGTTATCTTCTCTTGGTCTCATAACTGTTGACACAGCCGGTTGTTCAGTAAACGTTTCTTCACCATGTGCACATTTTCTCATTATCTTATTTTTCTTCTTTCTTCGCCCTTCTTGATTTCATCCTATTTAGACTGATCAGTGCCCACGTGCATTTCTTTTAGAATCCATTAAAAGCTTTATTTGCACGTGAGTAAGGGTTATGCAGCTTTCACAGGTGACATACAAACATTAGAAGAACAATAGCTATGTCATCAGGAAAGCAATAGCTGTGTCATCAGGAGAACAATAGATGTGTCATCAGGAGAACAATAGATGTGTCATCAGGAGAACAATAGCTATGTCATCAGGAGAACAATAGCTATGTCATCAGGAGAACAATAGATGTGTCATCAGGAGAACAATAGCTGTGTCATCAGGAGAACAATAGCTATGTCATCGGGAGAACAATAGATGTGTCATCAGGAGAACAATAGCTGTGTCATCAGGAGAACAATAGCTATGTCATCAGGAGAACAATAGATGTGTCATCAGGAGAACAATAGCTGTGTCATCAGGAGAACAATAGCTGTGTCATCAGGAGAACAATAGCTATGTCATCAGGAGAACAATAGCTATGTCATCAGGAGAACAATAGCTATGTCATCAGGAGAACAATACCTATGTCATCAGGAGAACAATAGCTATGTCATTAGGAGAACAATAGCTATGTCATCAGGAGAACAATAGATATGTCATTAGGAGAACAATAGCTATGTCATTAGGAACACAATAGCTATGTCATTAGGAACACAATAGCTATGTCATTAGGAGAACAATAGCTATGTTATCAGGAGAACAATAGCTATGTCATCAGGAGAACAATAGCTATGTCATTAGGAGAACAATAGCTATGTCATCAGGAGAACAATAGCTATGTCATCAGGAGAACAATAGCTATGTCATCAGGAGAACAATAGCTATGTCATCAGGAGAACAATAGCTATGTCATTAGGAACACAATAGCTATGTCATTAGGAGAACAATCGCTATGTCATTAGGAGAACAATAGCTATGTCATTAGGAGAACAATAGCTATTTCATTAGGAGAACAATAGCTATGTCATCAGGAGAACAATACCTATGTCATCAGGAGAACAATAGCTATGTCATAGGAGAACAATAGCTATGTCATCAGGAGAACAATAGCTATGTCATTAGGAGAACAATAGCTATGTCATCAGGAGAACAATAGCTATGTCATTAGGAGAACAATAGCTATGTCATTAGGAGAACAATAGCTATGTCATTAGGAGAACAATAGCTATGTCATTAGGAGAAAAATAGCTATGTCATCAGGAGAACAATAGCTATGTCATTAGGAGAACAATAGCTATTTCATTAGGAGAACAATAGCTATGTCATCAGGAGAACAATACCTATGTCATCAGGAGAACAATAGCTATGTCATAGGAGAACAATAGCTATGTCATTAGGAGAACAATTGCTATGTCATCAGGAGAACAATAGCTATGTCATTAGGAGAACAATAGCTATGTCATTAGGAGAACAATAGCTATGTCATTAGGAGAACAATAGCTATGTCATCAGGAGAACAATAGCTATGTCATTAGGAGAACAATAGCTATTTCATTAGGAGAACAATAGCTATGTCATCAGGAGAACAATACCTATGTCATCAGGAGAACAATAGCTATGTCATAGGAGAACAATAGCTATGTCATTAGGAGAACAATAGCTATGTCATCAGGAGAACAATAGCTATGTCATTAGGAGAACAATAGCTATGTCATTAGGAGAACAATAGCTATGTCATTAGGAGAACAATAGCTATGTCATCAGGAGAACAATAGCTATGTCATTAGGAGAACAATAGCTATTTCATTTGGAGAACAATAGCTATGTCATCAGGAGAACAATAGCTATGTCATCAGGAGAACAATAGCTATGTCATTAGGAGAACAATAGCTATGTCATCAGGAGAACAATAGCTATGTCATTATGAGAACAATAGCTATGTCATCTTGCAACACATTAAAAGAAGCTACAGCAAAAAAAAAAAAAAAAACAAAAAAGGAGTCAACTTGGGCTCTATTTTATGATTGCTTGCAGTCAATAACTTTATAGATTATTGATTGATTGAAACCGGTGTTGGGAGACATATTGATCACTAGCTGGAATCATTGAAGGGCGGTCACAAAACACTAACAGGCCCTTGGTAGGGACCACAAGCGAATATCAGAAAATAATTCCCTACTGCCAAAAAATGCTTTAGAAACAGTATTAATTTAATGATCAATCTACCTCTAGTGATCAATCTACTACAAAATGTCTTCACTAATGCTCTTCATTTTATACATGATAATACACTCAGTCAGTAAATGGGTTTTGATTAGCACTCAGTTGACACGAAAATGATAAAGATCAGTGCACATAGGATAAACAGCTGTAGGAAAAACAAACCGTTCCAAGTCTTGATTGTCACTGCGTCCATTCCTATGTTCTTTGGCTTCCCCTCCAGGCTGCTTCCTGAAGATTTGACCACTCTGATACCTTTCTCTCTCTCTCTCTCTCTCTCTCTCTCTCTCTCTCTCTTTCTCTCTCTCTCTCTCTCTCTTCTCTCTCTCTCGTCTCGTGAGTCTCTCTGGTGTGTATGTCTCTCATCTACCACCCACGCTCTTTTTTTTTTTCTTTTTTCTCTTTTTTTTTTAATATTAATAATATGCATATTATCTGCTCGGGTGTTCGGGCCTGCGTGCCCAATTTGCGACTCTTTGAAAATAAAGTTCGTTCGTTATCTCTCTCCCTCTCTCGAGCACATCTGGATACTTGTCTACGAGACATCAGGCCTAAGCGTCGATCTCCGAGGTTCAGTGGTTGAGCCGATTTCCTCTAATTCTGAGAGCTTTTGTTTTGTCTGCGAGTGTGTAGACCCGTGGACCCATGTGGAACACAACCCAGTCTACTTACTGCTGATGTTCTTTTCTTTCTTCTTCTCTGATTGCCAGACTGTCAAAGCGCTGATGTCCCTGTTCATAAGGTGCTCTGCGTTTTTGTTGGCCTCTTTTTTCTCATTCTGCAAAATGAAAGATTAAATAAAACAGTTAGTCTATGTAAACATGGCTGCCATCTCTCCAGTCCTGCCTCGCGTGCCCGCGGGCACGACATTGCCACTTTAGACAGAGAAAAGCAATCATCTGTTTCGTGCCGGGCAGGATACGGCCCTACTCTTCAATCACCGGGGTTGTGGTCGTACCCAGCGACCAGGTCGCTCTAGAAATAGCTCCGCCTGCCTTGAAAGGGAAATAAGGCAGCATGTGGAGGCTGGGAGATGCTGCACGGATCTGGCCATACGTATGAACTAATCAATTACAACCTGCCAGGCTGGAGTCTGTGGTTTATACCGGCAGCCAAAATATTGCTCCATTTAAAAAACCGGACAAACTAGCATTTTGCTGCGTGTAAAGGGTTTTTGAAACCAAACTGACAAGGATGGCTCCATTAAATTACTTCATTTATCTGAGGGTGAAACGTTATACCAAGCTATTCGGTTAACAATGAGAATAAAAGAGAGGGAAAAAAAAAAACGAATCAAACGCGTATATAATAACATGTCTATGCGAAATGTTGACAGAAGCTGGCTATTGGTAAAACAGGATAGAGAAATTGCTAAACATTCTAGAGTTGGCTACACTTCAGCTCCCGGGGCCAGAAAACTAGACTTACTGAATAAAGACAAAAACTGTGCTGTAAGGCTCAGCGAAATACACTTCTTCCTCTTTTCTTCTTCTTCTTCTTCTTCTTCTTCTTCTTCTTCTTCTTCTTCTTCTTCTTCTTCTTCTTCTTCTTCTTCTTCTTCTTCTTCTTCTTCTTCTTCTTCTTCTTCTTCTTCTTCTTCTTCTTCTTCTTCTTCTTCTTCTTTTCTTCTTCTTCTTCTTCTTCTTCTTCTTCTTTCTTCTTCTTCTTCTTCTTCTTCTTCTTCTTCTTCTTCTTCTCTTCTTCTTCTTTTTCTCTTCTTCTTCTTCTTTCTTCTTCTTCTTCTTCTTCTTCTTCTTCTTCTTCTTCTTCTTCTTCTTCTTCTTCTTCTTCTTCTTCTTCTTCTTCTTCTTCTTCTTCTTCTTCTTCTTATTCTTCTTCTTCTTCTTCTTCTTCTTCTTCTTCTTCTTCTTCTTCTTCTTCTTCTTCTTCTTCTTCTTCTTCTTCTTCTTCTTCTTCTTCTTCTTCTTCTTCTTCTTTTTCTTCTTCTTTTTCTTCTTCTTCTGCTGCTGCTACTGCTGCTGCTACTGCTATTACTACAGCTGCTACTACTACTACTGATGCTGCTGCCTTCCAACTATCAGTGGAGCATAGGCCCTCAACCAGCTCATTCCAAGTTGTTCTATCCTTCGCCATTACATGCAGTTCATTCTATCATATCCTCCTGACCTTTTTTTTTTTTAAATTTAAATTTAGCTTTACTCTCTAGCTCTTGTTTCCGTGTTTGGTGCTTTTATTTTTATGCCTCTGTGGGTTCCAGTTTAAAAAATTCTAGTAATAATGTTTTTATGTTTTGTCAGCGTGTGTCCTAACCAGTACTATCGTCTTTTCTTCATCTCTTGGTCCACTGTGACTAATTTAATTCTCTCCCAAAGCTTTACATTAGTGATTCTATCAAACCATTTAATTCCCTATATTCTGCACCAGTTAATGGATGTTTCTAGTTTTTTAGCAATTGTTTTAGTTGCACACTTATAGAATATCTATATTTCAGTGTCAACTCATTATCCCACTGTCAACTCATTATCCCACTGTCAACTCATTATCCCACTGTCAACCCATTATCCCACTGTCAACTCATTATCCCACTGTCAACTCATTATCCCACTGTCAACTCATTATCTCACTGTCAACCCATTATCCCACTGTCAACTCATTATCCCACTGTCAACTCATTATCCCACTGTCAACTCATTATCCCACTGTCAAACCATTATCCCACTGTCAACTCATTATCCCACTGTCAACCCATTATCCCACTGTCAACTCATTATCCTACTTTCAACCCGTTAACCCACTCTCATTATCCCACTTTCAACCCTTTATCTCACTGTCACCCATTATCCTAGTGCCAATCAACCATCCCACTGCCAGCCCATTATCCTAGTGCCAACCCGTTATCCTAGTGCTAACACAAGGAGACGTAGTCAGCCATTCTGTATGCCGAGTTGTGTGTGAGAGTAGTCGCCAGATATTATTGATCTACGTTGCTATCTTGGCTAAATGAAAGACATTCTTCAAAAAGCTAAGGAATTTAATAAATAATAGATTACCAGGGAAATGTTGCGGGACAAAAACTGGGGAAAATTGTGGATGAAAGCTTAGTGAATTCAGACGATCCGTTAAGATTTTAGAAGATAAAAAAAATGCGTGACCATTTTGTCCCTAAATGATAAACAACGGACGTCAGGGAGTGGAGACAAGACTCAGCAAGCGACGCCAGGGAGTGGAGACCGGATTCTGCAAGCGACGCCAAGGAGTGGAGACAAGACTCTACAAGCGACGTCAGGGAGTGGAGACAAGACTCTACAAGCGACGTCAGGGAGTGAAGACAAGATTCTGCAAGCGACGTCAGATAGTGGAGACAACACTGCAAGCGACGTCAGGGAGTGGAGACAAGACTCTACAAGCGACGCCAGGGAGCGAAGTCAAGACTCAACAAGCGACGCCAGGGAGTGGAGACCGGATTCTGCAAGCGACGTCAAGGAGTGGAGACAAGACTCTACAAGTGACGTCAGGGAGTGGAGACAAGACTCTACAAGCGACGTCAGTGAGTGAAGACAAGATTCTGCAAGCTACGTCAGGTAGTGGAGACAACACTGCAAGCGACGTCAAGGAGTGGAGACAAGACTCTACAAGCGACGCCAGGAAGTGGAGACAAGACTCTACAAGCGACGTCAGGAAGTGGAGACAAGACTCTACAAGCGACGCCAGGGAGTGGAGACAAGATTCTGCAAGCGACGTCAGGGAGTGGAGACAAGACTGCAAGCGACGTCAAGGAGTGGAGACAAGACTCTACAAGCGACGTCAGGGAGTGAAGACTAGATTCTGCAAGCGACGTCAGGTAGTGGAGACGATTCTGCAAGCGACGTCAGGGAGTGGAGACAAGACTGCAAGCGACGTCAAGGAGTGGAGACAAGACTCTACAAGCGACGTCAGGGAGTGAAGACTAGATTCTGCAAGCGACGTCAGGTAGTGGAGACAACACTGCAAGCGACGTCAGGGAGTGGAGAAAAGACTCTACAAGCGACGTCAGGAAGTGAAGGCAAGACTCAACAAGCGACGTCAGGGAGTAAAGACAAGATTCTGCAAGCGACGTCAGGTAGTGGAGACAACACTACAAGCGACGTCAGGGAGTGGAGACAAGACTCTACAAGCGACGTCAGGGAGTGGAGACAAGATTCTGCAAGCGACGTCAGGGAGTGGAGACAAGATTCTGCAAGCGACGTCAGGGAGTGGAGACAAGATTCTGCAAGCGACATCAGGGAGTGGAGACAGGATTCTGCAAACGACTTCAGGGAGTGGAGACAAGATTCTACAAGCGACGTCAGGGAATGGAGACAAGACTCTGCAAGCGACGTCAGGAAGTGGAGACAAGAGTCTCTACAAGCGACGCCAGGGAGTAGAGACCGAATTCTGCAAGCGACGTCAGGGAGTGGAGACAAGACTGCAAGCGACGTCAAGGAGTGGAGACAAGACTCTACAAGCGACGTCAGGGAGTGAAGACAAGATTCTGCAAGCGACGTCAGGTAGTGGAGACAACACTGCAAGCGACGTCAGGGAGTGGAGAAAAGACTCTACAAGCGACGTCAGGAAGTGAAGGCATGACTCAACAAGCGACGTCAGGGAGTGAAGACAAGATTCTGCAAGCGACGTCAGGTAGTGGAGACAACACTGCAAGCGACGTCAGGGAGTGGAGACAAGACTCTTCAAGCGACGTCAGGGAGTGGAGACAAGATTCTGCAAGCGACATCAGGGAGTGGAGACAAGATTCTGCAAGCGACATCAGGGAGTGGAGACAGGATTCTGCAAACGACTTCAGGGAGTGGAGACAAGATTCTGCAAGCGACGTCAGGGAATGGAGACAAGACTCTGCAAGCGACGTCATTGAGTGGAGACAAGAATCTGCAAGCGACGTCAGGGAGGGGAGACAAGACTCTGCAAGGGGCGCCAGGGAGTCGAGACAGGATTCTGCAAGCGACGTCAGGGAGTGGAGACAAGACTGCAAGCGACGTCAGGGAGTGGAGACAAGACTCAACAAGCGACGCCAGGGAGTGGAGACCGGATTCTGCAAGCGACGACAAGGAGTGGAGACAAGACTCTACAAGCGACGTCAGGAAGTGGAGACAAGACTCTACAAGCGACGTCAGTGAGTGAAGACAAGATTCTGCAAGCTACGTCAGGTAGTGGAGACAACACTGCAAGCGACGTCAAGGAGTGGAGACAAGACTCTACAAGAGACGCCAGGAAGTGGAGACAAGACTCTACAAGCGACGTCAGGAAGTGGAGACAAGACTCTACAAGCGACGCCAGGGAGTGGAGACAATATTCTGCAAGCGACGTCAGGAAGTGGAGACAAGAGTCTCTACAAGCGACGCCAGGGAGTAGAGACCAGATTCTGCAAGCGACGTCAGGGAGTGGATACAAGACTCTACAAGCGACGTCAGGGAGTGAAGACAAGATTCTGCAAGCGACGTCAGGTACTGGAGACAACACTGCAAGCGACGTCAGGGAGTGGAGAAAAGACTCTACAAGCGACGTCAGGAAGTGAAGGCAAGACTCTACAAGCGACGTCAGGGAGTGAAGACAAGATTCTGCAAGTGACGTCAGGTAGTGGAGACAACACTGCAAGCGACGTCAGGGAGTGGAGACAAGACTCTACAAGCGACGTCAGGGACTGGAGACAAGATTCTGCAAGCGACATCAGGGAGTGGAGACAAGATTCTGCAAGTGACATCAGGGAGTGGAGACAGGATTCTGCAAACGACGTCAGGGAGTGGAGACAAGATTTTGCAAGCGACGTCAGGGAATGGAGACAAGACTCTGCAAGCGACGTCATGGAGTGGAGACGAGACTCTGCAAGCGACGTCAGGAAGTGGAGACAAGATTCTGCAAGCGACGACAGGGAATGGAGACAAGACTCTGCAAGCGACGTCAGGGAGTGGAGACAAGACTCTGCAAGCGACGTCAGTAAGTGGAGACAAGACTGTGCAAGTGACGTAAGGAAGTGGAGACAAGACTGTGCAAGCGACGTCAGGGAGGAGAGGCAAGACTGTGCAAGCGACGTCAGGAAGTGGAGAGAAGACTGTGCAAGCGACGTCAGGGAGGGGAGACAAGACTGTGCAAGTGACGTAAGGAAGTGGAGACAAGACTCTGCTAGCGACGTCAGGGAGGGGAGACAAGACTGTGCAAGTGACGTCAGGAAGTGGAGACAAGACTGTCCAAGTGACGTCAGGAAGTGGAGACAAGACTGTGCAAGTGACGTCAGGAAGTGGAGACAAGACTGTGCAAGCGACGTCAGGGAGGGGAGACAAGACTGTGCAAGTGACGTCAGGAAGTGGAGACAAGACTGTGCAAGCGACGTTAGGGAAGTGGAGACAAGACTGTGCAAGTGAGGTAAGGAAGTGGTGACAAGACTGTGCAAGTGACGTCAGGAAGTGGAGACAAGACTGTGCAAGCGACGTCAGGTAGTGGAGACAAGACTACAAGCGACGTCAGGGAGGGGAGACAAGACTGTGCAAGCGACGTCAGGTAGTGGAGACAAGACTACAAGCGACGTCAGGGAGTGGAGACAAGACTGTGCAAGCGACGTCAGATAATGGAGACAAGACTCTACAAGCGACGTCAGGGAGTGGAGACAAGACTACAAGCGACGTCAGGGAGGGGAGACAAGACTGTGCAAGCGACGTCAGGTAGTGGAGACAAGACTCTACAAGCGACGTCAGGGAGTGGAGACAAGACTGTGCAAGCGACGTCAGGGAGTGGAGACAAGACTCTACAAGCGACGTCAGGGAGTGGAGACAAGACTGTGCAAGCGACGTCAGGAAGGGGAGACAAGACTGTGCAAGCGACGTCAGGAAGGGGAGACAAGACTGTGCAAGCGACGTCAGGAAGGGGAGACAAGACTGTGCAAGCGACGTCAGGAAGGGGAGACAAGACTGTGCAAGCGACGTCAGGAAGGGGAGACAAGACTGTGCAAGCGACGTCAGGAAGGGGAGACAAGACTGTGCAAGCAACGTCAGGAAGGGGAGACAAGACTGTGCAAGCGACGTCAGGAAGGGGAGACAAGACTGTGCAAGCGACGTCAGGAAGGGGAGACAAGACTGTGCAAGCGACGTCAGGAAGGGGAGACAAGACTGTGCAAGCGACGTCAGGAAGGGGAGACAAGACTGTGCAAGCGACGTCAGGAAGGGGAGACAAGACTGTGCAAGCGACGTCAGGAAGGGGAGACAAGACTGTGCAAGCGACGTCAGGAAGGGGAGACAAGACTGTGCAAGCGACGTCAGGGAGAAAGAAGAGAAACCTTAATAAAGAAAACATGCAGCTAGGCAGCAAATAATTTCTTAAATGGGTCATTAGGAATCGGCTTCACAGTATTCCGGTTCAAGCCATCAGTAACAGCTTTTGTTCCGGTTTAAAATAGTGTCAGCGGACAGACTGACTGACAATTTAGTCAGGGGCGCCGGACCCCAGAGGCTGAGACAATTAGGGCGCCCACTTAAAGCCCCCACATTTCAAATAAAATGTATAACAGCCCTTATCTACATTAACCCACCCCATTTCATTCGCAGTTACCCCGCCGCTCCCAATATCCGTCGAAGTTTTCTTTGTCTCTGCTGCCTACCTCTGTGGGTAAACGTTAATTCCCCCCCCCCTCCCCCTTTTCACCCCAAAAACCCTTTTCTGTTTGTGCACGTCCTTGTCAAAGACTTCAAGAGAAGATCCAACAGAATGACCCACATAAAGAACATATAAAGCAGCTGTAGCAATAGGTCCCTGGTCGGCTAATTAGAAGGGTGGGGAGTAGAGCTAGTGGGCTTTGTTTAGAACAAGGACACAGAAGAATTCATCAGTATTAAAGAGAAAATCTGACAGCGCCGAGTTATCTGTCTTGTTGTTGAGCAAAGTCCCGCACGCGAAAGGTTACAGATGGCAGTAGCCAAGGCCGGAGCGTGAGCGGGGCGGGTAAATCACGGCCAGGAACTGGCAGATAATGAAGACACCACAAGAACAGTGGTGAAGATGAATGTAGACGAGGGTGAGGTGAGGGTGGAGATGGTAGCAGCTGGTAATGGGAGGCTAGCATGCCATAGGTTGGGGAATCCCTGTCGAGATGGATGTCTGTCATTTAGTACTTGGCTTGTGTGATTTATCTTTGTTATTCATGCGTCCGGAATAGCGCACCATTTAGCAGCATAGTTCATTATCTGTCTGCCTGTTTGCCAGACTACCTACCTCCCTGAATCTTTGTCTGCCTTACTATCTGAAAACATGCTTACCTAACAACCGACATCCAAGCCTAGCTACTTCTATCTATCTATCTATCTATCTATCTATCTATCTATCTATCTATCTATCTATCTATCTATCTATCTATCTATCTATCTATCTATCTATCTATCTATCTATCTATCTATCTATCTATCTATCTATCTATCTATCTATCTATCTATCTATCTATCTATCTATCTATCTATCTATCTATCTATCTATCTATCTATCTATCTATCTATCTATCTATCTATCTATCTATCTATCTATCTATCTATCTATCTATCTATCTATCTATCTATCTATCTATCTATCTATCTATCTATCTATCTATCTATCTATCTGTCTGTCTGTCTGTCTGTCTGTCTGTCTGTCTGTCTGTCTGTCTGTCTGTCTGTCTGTCTGTCTGTCTGTCCGTCCGTCCGTCTGTCCGTCCGTCCGTCCGTCCGTCCGTCCGTCCGTCCGTCCGTCCGTCCGTCCGTCCGTCGTCCGTCCGTCCGTCTGTCTGTCTGTCTGTGGGGGGGGGGGGGGAGGAGGAGGGGGGGGGGGGGGGGGGGGGGGGGGGGGGGGGGGGGGGGGGGGGGGGGGGGGGGGGGGGGAGGGGGGGGGGGGAGGGGGGGGGGGGGGGGGGGGGGAGGGGGGGGGGGGGAGGGGGGGAGGGGGGGGGGGGGGGGGGGGGGGGGGGGGGTCTGTCTGTCTGTCTGTCTGTCTGTCTGTCTGTCTGTCTGTCTGTCTGTCTGTCTGTCTGTCTATCTATCTATCTATCTATCTATCTATCTATCTGAGTGTATGTGTATGTAATGTATGCAAGTATGTGTGTATGCAGGTATGCATGTATGTATGTAATATATGTATGGGTGATTGTATATGTGTGTATGCATGCATGTGTGTGTATGTATGTAATGTGTGTGGGCATGTATGTATGTATCTATGTGTGTATTTATGCATGTTGGTGGATGTATGTATGCATATTTAGCTGTGTAAGTATGTGGGTGTATGTGTGTGTATTGAGGTATGTATGTATGTGTGTAAAGATGTGAGAGTATGTATAAATGTTTGTATTTATGCATGTATGTGTAGGTATGCATGCATGTATGTGGGTGTATGTATTCATGTGAGTGTAAATGTGTGGTTGTGGGCATATGTTGGTGTCTGTACATGTGATTGTATATGTGTGTATGCATGGATGCATGTATAGGTGTGTATGTATGGAATGTGTGTGTGTATGTATTTCCATAAATGTATGTGTGTGTGTTTTCTGTTTGTGCATTTATGTCTATGTATGGGTATGTGTTTTGTTTGTGTATGTATGTAGATGCATGTGTGTATGTATTACGCATGTCTGTATATGAGTGTGCATGTATGAGAACGTAGGAGTATGTATACGTGTTTGTGAGTGTGTACGTTTGTGTACACATGATGTGTGTATGCATTATTCTATAATTTATATTTTTTAATTATATCCATAACATGCATTATTGACAACAGGCATTGGTACTCTGAAAAATGAGTGCTTAGAAGTGCCGAATGTCAGACGGGCCTGCGTGCTCAATTTGTAACCCTTTGAAAAAAACGTTTGTTCGTTCGTTCGTTCTGTCTGTCTGTCTGTCTGTCTATCTGCCCGTCCGTCCGTGCGTCTGTCTGTCTGTCTGTCTCTCTGTCTGTCTCTCTGTCTGTCTCTCTGACTGTCTGTCCGTCCGTACGTGCGTCGGTCTGTCTGTCTGTCGAATTCTCTTATCGAATTCTCTAACGTTGGTGCTTTCAGTGTGTGTGAGTGTGTGTGTGTGTGTGTGTGTGTGTGTGCGTGTGTGTGTGTGTTTAAATCAAATAGAACCTTTAAAATCTACAATACCGGACTCACAGTGGGACTTAAGCTTACTAGCATCATTCTGTGTGCAAAAGTGCCCTACAGCTATCCCTTATTTCTGTTGCTGAAGTGTATAAATATCTCTCCAGTCTCAAGCAAACAAACTCATCTGGCTTGGATGGAGTCAGTAACCGAACTCTTCGATATGCTGCACAGTTATTAGCTATTCCTTCAATTTATATACAATCCATGTTTTACCAGAAACTACTTACCATCAGCAGTTAGAGCTGCCAAAGTGTATCCTCTGCTCAAACCTGGCTCAGCAGACGTCAAATTTCAGGGTAATTATTAGGGCTGTACCGAGTATTCGCTTCGGGGCCGAATAGTGGACCTAATAACTATTCGGTATTCGGCCGAATAGATGCGGTCTGGCCGAATACGAATAGTCGTTTGCCTTACATCCGTTTCTGGACTTGTGGAAAATAAACATATCAAGATTTCCCATCTTGGTTCATACTGTCAAGCGTTTATGTGTGTGCACCACCTACGAGTGTACCAAGTGAACGTCTGTGTAGTACAGCTGGAAATACCTTCAGTGAGACCAGAAGCTGCTTTAATGCTGACAACATGGAACGATTTTTTAAAAATTTTATTTGGAAAGCTAATACCGCTTTCATGGATTAACTAAGCTGCCAGTGACAATTTACAGGTTTGTTTACCTGTTATAAAACTAAGAATACTTTCATTCCTAGGTATTAGTTACCACAGACTGACTGACTAAAGGATGCAAAACACGAAATGTTTTAAAATGTTTACTATTCTGTACTACATTTTGTGAAGTAAAATTTCAGCGTACATTTGGCATTATGGATGTTTTTATTTTAGATCTATTTTATACATGAAAGTGGAAGAACTGGCATCAGTTTGAATAGTTAGAAGTCAGAAGTAATGTTGGTATCAAAGAAAATAATTATTCCTAAATGTGTAGTAAAAGTCAATAGGTTTTATTTTGGGGCAAGTACAGAAATTTAAGTATTTGGGCACATGGATAACATCAGATGGAAGATGCATTACTGAAATAAGAAACAGAATAGGACAGGCACAAACTGTAAATTATAAGATCATGAAGAACATCTTATGCAATATATCTTTGTCATTGAAGGTTAGAACAATAATTCTTGCTTGCTACAAACATGTAGTTTTAACATATGGCTGTAAGTCCTGGACAATCGGTAGGCAGGCCAAACAATTTCTTGAGGCCTCAGAGATGTGGGTTTATAGAACAATGCTTAGAATACCTTGGACAGCCAAAAAAAGAAAGCAGCCAAGAGGTTTTCAAAGAGGCCGGAGCCCGAAGACAACTACTCACAGACATCAGAAGGAGACAGTCATCATTTTTTTATAAGAAGAGGGAAAATGGAACATGTGGTGACCACTGGAAAGATCTGTGGAAGGAGGGATAGAGGAAGACGACAATAAAAGATTCTTGACAGTCTTGTTGCATGGCATGGAGGTGTGTCAGCACACGAAATAATACATGCTGCAGGGGATCGCAGATTGTGGCGAGGCAAAATCGCCTATGCCAGTCGGTAAAGCACCTGATGATGATGACTCACTATTCGTATTCGTATTCGACCGAATAGTTGGTCCAGTTTTTCGGCCGAATAGTGAAAATCCCTATTCGGTACAGCCCTAGTAATTTCTCTCCTATCGCCACTATTAAAACCATTAGAACATCTACACAAAAGTACATTGCGGCATTTAACTAAAAATAACTTCATATTCGAAGTCAATCTAGTTTCAGACCTAAACATTCTTGCCTTCCGCCTTGACAACAATGACTGACAACTAGCATTTGAATATCATCAATGGTCACATTTGTGGGGCAGTGTTTGTGGACTTTAGGAAAGCCTTTGATTTGGTAGATCATTTTTTTAACAAATTAAAACGATTGAAAACCAACGATAACTTCGCCCAATTATTGCTGTCATATTTATTTGATAGAGGTCAAGTAGTGTCCTTCGATAACTGTCTGTCAGAATTCATTTAGTTAAAAATAGGCGTGCACCAGGGATCGATACCCCGTCCACTATTTGTTGCAATGTAGATTAACCACCTTCCATTACATCCCAGTATAACCTGTGCTCTGATTGCTGACGACTGTACAATGTATACTAGTCATGAAAATTGCAATGAGTTGGGAAGTTATTTACAGAAAGCTATAAATAATCTCTTATTATATGGAGCAATGGCAATCGCATGCAAATCAACATACAACTAAATCAATGCTTATAACAACAAGACAAAAGTTACAAACATTTATATTGCACAATCCAACCTTGAGCTTCACATAGACCAATGACGTATTGTTAATTTAACTGAGCACAAAACATTAGGCCTTACAATCATTCAACTTGGAATTCTCATGTTTGTGTCATAACCAAGAAAATAGCACAACGTATTTACCAGTTTGCCCAAATTCAGCCCTTTCTGGATGAAGATACGAGAAAAATATTTTACACGTCCTACGTGCAAACACATGTCGACCATTATTCCACAATTTGGAATGGTTAAGCCAAATCTAATGTTAAAAGACTAAGTTCCCTTCAAAATCACCTGTTACGCCTAGTTTTAGGTAGAAAACTTTTTGATGAAAATCATCTCTATGGCCATCTGAGACTTCTGTGGTTTAGTAAACGTTTAGTTTTTAACAAGGCCTAATTTATTCCCAAAACTGTATCTCAAAATACTCCAAACTACCTGTTGTAGTTGATTAAATCCAAACAAAGAGTTACTATTCATTTAACAGCAAACTTTCTTCAGTTTTTGTAAGTGATTTATAAGTGTTTATATGACACCTTTAATGTAATTATTAATCCATTTTACATTACAAATTTATAATTAAAAAAGGTGTGTATGAAACGTATGCGTAAGGTGTGTATGCGCGTATGTGTGACATTTAAAAATGTGGTATGTATGTGTGCTGGCGTATGTAGGCGTATTTGTGTACGTATGAGGGTGTGTATCGGTAATTGTATAAGCTTGTGTGTGTGTGTGTGTCTGGCTGTGTGCCCTCCTGTGGGTGTATCTGTGTCTGTTTGTGTATGTCTGTTTGTGTATGTGTCTCTGTGTGATTGTGACTTTTTGTGTCTACGTGTATGTGTCTCTGTGTGTACCTCCGTGTGTGTATGTGTGTGTTTGTATGTGTGTGTACCTTGTTGTGTTTGTGTGTTTCTGTATGTGTCTGTTTGACTGTATATGTAAATATGCGTGTCTTCTGTATTTGTGTGTCTGCAGGTGTGTCTCTGTGTGTCTCTGTGTGTATATGTCTGTATGTATCTGTGTGTATATGCCTCTGTGTTTGTCTGTATATGTGTGTGTGTGTGTCCACATGTGTATCTGTGTGTCTACGTGTGTATGTCTGCCCGAATGTCTGTGTGCGTGTCCGTGAATTTGTGTGTGTCTATGCGTGGGTATGTCAGTGTGTCTGCGTGTATTTGTCTGTGTGCGCCTGTGTGTGTGTCTGCGTGAGTGTGTGTCTGCGTGAGTGTCTCTGTGTGTCTCTCTCTGTTTACGTCTGTGTGTTTGTCTGTGTGTGTTTCTATGTGTGTCTCTGGGTGTGTCTGCATGTGTGTCTGTGTGTGTTTGTCTGCGTTTGTATCTGCGTATGGGTGAATGTGTCTGTGTGTGTGCCTATGTGTCTTCTTGTGTGTTTACTTGTGTGTGTCCGTGGATGTGTATATAACAACGATTTGGGTAATGACATCTGTGGTATCCAATAAATATTTCAATGCTTCGGGTAGCTCCGGGCCGTCCTAACAGATATTTTCACTGGGCACTTTCCTGGGGCCCCAGTATCAATCATATGGGCCCCATGCTAATCTGGTCATACCTTAAATATTATCGGCTGCTTAAATTTCATTGTCGCAGGGGTCCTAACACTCAGGTTTGCCATAGAGTTACGGTCAGGTGAACTTGCTGTCCATGCACAAAGAACCGTAACGCAATTCTACACAAAAATGCAGTAGCACACGGGTTCGATTACTGTGCATACACTTGAAGTCTTGTCCACAAGTTTAGAACAATTGCGCACCATCAGGTGTCTGGAGATTGTGAATGTGCCCCTGCCAAGTGATCTTCGCCTCAATTAGTACCGGCTGTGTTCTCAAATAGCGCACCATCTGGTGTCTGGAGATTGTGTATGTGCACCTGCCAAGTGATGTTCGCCTCAGTTAGTACCGGCTGTGTTCTCAAATTGCGCACCATCTGGTGTCTGGAGATTGTGTATGTGCACCTGCCAAGTGATGTTCGCCTCAGTTAGTACCGGCTGTGTTCTCAAATTGCGCACCATCTGGTGTCTGGAGATTTTGTATATGCCGCTGCGCAGTGATGTTCGCCACAGTTACTAACGGCTGTGTTATCAAATTCTCTGTTGTTCCTCCGCACGCGATCATGCTATCCCTATCAAATTCAAAACTTCACATGTGAACGGATCAACATATCGCTCATGTGGACGTTTGTCCACCCCGCTTCTGCCATCATCCCTTTCCATTTCGAATCTCGACTCGTCTGACAACATGACAGACTGCGAGGCCAGGTGACATTTCAGATCTAGTGTTGACGAATGTGGTGCAATGTTCCAACACCCGTAAAAAGGGAAAGAAAAACATATATTCCACGCCTATATATTGGTTCATAAATGTATTTTTGGTAAACATCTAATTTCCTGGGATTAAACAGTGTAGACATATTGAATTAAGCAAATGAACAATCACTACTGTTCACGGCTTTACAAACTTTAAGAAGCTAACAGCTAAAAACTACATCGAATTCGAGTTAATCGCCTTCAAAATATACGCTTAACAAAAAATGGTTCACTTTTTTTGCAAATGTGTGTGTGTGTGTGTGTGTGTGTGTGTATGTGTGTATTTCTTTATGTCTATTATCTAAAAGACTCGCTTTAGCAGTGCAGAGATTAAATAGGAAACGTGCATCTTTCTTGTCATTGATTGATACTCAATCACCGAAGAAGGAGAAAATAAGAAATTTTGGAACTAAAATGTTGCCCCAAAAAGTTCCTAGAAAACCTTGATATGAGAAACATGTACATGATCTGAACGTCCGGGAGAACTGGCTCATACACAGTATCCTGTCCCGAAAGCTGACCCCGTTTTGAAGGCTTGGAGAGAAGGATGATGGCTGGACAGTTTCCGAAAAACGGGGCAGTGGTAAATCTTCGCGAAAGTTGATAGAAGATACTGAAGAATAATTTGCTGTAAAAGCACATAGGGCTGGAAGATTGGCTGGAGCAGCAGTATGTAAGGGTTTAGCGTGCTTTTTCCAAGGGCCGCTGGAGGGAAAATAAATTAAAACGGAATAAGCAGAAGATTTAGAACAACACAAATTAGACTTTACGTATGGTAGGCTGAGCCTTTGGGGCTCTATCAAATAAACCAAAAAACACTCCGCGAGTAAAAACAGTTAGGACTAGCTCGGCTAGAGAGAGAGAGAGAGAGAGAGAGAGAGAGAGAGAGAGAGAGAGAGAGAGAGACAGAGAGAGAGAGAGAGAGAGAGAGAGAGAGAGAGAGAGAAAGAGAAAGAGAGAGAGAGAGAGAGAGAGAGAGAGAGAGAGAGAGAGAGAGAGAGAGAGAGAGAGAGAGAGAGAGAGAGAGAGAGAGAGAGAGAGAGAGAGAGAGAGAGAGAGAGAGAAAGAGAGAGAGAAAGAAAGAGAGAGAGAGAAAGAGAGAGAGAAGAGAAAGAGAGAGAGAGAGAGAGAGAGAGAGAGAGAGAGAGAGAGAGAGAGAGAGATAAGTGTGTAATGTTCTTGTTGTATTCTATGTGTAACATGCTGATGTGATAGGTTGTTCATCCCGTTATCATAATTTTGGTTTGGTCACACTTGCAAACTCAAACTGGCAAGTTTGCTGATCGGAAGTGGCCAGTGAGTCGAAAAGTTTATATAAGACCTGGCGGAGAAGAAAATGTGCTCTTGAGTCGGCGGTAGTGAGACTAGAAACACACAGTCCTGCCTATCAGTTGCAGAACCCTACAGGGTTCATAGTGCAACGTAGGTTTAGCGGGACTGAGTCTGTAGATGGAATGGCTCACTGGTTTTTTTTGCTGTGACGGTACATTCAGTTGATAGATTACGTTGGATCTGGATTTTCCTGTGTATCCTCGCCAGAGATTTTGACTGTAGATAGTCTAAAAGTGGAGGCTAACTCTCATCTTTGTTAGCGAGAGTGATTAGCACATTCTGTTCGAACATTTGTTGATTGGTATGTATTGTTACGTGCGAAGCAAGCTAGCTGTGTTAAGGAAAATTCTAAAAAATGTTGAATGTGATTCCATTTGTTAGATTCAGAATAGGATTGTAGTTCGTGCGCGTGGTCTGGCTAGGTGCTGCCTGTGTAGTTCTGTGTTGTAGCTGCTACTGTGTAGTTCTGTGTTGAAGCTGCTACTGTGTAGTTCTGTGTTGTAGCTGCTACTGTGTAGTTCTGTGTTGTAGCTGCTACTGTGTAGTTCTGTGTTGTAGCTGCTACTGTGTAGTTCTGTGTTGTAGCTGCTACTGTGTAGTTTCTGTGTTGTAGCTGCTACTGTGTAGTTCTGTGTTGTAGCTGCTACTGTGTAGTTCTGTGTTGTAGCTGCTACTGTGTAGTTCTGTGTTGTAGCTGCTACTGTGTAGTTCTGTGTTGTAGCTGCTACTGTGTAGTTCTGTGTTGTAGCTGCTACTGTGTAGTTCTGTGTTGTAGCTGCTACTGTGTAGTTCTGTGTTGTAGCTGCTACTGTGTAGTTCTGTGTTGTAGCTGCTACTGTGTAGTTCTGTGTTGTAGCTGCTACTGTGTAGTTCTGTGTTGTAGCTGCTACTGTGTAGTTCTGTGTTGTAGCTGCTACTGTGTAGTTCTGTGTTGTAGCTGCTACTGTGTAGTTCTGTGTTGTAGCTGCTACTGTGTAGTTCTGTGTTGTAGCTGCTACTGTGTAGTTCTGTGTTGTAGCTGCTACTGTGTAGTTCTGTGTGTAGCTGCTACTGTGTAGTTCTGTGTTGTAGCTGCTACTGTGTAGTTCTGTGTTGTAGCTGCTACTGTGTAGTTCTGTGTTGTAGCTGCTACTGTGTAGTTCTGTGTTGTAGCTGCTACTGTAGTTCTGTGTTGTAGCTGCTACTGTGTAGTCTGTGTTGTGTTGTAGCTGCTACTGTGTAGTTCTGTGTTTGTTGTAGCTGCTACTGTGTAGTTCTGTGTTGTAGCTGCTACTGTGTAGTTCTGTGTTGTAGCTGCTACTGTGTAGTTCTGTGTTGTAGCTGCTACTGTGTAGTTCTGTGTTGTAGCTGCTACTGTGTAGTTCTGTGCTACTGTGTAGCTGCTACTGTGTAGTTCTGTGTTGTAGCTGCTACTGTGTAGTTCTGTGTTGTAGCTGCTACTGTGTAGTTCTGTGTTGTAGCTGCTACTGTGTAGTTCTGTGTTGTAGCTGCTACTGTTCTGTGTAGTAGCTGCTACTGTGTTGTTGTAGCTGCTACTGTGTAGTTCTGTGTTGTAGCTGCTACTGTGTAGTTCTGTGTTGTAGCTGCTACTGTGTAGTTCTGTGTTGTAGCTGCTACTGTGTAGTTTCTGTGTTGTAGCTGCTACTGTGTGTAGTTCTGTAGTTCCTTGTAGCTGCTACTGTGTAGTTCTGTGTTGTAGCTGCTACTGTGTAGTTCTGTGTTGTAGCTGCTACTGTGTAGTTCTGTGTTGTAGCTGCTACTGTGTAGTTCTGTGTTGTAGCTGCTACTGTGTAGTTCTGTGTTGTAGCTGCTACTGTGTAGTTCTGTGTTGTAGCTGCTACTGTGTAGTTCTGTGTTGTAGCTGCTACTGTGTCATGCACTATTCAAATATTCATCGCCTAAGCCATGAACAATATCCCATAATTCCTGCACCAGAAGAACTTTTGTCTTTACTTTCCCTTTTTTTCAGTCCTAAGGGGAACTACTTACTGTCTTGTAAACATTTCATTCCTCGTCTTCCCCGCCCCTCCCCCCCCCCAGTCCTAAGGGGAACTACTTACTGTCTTGTAAACATTTCATTCCTCGTCTTCCCCGCCCCTCCCCCCCCCCCAGTCCTAAGGGAAACTACTTACTGTCTTGTAAACATTTCATTCCTCGTCTTCCCTGCCCCCCCCCCCCCAGTCCTAAGGGGAACTACTTACTGTCTTGTAAACATTTCATTCCTCGTCTTCCCCGCCCCTCCCCCCCCCCCCCCCAGTCCTAAGGGGAACTACTTACTGTCTTGTAAACATTTCATTCCTCGTCTTCCCCGCCCCTTCCCCCCCCCCCCCCCCAGTCCTAAGGGAACTACTTACTGTCCTATGAACATTTCATTCCTCGTCTTCCCCGCCCCTCCCTCCCCCCCCCCCCCCCCAGTCCTAAGGGGAACTACTTACTGTCCTATGAACATTTCATTCCTCCTCTTCCCCGCCCCTCCCTCCCCCCCCCCAGTCCTAAGGGGAACTACTTACTGTCATATGAACATTTCATTCCTCGTCTTCCCCGCCCCCCTCCCCCCCCCCAGTCCTAAGGGGAACTACTTACTGTCCTATGAACATTTCATTCCTCGTCTTCCCCGCCCCGCCCTCCCCCCCCCCCCCCCCAGTCCTAAGGGGAACTAACTACTTACTGTCCTATGAACATTTCATTCCTCGTCTTCCCCGCCCCTCCCCCCCCCCCCACTCCTAAGGGGAACTACTTACTGTCCTATGAACATTTCATTTCTCGTCTTCCCCGCCTCCCCCCCCCCCCCAGTCCTAAGGGGAAACTACTTACTGTCCTATGAACATTTCATTCCTCGTCTTCCCTGCCCCGCCCTCCCCCCCCCCCCCCCCCAGTCCTAAGGGGAACTAACTACTTACTGTCCTATGAACATTTCTTCCTCGTCTTCCCCGCCCCTCCCCCCCCCCCCCAGTCCTAAGGGGAACTACTTACTGTCCTATGAACATTTCATTTCTCGTCTTCCCCGCCCCTTTCCCCCCCCCCCCCCCCCCCCCCCAGTCCTAAGGGGAACTACTTACTGTCCTATAAACATTTCATTTCTCGTCTTCCCCGCTCCCCCCCCCCCCTTTTTTTTTTTTTTTTGTTGTTGTTGCTTCCCGCTAGCTCATATTCAAGAAACAAGTTGTTTTCTCGACGTATTTAATCAAATATATAACATACCGCAGTTATTTTACATCTAATATATGTCTCATTTAGTGTTTATATTTGTATGTGATTTTGTGACACCTTATATCTAATACAGTGTCATTTCCCCGTATATTCTATTTAACATACTTATCAATTTCTGTTATATTTTATGTAATATATTGAGATTTCTGTTTCTATCTAATATACATGACATCTAGTTGCCTGTGGTACCTACATATTTTAATTTCCTCGCCGTCTGCCCCACAGTTTGGGAGATGATCAATTTTGAAATGTCTCCCTCTAGTTGCTGAAATGGAAACTCGTGAGTCTCGCATGCTGTTAATTTCCGTCTGTAAATATTCCCTTCAAAGGCTGCATTAATAATCCATGAAAACTAAATGAAACATGAGCCTGTCGGAGGCAGGACAAACTTGAACCATCGATCTTCGTCTGCTTGTCTTTGCTGCTGAATTAGAGACACTCACGGGCCATTACTTTTGGTGCATCTTATAAAGTAGACAAGTTTTGGTGGAGTTCGCTCTGTACATGTTCAAATTACCTCAAACATCTACATAGTTGTATTTTTGCTGAAGTGATGATTAACGGTTCGACGATAGACTTCTTCGCATCGATGTGTATCTAATGTTCTTTGATACTCTCCACTCTCGTCGCCAAAAGAGTCGCACCCATTACTATCTCTATAGCTCTGCGGTGGGATGTCTAGGGGGTGCATGATTGCTTCCCTCATACATTTGAAAAGTTACCAAGTCGACCTTCTGGTGACTTACTGGATTCTCTAGTGGGGAGTGCTTAACTAGCACAGTTCACATAGTCACATCGTACAACTAACACTGATAACCGTCAACAAACACACGTTATTGTCATCTCTGTGATCGTGCATCAGTCTAATTGTTAGGACGAAACATAGTATGCCGATGAATGATGAATTGATGATTACCGAACTATTGTTTGTCTAATACCCCCAGACTCACTGATCTGCCTCCAAAGCGATGTCACTTCAAAGGGAAACACCCAGCCTCAGCTTGACGTGTCCAGGACATAAGACGTTTTCGGCCTACAAACTTCATCTTATGGTCACTGATAACCTTTCAAAAACACCTCGGTTATGTGCAGTGTTGCCACTTTTCTTTGACAAAAAATATCCAAAACAGTGTCAAAAAATATCTAAAAAGATCTCAATCTGCGTGGAAAAGATTTAGAAAAAACATCCAAATTGAAAAAGTCATAAATGACATAGCTTTTGTTATGACTTACCCTACATAATCATGTCCTCACCTTCACTGATGTCTGCCTCACAAGATCCACATGATAAACTTAGCTTGGATAATGAAGTTGAAGCTTCAGATCCAAAATGACCCTGGTATGCTTTAGCTGTTCAAATTTCTTTATAAGTGGAACAGTAGGCTTATTTCTCTAGTCTCATTAGGCCGAATTTTAATGACACGATAGCATTTAAGAGATCAAATTTCATCCTGTTTTTAAGGTTAGATTTGATATAATTTTCAGTTTTAGGAATTATATCAAATCAGACCTCTTAAATGCTATCGTGCCATTAAAATTCGGCCTGATGAGACTAGAGAAATAAGCCTACTGTTCCACTTATAAAGAAATTGGAACAGCTAAATCATACCAGGGTTATTTTGGATCTGAAGCTTCAACTTCATTATCCAAGCTAAGTTTATCCTGTGGATCTTGTGAGGCAGACATCAGTGAAGGTGAGGACATGATTATGTAGGGTAAGTCGTAACAAAAGCTATGTAATTTTTGACTTTTTCAATTTGGATGTTTTTTCTAGATCTTTTCCACGCAGATTTAGATCTTTTTAGATATTTTTTGACACCGTTTTAGATATTTTTTGTCAAAGAAAAGTGGCAACACTGTCCACGACACACAGTCGCGAGTCAGCCTCGAATGTAATCAGGAACACATCACCCTATCTGGATCATAAAGAGATGTTAGGCCCTTAACGCCTTGTCTCCATCATTTACATTCAACTGGGGCAATCCAAAATATACACCAAATCCTAATAAATGGTCTAACACTCACGGGAACGAAACAATACCAACAATAAAGTCACACACATCTCTACAAACGACCACACTATCTCAACGACTGGGAGGCACTGACTGCACACGGGCTAACGCAAAGGTCTTGCAAAACCCGTGAATCCGCTAAACTCGAGAAACACTCGACTCACATTTTAGAACTGTGTGGACCTTTTGCACTCGCCTCTGCCATCACTATCATCACTTGGTGTCTTTACGGCTGGCATAGGCGATCACGTCTCTGCCCGTGCTACAATTGAACAGCGAAGGGAGTTTAGCAGACAACAAGCTCCTACAACAACCCCAAAAGATCTCTGAATATTTCTGCATTCCTGAACCGAAAAGAGCGGTCCGAGATATTAAGAGAGAGCGCCAGAGATGCTATTTGACCTGACCACATTGCCACGGCACCGCCTCCCCCTCCCGCGCCTAACCCCCGACCTTCTTCCTTTTAATCTTTGTTCTACATTGAAGGAAAGCAGAACACGATCAAGAACAGTGATCCCAAAATACATTGAGTACAGCTGTTAAGAAAATCACACAGGTAGCCGTCGTCTCCAAACGTTAGCGGCAAGGACGCCAAGACGATTCCATCGACCTCCGGTGTTTGATCGTCTACTGTATTCTTGCGTGGTCTGGGCGGGAGCGTGGTGTCATCGTCCATTTAATAAAGACGTGTCTGTAGAATCAAAACAGGATTTGATTGACATTTCCCAATCAATACTCCCAGAAGCAGCTGTTCATTAGTTCAGGGAGGAAAGTAGTTTTTCCGTGTCATCGGGCGGGCGTCCGGGCAGCAGATGTTCCAGACACTGACGGACAAACTCGGAAAATCTATTCAGAAATGAGGTCAATCAGATTGGTTTCCTGTCTGGAATCGTGGCCGATTTTAGCAGAGAAATAAGGCAATGAGCAGGTACTCGCCTACTGAGGTGTTAATCCTAGGTTTAAATCTGTCTATTTAAGACTTGATCAAGTTGAAGTGGAGTAAGCCTCAGAGATTATGTACTAGTATCTATATGTCAGATATGCTGTGTATCACCTTTTAAAGGTGCATATAATGAGACAAACAAAAAGACATGCAACCAGATAGACAGACAGACAGACAGACAGACAGAAATCATTTCCATTTTATCATACAGTAGCTCACCGATCACAGCTAATCTATCAGCCTGTTCGTTACCTCAAACACATGAATATCCTGGACACAAAACTTAATGATATGCTCTTGGTCTGGGCCTTATCAAGGAAAGATACAAAACCGAACGAAAAGTAGACCGGCGAGCGTCACAATATAACACACACAAACGAAAAATGAAGGTTGCGGCTATAGAGCCTTTATCGGCACACACATTAAACAAACAAAACCAGACGTATATACAAAGGCGTGGCGAAGTGGTCAAGCTGTTTGTCTCGCGCTCTGAAGGTCGGGAGTTCGCTCCACGAATGTTCACGAGTACAATTTTTACGGAGATACACATGTGGGTCGTCACTGGAGCTACGGAGTTGCTGCTCTGTGCGGTGCCATCAGCAGGCAGCTAGCCGTTCTGCGAAGAGAGACCGAGCCATATGGGATAAAACCTGGTGCAATGAAGTTCATCCTCTCGACTTTTAACAAATTTTTTGTTAAACTGAACTGACGTAGACCGAAGCAGCCACGTTAATGTTTTTCCAGTTTAATAAACAGCCAATATGGGGTCTGATAATATACAGCCGGGGGAGTGCCAAGGGCCGTAGTTCGAGAATCTTAAATTAAACTGTGTTGACAGTTCAATCCCCTGGGCATCAGAGTTCCCAGAGTGAAAATAAAGCGATTTTCAAGAATGTGTGGTCTCTGTCACTGGAGTGGCTAGATTTAATGGTTGTCACCTCCATGTCGTAAACACCTTTGTGATTCTTTAAGTTGAAGGGCAACGGTACTGGTTTCAGGGCACCATTCTGCACATCCAAAAGATGTCTGAACCTGCATTTTTCGAAGCATGCTCTGTGAGTCTGTTACAACTGCATGTCGAGCTGTGCTGCTTCCGAAAGCAGCTGTTACTGTCTCCACCTCTATTCCCTTCCTGCATGTTGTGCTGTTGTTCACGAGACTCTCTGTTTTCAAACAGTTTCCATTCACTTTTGCACTAAAACTCTACCCACCTTTCTTATCGCTCACCACTGACCCATCCATCTGTGAAAATTCTGTTGCCATCTGAGCGTGAATTGTCATTGATCAGCTCTTGCACCGCTGGCTCTGTTTTCCCAGCTATCCATTACCGGCACCCTCGGTCCAAGGTAACTATCACTCTGTGTTTTCCCAGCTATCCATTACCGGCACCCTCGGTCCAAGGTAACTATCACTCTGTGCGAGTCTGTTTTGCTAAGCGGAATTGTAACCTATTTCTAAGCACACGCTATCTTGTCAGTAGCACAAACAGTTCTGATCGCGACTTCCGCTGGTGTCATCCAAGAGCTACTTCTTTTCAGCCTTTGACCTTTGCCCCTACTACACGCAGAATGTGTTCCCTGTCCGTTGACACTTTAAGGTACATTTTCGACTCTAAAACCTTGTATCGCTCATATACGTGCCATGTCTCGTATGGGTTTACATGTAGGCAGATACGCATATGGATATGTGTGTAGATATGTTGACATATACATAGATCCTCCAGCAGGTAGGTATGTAGGTAGATACGCATATGAATATGTAGGTAGGTATGTAGGTAGATACGCATATGACTATGTAGGTAGGTATGTAGGTAGATACGCAAATGAATATGTAGGTAGGTATGTAGGTAGATACGCATATGACTATGTAGGTAGGTATGTAGAAAGATAGGTATGTTCACATGCAGCTAGGTATGTAGGTAGATATCTAGGTGAATATGCTGGCATCTAGACAAGTATTAATTGTCTAGGTAAATTATGAAATAGGTAGGTAGATAGCGATATAAAGCGACAGGTACTGAGTTAGACAAGTGAGGAATTTGATTAATAGGTAGAGATGTGTGCGGTTATGTAAACAGGTAGAGAAGTTATGCATGTAGGAGGGATGGTATTTATTCAGGGAAGCTGGCAGACTGTTAAACAGGGAGTTTGTAGGTATGAATTCGTCTGTGTTTATGCATGTATGTACTAAATACCTAAATTCAGGTAGAGTTGAGCGCCGAGTGCTGTGATGTCAATTCTTGACTCAACTTAACTGTAGAGGTTGCATGTTCTTGTGTGTGTGTGTGTGTGTGTGTGTGTGTGTGTGTGTGTGTGTGTGTGTGTGGTGTGTGTGTGTGTGTATGCACGTTTTTGTTGTGTGAAACCAGGCAGCAACGTGTGTGTGTTTGTAACTGTAGTCCATAGTGGCAACACAACACACACGCTCAAGGACACGACTTCTCTGAGATTTGAAAAAGGTAACGAGGTCTCGGTTCTGACGGCCAGTGATTGAGTAGTCGGTAGTAAGGTGTGTAGAACACAGTTATCATTCCCTGCATCATGTGTGGGCAGTGTGATGGAGGATGGTGAGGTGTGCTGATCGCCACTGAAATGGTGTGTGTGTGGTTAACCCCGGGATGGTGAGGCGTGCTGATGTGTGCGTTGCGCCGGGTGTGGGATGGAGAGCACGTTCCATTTATCCGTGAGTGGATGATACTGGGTGTTCAGATAGTGAAAACAGCCGCGGTGGTGCAGTGGCTAGCTCATATGAACACTCCTCATTCAGTAGCATGTCCCTCGCGGAACCTCGCTGCCATAACAACCCTCCGGAAAACCTTCCTATCCTGAGCAAGATGTCCTGCGTCTGATACACCCATCTGGAGATGTCTGCCACATGTGTGTGTGTGTCTGTGTGCCTTCCTCTTCCTCTCTTCCCAGGTATGTCCATTATTGTTCTCTCTGACTTGTGTGACGTGTCAAGTGACCAAAATATTTCAATTTTGTGTGTTTGTGTGTCGTACTAGCCGCGCCTCTTCAATATTCAGCGCGTGAAGTAAGGATGTGAGTTGTTGTTTGTGTGCACGTTTGTTATTCTTAGAACCTGTCTGTAACATTTATATTCAAATAATTTTGCGTTGTACAATGTTTAGTAAGTGTCCAGGTCTCATAGTGGCAACACATGGGACACATGCATGCTCAAAATCTGACCGAATTCTATCTGAGATTTCCAAAATTTATTCAGTTGTTTTTAGTCTTTGAAGAGCAATTGATTGCCGTTTAATTTCTTTCATTGTGTCACCATTGTTGGTAACCAGTGTAGATATTCAAATTTTCCATCACTTCCAATCTTCCTCATTAACATATATTTCCAGTCCATGGCAGTTTTTGTTTGGCATTATCTTTGTTTTTTCGCTGTGTTAAGAAATAAGTTATGATTTTCGCCGGTTAACCCCGGGAGTGAGTTAATACGTTTTCCAAAATTTGTGATGTTGATGTAATACTGGGTCATCAGCATAGTGAATTTCTGGTATTTCATGACCACTGGTGTTTTAGGGCTCATATTGTTCCTGTTTCCTATCATCTCTTACATTTATCATTATATTTTCGGCGTACAGGTTGAACAAATACGGTGACAGCACATCCCTGACGGACTCCTAGGAACATGTATATCATATGAATCGTGTGTTTGAATATATTTATATATCACTGAATTCATATCATATGAATGTGTGTCTATATATATATATATATATATATATATATATATATATATATATATATATATATATATATATATATATATATATATAGTATCACACATTTATGTAAATGTATAAGACAGATAAAGAGAGGTACGAATAAATATTTTAGAGAGAGCGGTTTGATTTATGTATGTTTATGAATATAGGTAGGGATATATATTTTAAAAAAAGAAAGAAAGAAAGAAAGAAGAAAGAAAGAAAGAAAGAAAATAAGAAAGAAATAGAAACTCTGACTTATTTTAACATAATCATCCGCCTGTAGAGTGCGGCACACAGACAACCGTGTTCACAGTGGGGCCTCACAATCTGACAAATTATGCCTTTCCTCCCCCTCCCCCCTCCCCCAAAAAATTAAATGTTCCTTCAATAGAGCTTAAATAAATAACACAATTTCTGTTGTTTTGCAAACACATTTTTGGTAATTTCTTTTACACTATATTAAATTACAATATATTTCCACTACACTTATTTTTTTTTAAGCCGTATGTTTTGTATACCCTGATAAGAAATGAGCAGAGAAACAGAAAACAGGCACTAAAATGGGAAATAAAGTGATTAAGGAGGCAAGAACGCTGAACAACAACACGTCATAAGGCGAACGTTGATGAGAGAGGCCAAAGATGCCGGACTGGCTTCTGTTCATGATGTTGAACTTATTGCATTAATGAAGTAACGTAATGGAGAAGCAAACTGCTAGGCGGTAACACAAGCTTTCATGTGGCTAGAATCACTATTCCCGTGGGTGTGTGTGCTGAGTGATTCTTTGAGCATGATCCGGCGGGTCGAGGCCGGCTGGTTAGGCAGACACTGGTTTGAGTCATTGCAAAACTCTCCTGTGTGTGCAGTTATCTTCATATTCGTCCCAGGTCATGCAGGCGTTGTTGGTAATGAGAGAGCTGATAGACTGGCAGGTGCTGCATTATTTGAAGGTGACCGGCCCATAGATCACGCAGACAGTGTCATTGTCCTTAGAGAGATAGGACGTACTGAGAATTTTGGAACCAACGTGTCCACATCGCTGCTAAGAAAACGAGTATTAGGAGTCAAGTTCGGCACAGCCAAGCATGAGAAGCACACCGGACGCACATAAAGTCTTGTAAACCAACATAGTACTGGCACTGTTAACCACGCGTCACTGATGAATATGTTGAGAGTGGAATCTGAGGGCCTATGGATGTGTCAGGACACGCAACACTCAGGTTCTGGAGCAGGGCTGCAGTTCAGAAGTGGACGAACAACCAGAACTTTGCACCAGAATGTACAGCTGGTGAACGCGAAGAAGAAGAAGATAACTCGTAACTCAAACTGCTATCCCAGTGTGACTTCTAAAGACACTATAAGACATTGAATGAATGAGTGAATTAATGTATTGTACGGTTTTCTTGGATTAAACATTGAATTGAACATGGTTGGGGCCTCGCATTCTTTAGAGCTTAGGGCCTCGTCAAGTCCAAATCAGGGAATGCATGTGTTTATCTTTCTTTCTGTCTGTCTGTCTGTCTGTCTAACTATCTATCTACAAATCTGTTAGCCTGTCTATCTGTCTTTCTACCTGTCTGTCTGTCCGTCCGTCCGTCCGCTGTCTGTCTGTCTGTCTGTCTGTCTGTCTGTCTGTCTGTCTGTCTGTCTGTCTGTCTGTCTGTCTGTCTGTCTGTCTGTCTGTCTGTCTGTCTGTCTGTCTGTCTGTCTGTCTGTCTGTCTGTCTGATTACATATTCCCTTTATGACAACCCTGTGCATATCCTCTTGTGCACACACAGATTCCTTTGTTTGTTTCTCGTATTGCTGGACACTGGACTGCGCATATCTGCCCACATGGCGGTGATCTTGTCCACATTGGGCAGCTATCGCTAGAGGGCCCTCGATTCTTCTGCCCGCTTCTCTTCCTCAAGTGTATCTATTGTAGCCTCACCTCAGATCTTCTGATTCTGTCCTTATCTCTCCTTCATTTCTCTAATTGTGCCAACTTGCCTTATTTTTTTTAATGCAGCCATTTTATTCAGCATTTTGCTTTTTCTATCTCTGGTTTCTTTTACACATCAGTTCACTGTGTGAACATTTACACATCAGTCCATTGTTACATGTGAACATTCAAACATCAGTCCATTGTTACATGTGAACATTCACACGTCAATCCAATGTTACATGTGAACATTCACACATCAGTCCAATGTTACATGTGAACATTCAAACATCAGTCTATTGTTACATGTGAACATTCAAGCATAAGTCTATTTTTACATGTGAACATTCAAACATCAGTCCATTGTTACATGTGAACATTCAGACATCAGTCCAATGTTACATGTGAACATTCAAACATCAGTCCATTGTTACATGTGAACATTCAGACATCAGTCCAATTTTACATGTGAACATCTAAACATCAGTCCAATGTTACATGTGAACATTGTATTGTAACGTAGCAGTGACTCTAATCTTTACTTCCAACAAAATTGGGGCTCCTTGACCTGCGTAATAAACTATCATTATTATTATCATCACTATTATTATTACTATTTGCTAAAGAGCCACCTGGGTGTAGTGGCTCGACGCTTGAGCCTGTCTGCGGATAAGAAAGTCGTGAGTTCGAATCAGAACAGATTAGGATTTTTTCAGATAGAAGCGTTCTTGGTCACAAGTCGACCCAGCCTTGAGTGGGTTTAAAGTAACGTCCATGGAAGTGAAGGCAGCCGGAGTGATGTTAAGCATATAACGCATCGAGTGCCGATTGGTCTATAAAATATGGTTCTAGCCCTTTATGCCCGTACACCTGAATGATTATCAATGGCAATACTCGAATAGCAAGTAAAAAATATATTTCGGATAACATAAACTGTATAAATAATTACTTTTAAAAAAAATTGGGTCTCCTCCGAATAACGGGCACAAAAGATGGCGGCCGCAAAAACACCCTAACAGAGCCTCAGTCACGTGTCAAATGCGCATTTTTTGCAGTTTTCCGGCGACTACCGCCACCGCCGACAATATCCCCACGCCGCTCACGCGGCGTTAATTGGGGCTAAACTAGATGGCTCGGACTCACGAGCAGCAGCTTCCGCATCTCCTGCAGCTTTTTTTCCTTCTACACATTCTCGAAGGTACAGGGCTAATCCCACCCCCCCCCCCCCCCATAGGGAAATAAGAGAGAGAGTTTGTAGATGTAGAAGTTATCGACAGCTTTAGTAAGTTCCTGCCCTTCGTGCACTGTCCACTGTGATGTTGTTCCCGTGAAAGTGACCGGTGATAGTTTCTATTCCAATCCATGTATTTAGTTAGCCGCTGGTTGTTAATGAATGTGTTAACGGAGTTGAGTTGAGCACGTATGCATGTGTCCGGAGTGCATTCCTGATAATCATTAATGAATCTAGCTCAGATTTTTGCTGTTGTATTTTTTCATGACATTTCGTTATGTTTGAAGTCACACTTTGTCAACATCTTTCTCAAATCAAATCTTTTTTTTCTCTCTCTCTCCTCCTCTCCTCTTCATTGGGTATTTCATAATGCTCCCGGATTATATTTTTTGTTTAAGTCTATTTGTAATGGAAAACCCGTCGGACCCGTCACTGAAACGTTTATTTCAAATTAGGAAAGAATTTACTGATCACTCGCCCGGCCTTGTTTCTGCCATGATCTGCAAAAACATCAAAACCGTTAATATTGTGGAAACCGATCGAAAGTTAGTAGATCGTTTCCGTGAAAGCTTATGATAAACGATGAGACGGTTGAACCAGTCTAGCTTCATTTTAACGGCTGTGGTAATTTTAGATACTACCATAAAATCTTGCTTCTGTGATAAAATCACAGCCTTTTTTAATGGGGTTTGGGGTTGTGGGGGTGGGGGGGGGGGTGGAACTATTCACACTTTTTTCACGAATTCGGTGCTGGGGGGATCAATATTGAGTACATCTTTGCTCAGTTTTGTTTCCCAAATAAATATTCATGTATTCCGTTTGTTTTTTGTTTTTTAAATAATGTGGGCTACCCCCCCCCCCCCCCCCCCCTTTTTTTCCCCTTAAAGTTGTTTATATTTACCGTGGGTTTTTTTTTCAGTCACCTAATTGGCATCATTCCGTAATCTAGCCACTTTATGTCAATATTATCTTGATGTTTATCAGTTCTGTTGTCTTGACCGCTGAGTTTTACAGTCACAGTTTGTCCTGTATTTAGCATTCCGTTGATAAAGACTTTGGTCGACGTTGGGCGATTCTAGTTGTGCCGGTCATTTCCGTTCCCTCAGTTGAGCTATCTCGTCTCAGTGTGATGTACGAGGGGGGCTTCACGTGAAAACTTTACAATTGTGATAGATATTACAATAACCACATCACTGTCTCGTAACCCGGTCGTGAACAGTCTGTCATAGAAGCCGCGCTGGTCTGAAACATCTCACGCCACTCACATGTTGGCTGGACTGACAGACTTGCTTCAACGTCCTGGACCTTCATTCGCGGAAACATTTCTGTAGGTTTCTCCTTGTCGCTGATCAACAACCGGGCAACGGGACGCTGCTCCTCTGTGGTTTGGACGTCTTTAAAATTGTATGATGACGTCAACACGTTAGCCTGCACCGTGATGTCACGTGCTCAACACCCTTGACATCTTTAACAATCAAATTGACAGGTTCGAAGACAGTGGCGTGGCTACTGTAGTGTAAATCACATTGTACGTTGCTTCATTTGAAGACCCCTCATATTTCTACTTCGAAACAACATCACCAAACAGTATGTTTAAAAAAATAACATCTGGTGTAAAGACAATCGGAATTCTTGAAACAAATTTTGCTGTCATTAATGAACGTTTAATTAACTTGTTCTTGTTTTTTTTTTTTTCGTCTCACTGATACCAGGTTGTAACCCAGTGTCGTGGTTTTTGTACTTAGCTTCTTTTGTGGCTTTTGTGGTATATTTGTTTATCGTTTTGCAGATTTCTGCTACAATATTTCTCTCTCTCTCTCTCTCTCTCTCTCTCTCTCTCTCTCTCTCTCTCTCTCTCTCTCTCTCTGTCTATCTCACTCTCGGTCTTCCTCTCGCCCTCCTCCCAAATCTTCTGCTGTATAAAGTATCACATGCAGTTTGGTCTGGCTGTATTTCCACCACACGGCTGAATCGCTTCATTCTCTGTATGTCATTATAAATCAGTCATGGTCTTATTCCAACTTTCTCTCAAATGCTGGTATTTGTAACCCTGTCTTTTCTTGTGTTGTTAGTGAATTTGCGGAGACACCGCATTTCACATGTGGTTATTTTCTGTTCTAGTGCCCTGTTCATTGTCCATGTTTGGCACTGATAACATAAAGTAGGGATAAAGATGCTATTTAACAGTTGCTGTTTTGCTGGCAGGGAGTCATGTGGGTGTCTAGGCAATGAGGCTAACTGGTAGGTGACCGCATTTGCCTTCTGTACTCTGGCAGCTATCTCTCTACTCTGTCAGCTATCTCTCTACTCTGGCGGCTATCTCTCTACTCTGGAAGCTATCTATCTACTCTGGTGGCTATCTCTCTACTCTGGTGGCTATCTCTCTACTCTGGAAGCTATCTCTCTACTCTGGTGGCTATCTCTCTACTCTGGCGGCTATCTCTCTACTCTGGCAGCTATCTCTCTACTCTGGAAGCTATCTGTCTACTCTGTCAGCTATCTCTCTACTCTGTCAGCTATCTCTCTACTCTGGCAGCTATCTCTCTACTCTGGTGGCTATCTCTCTACTCTGTCAGCTATCTCTCTACTCTGTCAGCTATCTCTCTACTCTGGCGGCTATCTCTCTACTCTGTCAGCTATCTCTCTACTCTGGCGGCTATCTCTCTACTCTGACGGCTATCTCTCTACTCTGGCGGCTATCTCTCTACTCTGGCGGCTATCTCTCTACTCTGGCGGCTATCTCTCTACTCTGGTAGCTATCTCTCTACTCTGTCAGCTATCTCTCTACTCTGGCGGCTATCTCTCTACTCTGACGGCTATCTCTCTACTCTGGCGGCTATCTCTCTACTCTGGCGGCTATCTCTCTACTCTGGCGGCTATCTCTCTACTCTGGTAGCTATCTCTCTACTCTGGAGGCTATCTCTCTACTCTGTCAGCTATCTCTCTACTCTGGCGGCTCTCTCTACTCTGGCGGCTATCTCTCTTCTCTGGCGGCTATCTCTCTACTCTGGCGGCTATCTCTCTATGAACTACTAATGAACTGTATTAACACAAATATCAAAATGGCAACACATGGATTGTGTGTTTCCTGTCCGAGACTTGAACTATTCACTGAAAGGTGATAATGCAATGCTTAAATTGTTCTAGTTAGACTTACAGATACAGTGACCGAAAACTAATGACTTCATCCAAAGAGCGTTGGCGCCAAAACTAAGCGGCCTCACTTGATATTGATTCTCGGGGAAGTGTAGCAGACGAGAGGGGTAATTGTGTTAGACGCAAGTGGCCGGAAGAGCCGCAAGTTTGATTAGGGCCAAAGTTAATTAGAACTCAATTCAGAAATTACCTCATAGACTCTTCCACATTGGAAGCAGTAATTCAGGATTTGGGGAATGTTATCTCAGGGGAAAAGTGGGGATATTGTTTTGGTGTGGGATGTGCGGGGAAAAAACACAAGAGAGGAAGAGAATAGTGATATATGAGATCAGCAAGATATATTTATATTTTGATAGACCTGCAGTCTACATTGATGGCCAAGAGCTGGAGACAGTTGACCATTTTACCTGTCTGGGATCCACAGTGAATAACAAATTATCGCCTGACCAAGAAATCAACACAAGGATGGGTAAGGCAGCAACAACAATGAGCAGATTAATAAAAAGGATTTAGGAGAAAAGAAAGCTTACGATTAAAACAAAAACTCTTGTCTATCAGGCTTGTGTATCAGGCTTGTTTTACAAAAGCTGTGGTCAAGGTTCGATCTCGAAAATGTTTGAAAACTGTCTTGCAATTCCTGGCTCATGGCAAAACTGCAAGCACGACCAGACCACAACAACAGCAAGTGAACAGCGATGAGGCCAGACAAGAGCACTGTAACCACGATCAGACCCCAAAAACAGCAAGTGAAGAGCGATGAGCCCAGATAAGAGCACTGTAACCACGACCAGACCCCAACAACAGCAAGTGAACAGCGATGAGGCCAGATAAGAGCACTGTAATGACCAGACCCCAACAACAGCAAGTGAACAGCGATGAGGCCAGATAAGAGCACTGTAACCACGACCAGACCCCAACAACAGCAAGTGAACAGTGATGAGGCCAGACAAGAGCACTGTAACCACGACCAGACCCCAACAACAGCAAGTGAACAGCGATGAGGCCAGATAAGAGCACTGTATAACCAGACCCCAACAACAGCAAGTGAACAGCGATGAGGCCAGACAAGAGCACTGCATGACCAGACCCCAACAACAGCAAGTGAACAGCGATGAGGCCAGATAAGAGCACTGTACAACCAGACCCCAACAACAGCAAGTGAACAGCGATGAGGCCAGATAAGAGCACTGTACAACCAGACCCCAACAACAGCAAGTGAACAGCGATGAGGCCAGATAAGAGCACTGTATGACCAGACCCCAACAACAGCAAGTGAACAGTGATGAGGCCAGACAAGAGCACTGTAACCACGACCAGACCCCAACAACAGCAAGTGAACAGTGATGAGGCCAGACAAGAGCACTGTAACCACGACCAGACCCCAACAACAGCAAGTGAACAGTGATGAGGCCAGACAAGAGCACTGTAACCACGACCAGACCCCAACAACAGCAAGTGAACAGCGATGAGGCCAGACAAGAGCACTGCATGACCAGACCCCAACAACAGCAAGTGAACAGCGATGAGGCCAGACAAGAGCACTGTACAACCAGACCCCAACAACAGCAAGTGAACAGCAATGAAGCCAGACAAGAGCACTGATGACCAGACCCCAACAACAGCAAGTGAACAGTGATGAGGCCAGACAAGAGCACTGTAACCACGACCAGACCCCAACAACAGCAAGTGAACAGCGATGAGGCCAGACAAGAGCACTGTAACCACAACCAGACCCCAACAACAGCAAGTGAACAGCGATGAGGCCAGATAAGAGCACTGTACAACCAGACCCCAACAACAGCAAGTGAACAGCGATGAGGCCAGATAAGAGCACTGTACAACCAGACCCCAACAACAGCAAGTGAACAGCGATGAGGCCAGACAAGAGCACTGTACAACCAGACCCCAACAACAGCAAGTGAACAGCGATGAGGCCAGACAAGAGCACTGTAACCAGACCCCAACAACAGCAAGTGAACAGCGATGAGGCCAGACAAGAGCACTGTAACCACGACCAGACCCCAACAACAGCAAGTGAACAGCGATGAGGCCAGATAAGAGCACTGTACAACCAGACCCCAACAACAGCAAGTGAACAGCGATGAGGCCAGATAAGAGCACTGTACAACCAGACCCCAACAACAGCAAGTGAACAGCGATGAGGCCAGATAAGAGCACTGCACAACCAGACCCCAACAACAGCAAGTGAACAGCAATGAGGCCAGACAAAAGCACTGCACAACCAGACCCCAACAACAGCAAGTGAACAGCGATGAGGCCAGACAAAAGCACTGCACAGGAATCCAACAGAAAGAAAGAAAAAAAGACAAATTAACCGGCACATAACTAGAGTCGTCAGCAGCTACGGCTGGGGGAAGGGGAGGGGCGGAGAGAGCACTTTTGGAATAAATGGTTCTTTGTGCAATGAGGACAGTCTGTCCACTAACTATTCAACTTCCTAAAGCAGTTTGTGTTCTATATCTGTTCTCTCTGTTTGTTATGTTCAGGACCTCGGGGCTAACAGTTTTATTAGGAAGATACAGGGTAATTTGACTCGCTCTGGATGTATGAAAGACGATCTGTATGAAATATGATAGGCAGTACACAGGCAAAAGGCTGCCGATAAAAAGGATTACCAACGCCACATAGCATGGAATATCAGAAAGCTGGCATCAAACAGTAACAGACTTTAAAAAATGATGATGATGGTCTGCACACGAGACTGACTTTTAGTAGACAACATGACTGCACACACAAACACTGCCACTGAACGTCTGCCTAACCGAACTTGTTCAAAACAACATTAAAATATCCCACGTAGCAAACAACAAAGCCACAGATACACAGTTACAAGATAAAAACTGTCCCATGCGAAGGAGCACATGCATGAAGAGACATGTTGACATAAGATTCCAAAGGACAAAGCGGACAACATTTGACAGGTAAGGAAGGGACGTCAGACGTTGTATGGAACCCCATTTGACCTGGCTAACTAAGCTGCTAGGACAATGTCTGTGTGTATTGATTGTTCTTCTTCCCAAAGTCCATGCCGTGTGGCGCTGGTAGTCGTGTCTGGTAGTCCTGTCTAACCCCAACCGTCTGCTCGTGTACTTTCAATCAACTTTCTCAGAGATGATTCTGAATGACGTGATGTCTGACTGTCCAGCATATTTGGACTCCCTCTGCCTCTCCTCCACTCTAACTTTCTGCTGTCACGATGTACTCAAGTATTCTCCTTCTCATCACATGACCAAACAATGCAGAAGGCCTTTTACTGATGTGAGCAATCAGTTCTCTTCGTAAGTCAGTTTCTTTCAAGACAACTTCATTACTCTGTTTATCTGTCGATGGTATTCTCGTCAATCGACTATAAAACCACATCTGTGCAGCTTCCAAATATTCTTCATTTTTGTAAAATGCTGCCTTAGCTTGAGCTGTTTTACATTTAACTTCTTTAAAACCTCTCCCATCTGATTTGATCAGGGTACCCAAGTACATAAACATATTAACTTGCTTAAGGCTTGTCCTACTAACTTTGATGTTGAATTTGGAGGGTCAGTTTCTTTGTTATCACCATTACTTGTGTTCTTTTGCTGTTCAAACTAAAAACATTGTAATCACTTTCCATTATAATTATTTCAATCTTTTCTTGCAGCTGTGTTTTATTGTCGGCGATCAAAACTTATCGTCAGCATATCGCAGTTGTTAACAATGTGTCCACCAACCGATATTCCTGGTATACCATGTATGAATCTAATTATTGTTTCACTGTACACAATGAATAAATTGGGTGATAGTACGCATCCTTGTCTAACACCTCGCTTAATGTTTTGGAAAGTTCCTACTTGATTGTCAGTCCTTTTCAATGTTTAAGGTTTCCACAATTCTGATAATTTCTTTATGCTTCATTTTGTTACATGTTTTAGTGTAATCAATAAAGCACAAACATATATTTCTGTTGGTGTCAATTATTCTTTTTGAAAATGTTCTCAAGCTAAACATGGCGTTGTTTGTGCCGTGACCTTCAACAAAACCATACTTCTCTTCTCCAAATTTCCTGTGTAATTTTGCACCTTATTCTTCTCAAGATCATTCTCATTAATATTTTAGTTACATGAACCATTAAAATGGCTGTTCGATGTTTTCCACATTCTATTTCACCAAGTATTTTTTGGTAAAGGTATGAAAAGAGATTTCAAAATGGCATCAGGTACGTCTCTGCTGTTATAAATATCATTGAAAAATGTCAAAACTTCTAAACCCATTTCACCAGCAACTCTTAATTCTTCAAACGTGAACTTATTTGACCCTGGAGATTTACATTTCTTCACGTGGTTTATAGCAACTTCTACTTCCGCTTTCAGTATTGGCGGCACTTCCCAATACTCTTTATGTCTGGACTGCTGTTATCATCTTATAGCTCTTTTATATACTCCGTCCATCCTTCAGTTACCTTCTCTTTGTGCACTAATATTTCAAATTCTTTTCTTTTCAAGCATCTTGTAGCTGTATATTTTCTAACACCTGATAGTTCTTGTATTCTTTTATACATGTTTTGTGTGTTCTTTCTTTGTAATCAATTTCTCTGCACTTATTATTTAGCCAACCTCTTTTGCTACATTATACTTACGTACAATCTATGTATTCTTTTATGCTCATCTTGGTTGCCATTATTTTTCCTTCTAATTTCCATCTGAATAAAATGTCCCCAGTCGTCCATTCTTCTTTGCTGTCTTTTTTTACTCCTGATAATATTTCTGTTTATGCTTGTTATAATGAATGACTCTTTTAGCATTTGCCTTTGTTCATCTGTACTGCTTATCTCTTCAATAGCTTTGTATCTATTTTGAACAGTAATGGTTTATCTGTTAGTCTTTTTTTTTTTTATTCAAGCGTTGCCAAATCTGGCTTGGTATTTCTTGGATCCCTTTTTACTTTCTCTATCCTTAGTTTTCCAGTGACTAGCACATGGTCGCTGTTACAGTCTGCGCCGGGTCCTGTTTTTGTCTTTTGGTTTTGTCTGTCTGTCTCTGTCTCTCTCACAGACTGGCTCTCTGTCTTTCTATCTTAGTCTCTCTCTCTCTCTCTGTCTCTCTCCCTATCTCTGTCTCTCTGTCTCGATTTGTTTGTCTGTCTCTGTCTCTCTCTCTCTCTGTCTGTCTGTCGTTCTCTCTGACTGTCTCTCTGTCCCTCTATCTCTTTCTGTTCTGCCTTTTAGTTAACCGTTTTGATGTCCGTTTGTCCGGGTTACAATTAAAGAAACAAATATATTTCCGTTGAAACAAGAAGGCAGGCTGGAACCATTTAAAAGAACTGAACTAATCTTCCTAATTTAAAGGACACAAAAAAGCATATAGATAAAACGAATCTTTTAGATGGGAAATATGGCACCTCTTCAAATCGTGTGGAAGTGATGGGAAATATGGGCACCTCATCAGATCGTGTAGAAGTGATGGTAAATATGGGCACCTCTTCAGATCGTGTGGAAGTGATGGGAAATATGGGCACCTCTTCAGATCGTGTGGAAGTGATGGGAAATATGGGCACCTCTTCAGATCGTGTGGAAGTAACCACTTTCACAACGTCTTCAGTTTTATTTTCAAAAGACTAGACTTAGCAAGACTCTGCGGGACAGGAATCTACCATTGTCGAGTGTGTTGGGGAGCAACCCGCACCAAGAAATCTTGGGAGAGAGGGCGTTGGGTCTCCTTCCAATTTTCTACGCCGTGGGTCCTAAGGGGCTTACGCTTTGTTTAAGTGTGCAGTAATAATATTTAATATCTTTGTTGTGTGCTCAATGGCATTTTTTTCATGACTGCCTTTATTTACTACTGTTGTATTGGCAGGGCAAGCTTTGACCCTGAGGATTTGCTGGTGACTGTGCAGCTGATATGATGAGAAATCAGTTGAATCTACCGGTTCTAGCTTCCGTGAGTTTCCTGCTAGTGGGCACCCTTGCTGTTGTCAATGTGTTTGTGTTGCCTTGGGATTCTGACCTCCCGCCTGAGGACGATGTGCAGGAGGCTTTACTAGCCTACAGAACCTCCTGCCTGACCACACAGACACGTCTGACAAAGCTAGAAGTCCAGATGAAAGCTCTGCACCGTTCTTCGGACATTAATAACGACCACTTACAAAAGATATTATTGCGTGTCAGAGGTCACGTCAACCGGGTACTGTCGAAACTGAGCGGCTCTGAAGATTAGAGTCCGCACTGTTTAGCCTTAGAGATGGTGTCCGAGCTGAGGATTAGAGTCCGCACTGTTCAGCCTTAGAGATGGTGTGGCAGCTGAGGATTAGAGTCCGCACTGTTTAGCCTTAGAGATGGTGTAGGAGCTGAGGATTAGAGTCCGCACTGTTTAGCCTTAGAGATGGTGTCCGAGCTGAAGATTAGAGTCCGCACTGTTTAGCCTTAGAGATGATGTGGCAGCTGAGGATTAGAGTCCGCACTGTTCAGCCTTAGAGATGGTGTGGGAGCTGAGGATTAGAGTCCGCACTGTTTAGCCTTAGAGATGATGTGGCAGCTGAGGATTAGAGTCCACACTGTTCAGCCTTAGAGATGATGTGGCAGCTGAGGATTAGAGTCCGCACTGTTCAGCCTTAGAGATGGTGTGGGAGCTGAGGATTAGAGTCCGCACTGTTTAGCCTTAGAGATGGTGTGGCAGCTGAGGATTAGAGTCCGCACTGTTCAGCCTTAGAGATGGTGTGGGAGCTGAGGATTAGAGTCCGCACTGTTTAGCCTTAGAGATGGTGTGGCAGCTGAGGATTAGAGTCCGCACTGTTCAGCCTTAGAGATGGTGTGGGAGCTGAGGATTAGAGTCCGCACTGTTCAGCTTTAGAGATGGTGTGGCAGCTGAGGATTAGAGTCCGCACTGTTCAGCCTTAGAGATGGTGTGGGAGCTGAGGATTAGAGTCCGCACTGTTTAGCCTTAGAGATAGTGTGGCAGCTGAGGATTAGAGTCTGCACTGTTCAGTCTTAGAGATGATGTGGGAGCTGGGGATTAGAGTCCGCACTGTTCAGTCTTAGAGATGATGTGGGAGCAGGGGATTAGAGTCTGCACTGTTCAGTCTTAGAGATGACGTGGGAGCTGGGGATTAGAGTCTGCACTGTTCAGTCTTAGAGATGATGTGGGAGCTGAGGATTAGAGTCCGCCCTGTTCAGCCTTAGAGATGGTTTGGGAGCTGGGGATTAGAGTCCGCCCTGTTCAGCCTTAGAGATGATGTGGGAGCTTGGGATTAGAGTCTGCACTGTTCAGTCTTAGAGATGGTGTGGGAGCTGGGGATTAGAGTCCGCCCTGTTCAGCCTTAGAGATAGTGTAGGAGCTTACACAGAAGACGATTAAACTGCTTGCTGGCGCTAGTTCACAAACATTGGATTATGTTTATGTGTATTAAACAGCCTTTCTTGTAACATGTTTTCATTTGTATTATCTGATTGGGATCTGCCCAGGATGTCCTTCTGTCCAGTGTGTCTGTCTCACAGACTAGTGACTGTCCAGTGTGTCTCACTGACTAGTGACTGTCCAGTATGTCTCACAGACTAGTGACTGTCCAGTATGTCTCACTGACTAGTGACTGTCCAGTACGTCTCACAGACTAGTGACTGTCCAGTATGTCTCACAGACTAGTGACTGTCCAGTATGTCTCACAGACTAGTGACTGTCCAGTATGTCTGACAGACTAGTGACTGTTCAGTATGTCTGACAGACTAGACTAGTGACTGTCCAGTATATCTCACTGACTAGTGACTGTCCAGTATGTCTCACAGACTAGTGACTGTCCAGTATGTCTCACTGACTAGTGACTGTCCAGTATGTCTCACAGACTAGTGACTGTCCAGTATGTCTGACAGACTAGAGACTGTCCAGTATGTCTCACAGACTAGTGACTGTCCAGTATGTCTCACAGACTAGTGACTGTCCAGTATGTCTCACAGACTAGTGACTGTCCAGAATGTCTGACAGACTAGACTAGTGACTGTCCAGTACGTCTCACAGACTAGTGACTGTCCAGTATGTCTCACAGACTAGTGACTGTCCAGTTTGTCTCACTGACTAGTGACTGTCCAGTATGTCTGACAGACTAGTGACTGTCCAGTATGTCTCACAGACTAGTGACTGTCCAGTATGTCTCACAGACTAGTGACTGTCCAGTATGTCTCACTGACTAGTGACTGTCCAGTATGTCTCACAGACTAGTGACTGTCCAGTATGTCTCACTGACTAGTGACTGTCCAGTATGTCTCACAGACTAGTGACTGTCCAGTATGTCTCACAGACTAGTGACTGTCCAGTATGTCTCACAGACTAGTGACTGTCCAGTATGTCTCACAGACTAGTGACTGTCCAGTATGTCTCACTGACTAGTGACTGTCCAGTATGTCTCACAGACTAGTGACTGTCCAGTATGTCTCACTGACTAGTGACTGTCCAGTATGTCTCACAGACTAGTGACTGTCCAGTATGTCTCACAGACTAGTGACTGTCCAGTATGTCTCACTGACTAGTGACTGTCCAGTATGTCTCACAGACTAGTGACTGTCCAGTATGTCTCACAGACTAGTGACTGTCCAGTATGTCTGACAAACATCAGCCACTGATACTGGGCACCAGGATAAGTGGACATCTCTGGTTACGAAAAACCACCAGAGAATCAGAAATAGACAGAGACACAGAGAGATAGAGGCAGAGAGAGATAGAGACACAAAAAGACGGAGAGGTGAGGAGGGGTTTGGGGCCGACCTTTATAAAACTTGGATCTAAAAGTCACAACAAGGGGACACAACCAACAATGTTTCAGCAGATTCCCTTATAGCTTCAGTTACTGGCCTTGGGCAATGTTTTAGAGACCAAGATGATTAACTTCAGCAAATTAATTAAGTACTCAGAAAACTAAAAACCACTTTTAGACCAGAGTGAAACACGTTTGTTTACCAAGGAAGAACTTTTTCTATGACATTATGTTACTAGTGTCAAACATAGACTCTTACTGTATACCTAAAATACAAAATCCGCATGTGGGATGCAATTTTTTGTTATTTGATGACTCATCCAGAGCATACAGTTAGGATTCTTATATCTTCTCTCCTCACCAAAACACTGTAAAGAAGGAAAAAAGAAAAAAAAAACTACAAAGAATCACTGACAAACATCGGTCAAGCAAGTGTTAACAATGTTTTAATAGGCAGCTATCGAAACTGACTGGCCATTTTTCTTTAATAAGTCCAACACAATCACAAGAAGTGTCATGGAACACATTCGGTGTACTGGGGAACACATTCGGTGTACTGTGGAACACATTCTGTGTACTGGGGAACACATTCGGTGTACTGGGGAACAAACACCTAATGCCAGTTACTGGGGAACACATTCGGTGTACTGGGGAACAAACACCTAATGCCAGTTACTGGGGAACACATTCGGTGTACTGGGGAACAAACACCTAATGCCAGTTACTGTGGAACACATTCGGTGTACTGGGGAACAAACACCTAATGCCAGTTACTGTGGAACACATTCTGTGTACTGGGGAACAAACACCTAATGCCAGTTACTGTGGAACACATTCTGTGGACTGGGGAACACATTCGGTGTACTGGGGAACACATTCTGTGTACTGGGGAACACATTCGGTGTACTGGGGAACACATTCTGTGTACTGGGGAACAAACATCTAATGCCAGTTACTGTGGAATACATTCTGTGTACTGGGGAACAAACACCTAATGCCAATTACTGTGGAATACATTCTGTGTACTGGGGAACAAACACCTAATGCCAATTACTGTGGAATACATTCTGTGTACTGGGGAACAAACACCTAATGCCAATTACTGTGGAACACATTCTGTGTACTGGGGAACAAACACCTAATGCCAGTTACTGTGGAATACATTTGGTGTACTGGGGAACAAACACCTAATGCCAGTTACTGTGGAACACATTCTGTGTACTGGGGAACAAACACCTAATGCCAGTTACTGTGGAACACATTCTGTGTACTGGGGAACAAACACCTAATGCCAGTTACTGTGGAACACATTCTGTGTACTGGGGAACAAACACCTAATGCCAGTTACTGTGGAACACATTCTGTGTACTGGGGAACAAACACCTAATGCCAGTTACTGTGGAATACATTCTGTGTACTGGGGAACAAACACCTAATGCCAGTTACTGTGGAACACATTCTGTGTACTGGGGGACAAACACCTAATGCCAGTTACTGTGGAATACATTCTGTGTACTGGGGAACAAACACCTAATGCCAGTTACTGTGGAACACATTCTGTGTACTGGGGAACAAACACCTAATGCCAGTTACTGTGGAACACATTCTGTGTACTGGGGAACAAACACCTAATGCCAGTTACTGTGGAACACATTCTGTGTACTGGGGAACAAACACCTAATGCCAGTTACTGTGGAATACATTCTGTGTACTGGGGAACAAACACCTAATGCCAGTTACTGTGGAATACATTCTGTGTACTGGGGAACAAACACCTAATGCCAGTTACTTTGGAATACATTCTGTGTACTGGGGAACAAACACCTAATGCCAGTTACTGTGGAATACATTCTGTGTACTGGGGAACAAACACCTAATGCCAGTTACTGTGGAACACATTCTGTGTACTGGGGAACAAACATCTAATGCCAGTTACTGTGGAATACATTCTGTGTACTGGGGAACAAACACCTAATGCCAATTACTGTGGAATACATTCTGTGTACTGGGGAACAAACATCTAATGCCAGTTACTGTGGAATACATTCTGTGTACTGGGGAACAAACACCTAATGCCAATTACTGTGGAATACATTCGGTGTACTGGGGAACAAACATCTAATGCCAGTTACTGTGGAATACATTCTGTGTACTGGGGAACAAACACCTAATGCCAATTACTGTGGAATACATTCTGTGTACGGGGGAACAAACACCTAATGCCATTGTCTGCCTGTATTGACCCCTTTTTCCAGTGTAGAGGGAGGGGGTCCTGAGGATCAAGACGAGCTGAAATACAGGCTTAAAGGCCTGGCCTGTCCTGCCATAAAATTATGTTTTCAAACTACATTTTCTCATCATAGGATCAGACTAGCATCCTCCCCAAAGTGTTCATCTGCTCAAAGCCAGTGGCTCTATGTGGGATATCAGGTTTGGTTTGCACCTCCCAAGACTTGGCGTTGACAGAAAACAGGTAGTACAGACAACAGTTATAGGAGCAGCTCATCATATCTGACCAAGACTTGAATTCAGCAATCACTGACATAAAAGTGGAAATAAAAACAAAAAGATCACATTAATTTTCCAACAAAATGGTTTAAATGTAGCTACAAAACAAGAGACACAAGTGTGGTTAAGTACTGACATACTTAAACAACTCAGTAGGTATCTTGTCTTCAGGCTGAACAATCTCACAAGTTCAAAAAATGCATGCATCCCTGATGAGCCTTCTTACTAAACAACCTGGCATGAGATTCTGCTCATGTCTCTTTATTTATCTAACAGACTGAAAAACCTAGCATCAGATTCTGCTCATGTCTCTCTATTTATCTAACAGACTGAACAACCTGGCATGAGATTCTGCTAATGTCTCTCTATTTATCTAACAGACTGAACAGCCTGGCATAAGATTCTGCTCATGTCCCTCTATTTATCTAACAGACTAAACAACCTTGGCAGGAGATTCTGCTCATGTCCCTCTATTTATCTAACAGACTGAACAATCTGGCATGAGATTCTGCTCATGTCCCTCTATTTATCTAACAGACTAAACAACCTGGCAGGAGATTCTGCTCATGTCTCTATTTATCTAACAGACTGAACAACCTGGCATGAGATTCTGCTCATGTCTCTTTATTTATCTAACAGACTGAACAACCTGGCATCAGATTCTGCTCATGTCTCTCTATTTATCTAACAGACTGAACAACCTGGCAGGAGATTCTGCTCATGTCTCTTTATTTATCTAACAGACTGAACAACCTGGCATCAGATTCTGCTCATGTCTCTTTATTTATCTAACAGACTAAACAACCTGGCATGAGATTCTGCTCATGTCTCTTTATTTATCTAACAGACTGGACAACATGGCAGGAGATTGTGCTCATGTCTCTTTATTTATCTAACAGACTGAACAACCTGGCAGGAGATTCTGCTCATGTCTCTTTATTTATCTAACAGACTGGCATGAGATTCTGCTCATGTCTATTTATTTATCTAACAGACTGAAACAACCTGGCAGGAGATTCTGCTCATGTTTCTTTATTTATCTAACAGTCTAAACAACATGGCATACAATTCTGTTCATGTCTCTTTATTTATCTAACAGACTCTAAACAACGTGGCATAAGATTCTGTTCATGTCTCTTTATTTATCTAACAGACTAAACAACCTGGCATGAGATTCTGCTCATGTCTCTTTATTTATCTAACAGACTGAACAACCTGGCATGAGATTTACAGTATGCTCTTTATTTACATGAACAGACTGAACTGCTGTATAATTCTACAACTGCTGTGTGAAAGAGTGAGACATGGCAGGAGATTGTGCTCATGTATCTTTATTTATCTAACAGACTGAACAACCTAGCATCAGATTCTGCTCATGTCTCTTTATATATCTAACAGAGTGGACAACATGGCAGGAGATTGTGCTCATGTATCTTTATTTATCTAACAGACTGAACAACCTGGCATAAGATTCTGCTCATGTTTCTTTATTTATCTAAAAAAAAGATTGTACCATTAACAGCCTTCTTCAGTGGTATCTAAGCAGGGTGTCAGAACCTGGAGGCTCAGGTATCTTGGCAACCTCCCCATCCTTAATCCAATAATATTACGGGGTAGGCAGAGTCGCTACCGCCTTAGAAACTTTGCAACATGAGCACCCTACTCCCACTTTTTTCCCTGCAAAAATTAGTGGCATGGAAGTTCTCTTATCAGTATTTATTTATAAAATTCTCGTTATTTTAACAAACATCAATAATTTGTTTGGCACTCAATACAATATTTACAATTATTATTATAAAGCCCCAAAGAAGAAATCCTGACACCTTGAAATACCCGCACTATAGCAAATTTATAAGGTTGATAAATTGCACCCCCGCCCCATCCCCCCAAGTTTACTTTGTGTTGCACCCATGTATTTGACTATGGTCGAGGTGCAAATCAGAAGCCCCTAGCCACACAACAGAAGCCCCTAGCCCCACAACAGAAGCCTGCAGTCGCACAAATGAAGCCCCCAGCCATACAAGAAAAGACCACATGCACATAGTTAATTATTCTATTCTGTTGTCTGAAGAAGTTCTCTTTCACCAAGTTCAAGGTGACTGCTTACAGAAAATCTCCATTTATATGTGAGATACTTTGATCTGTACACAGCTAAACATCTATTTGCTACTGGTATACCTTTGGTGTTTATTTACAGTTTGATTGCACTCAGAGATGAACTGTACACCCTAACTTCATAGATGCTTCAGAGTCCAAGCTGGTTTGCCTGCTCCTAAAAATATACTTCCTCCAAACTGCTACAATTTTCATCAAAAATGTCGCTCAAACATTACTCGTATTTCCTAAAATACTAAATTCACACAAATTTTGTGCTAAAAATTATTTTTTTTCTTTTTCTTCTTCGTCTTCTTCTTTTTCTTCTTCCTCTTAGCGTATACCAACTGTAAACTCCGGAGGAAAGTTCTTGTTGTTCCTCAACTTCTGCACTCAAGTTTGTTCTAGAATTTGAGTTTTGCATGTACATCCGTTTTCCAGATCTGGAACTATTGGTTCTCACCTTGCAGGCAGAGGCACTCTAATTTCCAAGGCAACAATCCCTAATGAGTTGTCTTTTACAAATTGCTTGTTAGGGAGCCCATGTGTTTCCCCCCCCCCCCCCCCAACCCCCCTAGACCCCCCCCCCCCAGAACCCCCCCCTTCAAACATTGGTTTCCTAGAAAATTACATTCCAGGCAAATGGGCCCCAAAAAACAGAAACCACATGGAGAGAAACATGTAATGTAGAACATGATGGTGTATTTCATTGACTTCAAACATTGGTTTCCTATAAAATTACATTCCAGGCAAATGCAAATTAGCAAACAAAACAGAAACAGACTAGGTGAATGAGATAGAACATAATGGTGTATGACAAGTCACAGGTGAGGTAATGTAGAACATGATGGTGTATGACATGTCACAGGTGAGGTAATGTAGAATATATGGTGTATGACATGTCACAGGTGAGGTAATGTAGAACATGATGGTGTATGACATGTCACAGGTGAGATAATGTAGAACATGATGGTGTATGTCAAGTCACAGGTGAGGTAATGTAGAACATGATGGTGTATGACATGTCACAGGTGAGGTAATGTAGAATATATGGTGTATGACATGTCACAGGTGAGGTAATGTAGAACATGATGGTGTATGACATGTCACAGGTGAGGTAATGTAGAACATGATGGTGTATGTCAAGTCACAGGTGAGGTAATGTAGAACATGATGGTGTATCAATGGTGTCAGTCACAGGTGAGGGTGAACAAGTATGTCAACCACTGGTACCACTGAGGATGTTTATCTGTAGAACAAATTTAACAGCAGGCAGGATGTGCTGACCAGCAAGATGTGAACACCAGCAACGATAGCGGATGCAGATTCTGAAACAAGATGTAATATTTCAGGTGAAAATAAATTTGCACAAACATTCATGGAATATTACTTAGCAAAATCGCTAAGTTTATATTTTCTTCTTAATGTGAAATGTAATGTCACCTCTTTGTCAGCTGCTGAAAAATGGGACAGCACACGTGTGGGAATGACCTGAGTGCAGTTATGTCCATTCGTGATTCTTCATTCATTCATTTTAAGAGATTAATAATTTAATATCAAGAAGATTTTGCTCTGAGTTAGATCCCATTTAGCTTTCTCCACAGAACAGTTCACTCACTGCTTATCTGCACAAAGCCACAGTGATGAATCAAAGGACACAGTGTGTAAAATAAATCATTTGCTTTTAGAGCTTGAGACAAACAGCTCAACCACAACACTAATCAAGTGATCGCCATGAGACAAACAGCTCAACCACAACACTATTCAACTGATGGTCTGTGGGCTACATGTGGCCTAACAAAGGTTTAGCAAATGCCCAATAGATCACCCGCCAGTTTTATTGACAACAGTAATCTGAGCTGCGATGACATTTTCGAAAATTGTGACCCTTGAGTTGAAACTGAGTTGAATGGCCCTGTACTATAGTATTGAGATACCAAACTTGATGAATGGCCCTGTACTACAGTATTGAGATATCAAACTTGTTGAATGGCCCTGTACTACAGTATTGAGATACTAAACTTGATGAATGGCCCTGTACTACAGCACTGAGATATCAAACTTGATGAATGGCCCTGTACTACAGTATTGAGATACCAAACTTGTTGAATGGCCCTGTACTACAGTATTGAGATACCAAACTTGATGAATGGCCCTGTACTACAGTATTGAGATATCAAACTTGCTGAATGGCTCTGTACTACAGTATTAAGATACTAAACTTGATGAATGGCCCTGTACTACAGTATTGAGATATCAAACTTGTTGAATGGCCCTGTACTACAGTATTGAGATACTAAACTTGATGAATGGCCCTGTACTACAGTATTGAGATACTAAACTTGATGAATGGCCCTGTACTACAGTATTGAGATACCAAACTTGTTGAATGGCCCTATACTACAGTATTGAGATACTAAACTTGATGAATGGCCCTGTACTACAGTATTGAGATACCAAACTTGATGAATGGCCCTGTACTACAGTATTGAGATACTAAACTTGATGAATGGCCCTGTACTACAGTATTGAGATACCAAACTTGATGAATGGCCCTGTACTGCAGTATTGAGATATCAAACTTGATGAATGGACCTGCACTACAGTATTGAGATATCAAACTTGATGAATGGCCCTGTACTACAGTATTGAGATATCAAACTTGTTGAATGGCCCTGTACTACAGTATTGAGATATCAAACTTGACGAATGGCCCTGTACTATAGTATTGAGATACCAAACTTGTTGAATGGCCCTGTACTACAGTATTGAGATACCAAAGTTGTTGAATGGCCCTGCACTACAGTATTGAGATACCTAACTTGATGAATGGCCCTGTACTACAGTATTGAGATACCAAACTTGATGAATGGCCCTGCACTACAGTATTGAGATACCTAACTTGATGAATGGCCCAGCACTACAGTATTGAGATACCAAACTTGATGAATGGCCCTGCACTACAGTATTGAGATATCAAACTTGATGAATGGCCCTGTACTACAGTATTGAGATACTAAACTTGATGAATGGCCCTGCACTACAGTATTGAGATACTAAACTTGATGAATGGCCCTGCACTACAGTATTGAGATACCAAACTTGATGAATGGCCCTGCAGTACAGTACTGAGATACCAAAGTTGTTGAATGGTCCTGTACTACAGTATTGAGATACCAAACTTGTTGAATGGCCCTGTACTACAGTATTGAGATACCAAACTTGTTGAATGGCCCTGTACTACAGTATTGAGACAGTAAACTTGATGAATGGCCCTGTACTACAGTATTGAGACAGTAAACGTGATGAATGGCCCTGTACTACAGTATTGAGATACCAAACTTGATGAATGGCCCTGTACTACAGTATTGAGATACCAAACTTGTTGAATGGCCCTGTACTACAGCATTGAGGCAGTAAACTTGATGAATGGCCCTGTACTACAGTATTGAGGCAGTAAACTTGATGAATGGCCCTGTACTACAGTATTGAGGCAGTAAACTTGATGAATGGCCCTGTACTACAGTATTGAGATACCAAACTTGTTGAATGGCCCTGTACTACAGTATTGAGGCAGTAAACTTGATGAATGGCCCTGTACTACAGTATTGAGTTACCAAACTTGATGAATGGCCCTGTACTACAGTATTGAGATACCAAATTTGATGAATGGCCCGGTACTACAGTATTGAGGCAGTAAACTTGATGAATGGCCCTGTACTACAGTATTGAGGCAGTAAACTTGATGAATGGCCCTGTACTACAGTATTGAGATACCAAACTTGTTGAATGGCCCTGTACTACAGTATTGAGATACCAAACTTGTTGAATGGCCCTGTACTACAGTATTGAGATACCAAACTTGTTGAATGGCCCCTGTACTACAGTATTGAGACAGTAAACTTGATGAATGGCCCTGTACTACAGTATTGAGACAGTAAACTTGATGAATGGCCCTGTACTACAGTATTGAGATACCAAACTTGTTGAATAGCCCTGTACTACAGTATTGAGATATCAAACTTGTTGAATGGCCCTGCACTACAGTATTGAGATACCAAACTTGTTGAATGGCCCTGTACTACAGTATTGAGATATCAAACTTGTTGAATGGCCCTGTACTACAGTATTAAGGCAGTAAACTTGATGAATGGCCCTGTACTACAGTATTGAGATACCAAACTTGTTGAATGGCCCTGTACTACAGTATTGAGGCAGTAAACTTGATGAATGGCACTGTACTACAGTATTGAGATACCAAACTTGTTGAATGGCCCTGTACTACAGTATTGAGATACCAAACTTGTTGAATGGCCCTGTACTACAGTATTGAGATACCAAAACTTGTTGAATGGCCCTGTACTACAGTATTGAGATACCAAACTTGTTGAATGGCCCTGTACTACAGTATTGAGACAGTAAACTTGATGAATGGCCCTGTACTACAGTATTGAGATACCAAACTTGATGAATGGCCCTGTACTTGAGTATTGAGATACCAAAACTTGATGAATGGCCCTGTACTACAGTATTGAGATACCAAACTTGATGAATGGCCCTGTACTACAGTATTGAGATACCAAACTTGATGAATGGCCCTGTACTACAGTATTGAGATACCAAACTTGTTGAATGGCCCTGTACTACAGTATTGAGATACCAAACTTGTTGAATGGCCCTGTACTACAGTATTGAGATACCAAACTTGTTGAATGGCCCTGTACTACAGTATTGAGACAGTAAACTTGATGAATGGCCCTGTACTACAGTATTGAGATACTAAACTTGATGAATGGCCCTGTACTACAGTACTGAGACAGTAAACTTGATGAATGGCCCTGTACTACAGTATTGAGACAGTAAACTTGATGAATGGCCCTGTACTACAGTACTGAGATATCAAACTTGTTGAATGGCTCTGTACTACAGTATTGAGATATCAAACTTGTTGAATGGCCCTGTACTACAGTATTGAGATACCAAACTTGTTGAATGGCCATGCACTACAGTATTGAGATACCAAACTTGTTGAATGGCCCTGTACTACAGTATTGAGATATCAAACTTGTTGAATGGCCCTGTACTACAGTATTGAGATACTAAACTTGATGAATGGCCCTGTACTACAGTATTGAGATACCAAACTTGATGATTGGCCCTGTACTACAGTATTGAGATATCAAACTTGTTGAATGGCTCTGTACTACAGTATTGAGATACCAAACTTGATGAATGGCCCTGTACTACAGTATTGAGATACCAAACTTGTTGAATGGCCCTGTACTACAGTATTGAGATACTAAACTTGATGAATAGCCCTGTACTACAGTATTGAGATACTAAACTTGATGAATGGCTCTGTACTACAGTATTGAGATACCAAACTTGTTGAATGGCCCTATACTACAGTATTGAGATACTAAACTTGATGAATGGCCCTGTACTACAGTATTGAGATACCAAACTTGATGAATGGCCCTGTACTACAGTATTGAGATACTAAACTTGATGAATGGCCCTGTACTACAGTATTGAGATACCAAACTTGATGAATGGCCCTGTACTGCAGTATTGAGATATCAAACTTGATGAATGGCCCTGCACTACAGTATTGAGATACCAAACTTGTTGAATGGCCCTGTACTACAGCATTGAGGCAGTAAACTTGATGAATGGCCCTGTACTACAGTATTGAGGCAGTAAACTTGATGAATGGCCCTGTACTACAGTATTGAGGCAGTAAACTTGATGAATGGCCCTGTACTACAGTATTGAGATACCAAACTTGTTGAATGGCCCTGTACTACAGTATTGAGGCAGTAAACTTGATGAATGGCCCTGTACTACAGTATTGAGTTACCAAACTTGATGAATGGCCCTGTACTACAGTATTGAGATACCAAATTTGATGAATGGCCCGGTACTACAGTATTGAGGCAGTAAACTTGATGAATGGCCCTGTACTACAGTATTGAGGCAGTAAACTTGATGAATGGCCCTGTACTACAGTATTGAGATACCAAACTTGTTGAATGGCCCTGTACTACAGTATTGAGATACCAAACTTGTTGAATGGCCCTGTACTACAGTATTGAGATACCAAACTTGTTGAATGGCCCTGTACTACAGTATTGAGACAGTAAACTTGATGAATGGCCCTGTACTACAGTATTGAGACAGTAAACTTGATGAATGGCCCTGTACTACAGTATTGAGATACCAAACTTGTTGAATAGCCCTGTACTACAGTATTGAGATATCAAACTTGTTGAATGGCCCTGCACTACAGTATTGAGATACCAAACTTGTTGAATGGCCCTGTACTACAGTATTGAGATATCAAACTTGTTGAATGGCCCTGTACTACAGTATTAAGGCAGTAAACTTGATGAATGGCCCTGTACTACAGTATTGAGATACCAAACTTGTTGAATGGCCCTGTACTACAGTATTGAGGCAGTAAACTTGATGAATGGCACTGTACTACAGTATTGAGATACCAAACTTGTTGAATGGCCCTGTACTACAGTATTGAGATACCAAACTTGTTGAATGGCCCTGTACTACAGTATTGAGATACCAAACTTGTTGAATGGCCCTGTACTACAGTATTGAGATACCAAACTTGTTGAATGGCCCTGTACTACAGTATTGAGACAGTAAACTTGATGAATGGCCCTGTACTACAGTATTGAGATACCAAACTTGATGAATGGCCCTGTACTTCAGTATTGAGATACCAAACTTGATGAATGGCCCTGTACTACAGTATTGAGATACCAAACTTGATGAATGGCCCTGTACTACAGTATTGAGATACCAAACTTGATGAATGGCCCTGTACTACAGTATTGAGATACCAAACTTGTTGAATGGCCCTGTACTACAGTATTGAGATACCAAACTTGTTGAATGGCCCTGTACTACAGTATTGAGATACCAAACTTGTTGAATGGCCCTGTACTACAGTATTGAGACAGTAAACTTGATGAATGGCCCTGTACTACAGTATTGAGATACTAAACTTGATGAATGGCCCTGTACTACAGTACTGAGACAGTAAACTTGATGAATGGCCCTGTACTACAGTATTGAGACAGTAAACTTGATGAATGGCCCTGTACTACAGTATTGAGATATCAAACTTGTTGAATGGCTCTGTACTACAGTATTGAGATATCAAACTTGTTGAATGGCCCTGTACTACAGTATTGAGATACCAAACTTGTTGAATGGCCATGCACTACAGTATTGAGATACCAAACTTGTTGAATGGCCCTGTACTACAGTATTGAGATATCAAACTTGTTGAATGGCCCTGTACTACAGTATTGAGATACTAAACTTGATGAATGGCCCTGTACTACAGTATTGAGATACTAAACTTGATGATTGGCCCTGTACTACAGTATTGAGATACCAAACTTGTTGAATGGCCCTGTACTACAGTATTGAGATACCAAACTTGATGAATGGCCCTGTACTACAGTATTGAGATACTAAACTTGTTGAATGGCCCTGTACTACAGTATTGAGATACTAAACTTGTTGAATAGCCCTGTACTACAGTATTGAGATACTAAACTTGTTGAATGGCCCTGTACTACAGTATTGAGATACCAAACTTGTTGAATGGCCCTGTACTACAGTATTGAGATACTAAACTTGTTGAATGGCCCTGTACTACAGTATTGAGATACCAAACTTGATGAATGGCCCTGTACTACAGTATTGAGATACTAAACTTGATGAATGGCCCTGTACTACAGTATTGAGATACCAAACTTGATGAATGGCCCTGTACTGCAGTATTGAGATATCAAACTTGATGAATGACCCTGCACTACAGTATTGAGATATCAAACTTGATGAATGGCCCTGTACTACAGTATTGAGATACCAAACTTGTTGAATGGCCCTGTACTACAGTATTGAGATATCAAACTTGATGAATGGCCCTGTACTACAGTATTGAGATACTAAACTTGTTGAATGGCCCTGTACTACAGTATTGAGATATCAAACTTGATGAATGGACCTGTACTACAGTATTGAGATATCAAACTTGTTGAATGGCCCTGTACTACAGTATTGAGATATCAAACTTGACGAATGGCCCTGTACTATACTATTGAGATACCAAACTTGTTGAATGGCCCTGTACTACAGTATTGAGATACCAAAGTTGTTGAATGGCCCTGCACTACAGTATTGAGATACCTAACTTGATGAATGGCCCTGTACTACAGTATTGAGATACCAAACTTGATGAATGGCCCTGCACTACAGTATTGAGATACCAAACTTGATGAATGGCCCTGCACTACAGTATTGAGATACCTAACTTGATGAATGGCCCAGTACTACAGTATTGAGATACCAAACTTGATGAATGGCCCTGCACTACAGTATTGAGGTACCAAACTTGATGAATGGCCCTGTACTACAGTATTGAGATACCAAACTTGATGAATGGCCCTGCACTACAGTATTGAGATACCTAACTTGATGAATGGCCCAGCACTACAGTATTGAGATATCAAACTTGTTGAATGGCCCTGTACTACAGTATTGAGATATCAAACTTGTTGAATGGCCCTGTACTACAGTATTGAGATACTAAACTTGATGAATGGCCCTGCACTACAGTATTGAGATACTAAACTTGATGAATGGCCCTGCACTACAGTATTGAGATACCAAACTTGATGAATGGCCCTGCAGTACAGTATTGAGATACCAAAGTTGTTGAATGGCCCTGTACTACAGTATTGAGGCAGTAAACTTGATGAATGGCCCTGTACTACAGTATTGAGGCAGTAAACTTGATGAATGGCCCTGTACTACAGTATTGAGATACCAAACTTGTTGAATGGCCCTGTACTACAGTATTGAGATACCAAACTTGTTGAATGGCCCTGTACTACAGTATTGAGATACCAAACTTGTTGAATGGCCCTGTACTACAGTATTGAGACAGTAAACTTGATGAATGGCCCTGTACTACAGTATTGAGACAGTAAACTTGATGAATGGCCCTGTACTACAGTATTGAGATACCAAACTTGTTGAATAGCCCTGTACTACAGTATTGAGATATCAAACTTGATGAATGGCCCTGTACTACAGTATTGAGATATCAAACTTGTTGAATGGCCCTGTACTACAGTATTGAGATACCAAAGTTGTTGAATGGCACACACACACACACACACACATACACACACACACACACACACACATCTGTTTGTTGTTAAAATTTTTCTATCTTTCCAGATAACAGTGTTAAACTGTGCTATGGGGAGGCTTGAAACTCATAGCCCATACTGATGAGGACAAGCAAGCACCCACCAAATTGTTCCACAGCACAAAGCCTAGGCGGCAATGTAGAGATTTGTGATGAATACTGGCATATTACTATTGTAACAGAGATTTATGGTGAATAGTGGCACATTACTATTGTAATAGAGATTTATGGTAAATACTGGCACATTACTATTGTAATAGAGGTTTATGATGAATACTGGCAGATTACTATTGTAACAGAGATTTATGGTGAATATTGGCACATTACTATTGTAATAGAGATTTATGGTAAATACTGGCACATTACTATTGTAATAGAGATTTATAATGAATACTGGCACATTACTATTGTAACAGAGATTTATGGTGAATAGTGGCACATTACTATTGTAATAGATATTTATTGTAAATACTGGCACATTACTATTTTAATAGAGATTTATGGTAAATACTGGCACATTACTATTGTAATAGAGATTTATGGTAAATACTGGCACATTACTATTGTAATAGAGATTGATGATGAATACTGGCACATTACTATTGTAATAGAGATTTATGATGAATACTGGCACATTACTATTGTAATAGAGATTTATGGTAAATACTGGCACATTACTATTGTAATAGAGATTTATGGTGAATACTGGCAGATTACTATTGTAATAGAGATTTATGGTAAATACTGGCACATTACTATTGTAATAGAGATTTATGGTAAATACTGGCACATTACTATTGTAATAGAGATTTATGGTGAATACTGGCACATTACTATTGTAATACAGATTTATGGTGAATACTGGCACATTACTATTGTAATACAGATTTATTGTGAATACTGGCACATTACTATTGTAATAGAGATTTATGGTGAATACTGGCAGATTACTATTGTAATAGAGATTTATGGTGAATACTGGCACATTACTACAGTATACTTTTTGTTGGGTTTTATATCTTTTCAGGTTATTATGAGGGTAGGTTGAACACACACAAACATACATTAAACCAGTTTTTTTTTAAGGGGGAAAAGGGGGTGGGGTGGCTTTTCCATCCTAGCCTAATATTGACATATACTTAAAATTCAGTGATTGCCAAATATCGGTCTTTCTGTGCCGTATAGTTTACAGTTAGCAGACAATCTGACAGTACAAGCTGAGAAATCTGTCACAGAGCAACTACGGAAGAAGAGATCAATAGACTTCATCCACACCAGAGTTGGATTCGAGTGTACACAGATGGTTCAGCCAAGAGAGCAGTAAGAGACGGAGGAGGAGGAATATTCATAGAATGCCTAAATGGTTTAAAAATCAACCAGGCTGTACCAGCAGGTTCATATTCCTCCAATTATAGAGCAGAGGCAGAAGCACTTCTGGCGGCATGTTCTTTCCTGAATGGACAACAGCACAGCAAATATAGCAGAGTGGTCTTTCTGACTGATGCTATGTCAGTTCTACAAGCAACTGTTAACCCAAAAGACACTCAGTTTGTAGACTTGACGCAACAGCTGATTTACTTAGGCTCTTCAGTAGAACAATCTGTACTGCAGTGGATTCCAGGTCACTGTGGCTTGGAAGGCAATGAAATAGCAGACAGATTGGCCAGAAGCGGCAGTGACATGGTACAACCAAACAGCGACTTAACCCACCAAGAGATGAAAACATTAATACAATCTAGTATCCAAGAAAGGTGGCTGGATACCCACACCAGATTTTCTCCACAAGACTCACTTCATCGCCTCTCTAGGACAGTGTATTATATTCAGACTAAGGACTGGGCACAACAGATTTCGTCAACATATGTTCAAAATTTTCGGTGTAGGAAATACGGAGACGTGTCCCTGCAGCGTGGCACCCGAAAATGCTGAGCATGTGCTCCAACACTGTCAACTGTATGCTGACAACAGAGATGCAATCTGGCCTGTTCCAACCACACTGAAGACAAAACTGTATGGTACACAAGAGGATATGGATTGCACGATAGCTTTCATAAAGGCTACCGGCCTCCTGATATAAGTTTTCTGACAGAAGGATCGAAGAAGAAGAAGAAAAAGAGGAATCTCCCGCCGGAATAACTACAGCAGTTCTGTACGTGAGCCAGGTACAGCATGCGACCAGCAGCCATAGGTAACTGAACAGACAAATAAGCAACTGACCACATTGTCCGTCTGTCTGGAAGTGTCTGATTTCCTTGTCTTTGTGGTCTTTTGTTTCCTCGCTGCATGTTGTTTTCTTCAGGCAGTTGATCAATATGTTCTCTTGTCTGTGAGACAAAACATAGAACATTACAACAACATGTTCTCTTGTATGTGAGACAAAACATAGAACATTACAACAACATGTTCTCTTGTCTGTGAGACAAAACATAGAACATTACAACAACATGTTCTCTTGTCTGTGAGACAAAACATAGAACATTACAACAACATGTTCTCTTGTCTGTGAGACAAAACATAGAACATTACAACAACATGTTCTCTTGTCTGTGAGACAAAACATAGAACATTACAACATGTTCTCTTGTCTGTGAGACAAAACATAGAACATTACAACAACATGTTCTCTTGTCTGTGAGACAAAACATAGAACATTACAATACACATCGGATTTATGCATGTATTTATGTTATGTAAAATATGTATGTGCGCATGTATGTGTGAATTTACGTACGTGTACGTGTGTGTGCAATATATGTGTAGCAGTGTGTGTAAATCAGTATGTAGGTTGGTAGATAGACTCTGTGACAGACGGACAGACAAATACATGTTGAATACTGATCGCCGTTGAATTAAGAACACCCAGAAAGTGAGTGGGGTAAAACATAAAGAGTGTTGTCGCCATCGGTGTACCTAAAGATAACCTACTGACCACGACAATAAGGTCCGGTTCTACTGTGACAGCCGAGAAATGTCCTGTCACAGGCAAGTTCACTTTGGCGTCACTTGAGACGCCTCAAATAATTCCTAACTCAGTCTTGGTCGAGGTTTCAGCTTCACTGTACTCGGGTTTTCCCAAACTTGCTCTGTTCGTCTGCCAGTGTAATTCAAATGAAATGTCCCCCCACTGTCGCATTTGGAAAACCAGTAAACAAACCATTAGTCCTGGCACAATTCAGAAATGTGCAGTAAATGCCAGTGGTAGTTGCTAGAGGCGCCAAAGACAACAGTAGCCACCAAATTCCTGTCTGTAAAACACATACAAGTAGACAGTATATGTGACTTTAACAACCACATACTTGTGGCTTTCACTGTTATAGTTGCAAACATTTGTAGAAGAGTTTTGTCTCTGGGTTTGACATTAGTACGGATTTAACTGCTTCCATATTTTCATCCATACGTTATGTTATCAGTGCCAAACGTGGACAATGAACAAATCACATATGCAAAAAATAACTATGTGTGAAATGCGATGTCTTCGAAGAGTCACCAACAATACACGAAGAGACAGAGTCACAAACGTCAGCATTATAGACAAAGTTGGAACAAGAGCATGCATGAAACATATTGAAAGACAGAGAATGAAGTGGTTTGGTCATTTAGTAAGTATGCAACAGGATCAGATTGCCTACAAGGCCTTTTACAATAGAACATCGGGAAGAAAGGCCAGAGGAAGACCCAGGAAAAAATGGATAGATGGAGTAGCTGAATACGGCCAGAAGATCCAGAAAACTGTCACTCAAATCACGCGAGAGGCACAAAACAAATATTTTAAACCACGACACGGGGCTGCAACCCGGTAAAAGTGAAGAAGACAATAGATAGATAGAACTGCTTCCATTCTTTGATAATTATTTCGTTAAAAGTGAGAAATGTTATGAGTGCCGTAAATAGTTTAGCTGTGTTTTGGTCGATTATGAAAAATCCTTTAACAGAACTGACAGAAATAAGATGTCAGTTTATCAAATATGGACAAAATCCAAACTAGAGCTTCATACAGAATGTGACCAGATGTAGTAAAAACTGACAGAGGGTATGTTTTAACTTACCCCATGGGGTTCGACTAATCAGCTGTCAGTTATGTGGGACTTTTTTGGTTATGATGTTTTTTTCTTAGCTTATTCTATAACATACTAGTGTTGTTGTTGTGTTTTTTTTTCTGGATTTCTTTGGGAGAGGAAGTGGGGGGGGGGGGGGGGCGGGGGATAAAGGATGGAGGTGGAGTGCATGTTTATGACATTCATTTTCTAGAGTACTGATCAATTTCCCACTCATTCCAAGTAATAGAATGCCATGTGACGTTGCAGTCGGATATGCATGACCATGTAAGAAGACAACACAGAGGGATATGACAACACAGAGGGATATGACAACACAGAGGGATATGACAACACACAGGGATATGACAACACAGAGGGATATAACAACACAGAGGGATATGACAACACAGAGGGATATGACAACACAGAGGGATATGACAACACAGAGGGATATGACAACACAGAGGGATATAACAACACAGAGGGATATAACAACACAGAGGGATTTGACAACACAGAGGGATATGACAACACAGAGGGATATGACAACACAGAGGGATTTGACAACACAGAGGGATTTGACAACACAGAGGGATATGACAACACAGAGGGATATGACAACACAGAGGGATATGACAACACAGAGGGATATAACAACACAGAGTGATATAACAACACAGAGGGATATAACAACACAGAGGGATATAACAACACAGAGGGATATGACAACACAGAGGAATATAACAACACAGAGGGATATGACAACACAGAGTGATATGACAACACAGAGGGATATGACAACACAGAGGGATTTGACAACACAGAGGGATATAACAACACAGAGGGATATGACAACACAGAGGGATATAACAACACAGAGGGATATGACAACACAGAGGGATATAACAACACAGAGGGATTTGACAACACAGAGGGATATAACAACACAGAGGGATATGACAACACAGAGTGATATGACAACACAGAGGGATATGACAACACAGAGGGATTTGACAACACAGAGGGATATAACAACACAGAGGGATATGACAACACAGAGGGATATGACAACACAGAGGGATATAACAACACAGAGGGATATAACAACACAGAGGGATATGACAACACAGAGGGATATAACAACACAGAGGGATATAACAACACAGAGGGATATGACAACACAGAGGGATATAACAACACAAAGGGATATAACAACACAGAGGGATATGACAACACAGAGGGATATAACAACACAGAGGGATATAACAACACATGGGGATATGACAACACAGAGGGATATGACAACACAGAGGGATATAACAACACAGAGGGATATGACAACACAGAGGGATATGACAACACAGAGGGATTTGACAACACAGAGGGATATAACAACACAGAGGGATATAACAACACAGAGGGATATGACAACACAGAGGGATATAACAACACAGAGGGATATAACAACACAGTGAGATATAACAACACAGAGGGATTGGACAAACAGAGGGATTTGACAACACAGAGGGATATGACAACACAGAGGGATATGACAACACAGAGGGATATAACAACACAGAGGGATATGACAACACAGAGGGATATGACAACACAGAGGGATATGACATTACAGTATTTTGACATCACAGTAGGACTGACATGACAATGGGACATGGCATTAATATTGGATCAGACAAAAAATTTTACTGCCCTGCCTCCCCATTTGTTTGTGTTGCCTAGCTACGCTGCCTCCCCTATCCTTACAGTTACATACGGCTGAACATGGTTTCTGGGCACATGGAAAGATGCCAGCAACTCACGGATATTACATAGACAGGACATTGCGTAAACAGGAAAGTACCTAAACAGGACAGTAACTCACCGAGGAGTACGTAAACAAGACAGTAACTCACGTACAGTACATAAATAGAACAGTAACTGACCGACAGTACCTAAAAGGGATAATAACTCATCGACAGTAAATACAGTACCTCATCGATCGTGCGTAAACAAGACATTAACTCACCGACAGTATATAAATAGGACAGTATCTCATTGACAGCACATAAACAAGACATTAACTCACCGACAGTATATAAATAGGATAGTATCTCATTGATATCACATAAACAAGACATTAACTTACCGACAGTATATGAATAGGACAGTACCTCATTGACAGCACATAAATAAGACATTAACTTACCGACAGTACATAAATAAATACAGTATCTCATCGATATCACATAAACAAGACATTAACTCACCGACAGTATATAAATAGGACAGTATCTCATCGATATCACATAAACAAGACATTAACTCACCGACAGTATATAAATAGGACAGTATCTCATTGACAGCACATAAACAAGACATTAACTTACCGACAGTATATAAATAGGACAGTACCTCATTGACAGCACATAAACAAGACATTAACTTACCGACAGTATATAAATAGGACAGTATCTCATTGACAGCACATAAACAAGACATTAACTTACCGACAGTATATAAATAGGACAGTACCTCATTGACAGCACATAAATAAGACATTAACTTACCGACAGTACATAAATAAATACAGTATCTCATCGATATCACATAAACAAGACATTAACTCACCGACAGTACATAAATAGGACAGTATCTCATTGACAGCACATAAACAAGACATTAACTCACCGACAGTATATAAATAGGACAGTATCTCATTGACAGCACATAAACAAGACATTAACTCACCGACAGTATATAAATAGGACAGTATCTCATCGATATCACATAAACAAGACATTAACTCACCGACAGTATATAAATAGGATAGTATCTCATTGACAGCACAAAAATAAGACATTAACTTACCGACAGTACATAAATAAATACAGTATCTCATCGATATCACATAAACAAGACATTAACTCACCGACAGTATATAAATAGGACAGTATCTCATCGATATCACATAAACAAGACATTAACTCACCGACAGTATATAAATAGGATAGTATCTCATTGACAGCACATAAACAAGACATTAACTCACCGACAGTATATAAATAGGACAGTATCTCATCGACAGCACATAAACAAGTCATTAACTCACCGACAGTATATAAATAGGACAGTATCTCATCGATATCACATAAACAAGACAATAATTCACCGACAGTATATAAATAGGACAGTATCTCATCGATATCACATAAACAAGACAATAATTCACCGACAGTATATAAATAGGACAGTACCTCATCGACATCACATAAACAAGACATTAACTCACCGACAGTACACATCATGATCATGGCCGGCGTCCCTCAACGGTTGGACGAATTCATCCAGGCAGGCAGTCACAGCTGGACACGGCTGACCTAGCACTACAGTGCTACACAAGAGCAACGCTGGGGACGAGCAGTCAGGATTGAACACAAACATCAGAAGCATTTGTAAAGTTATCGTATATGACACTTCTCATTAGAAATTTGAAGAGGTTACACTATGCAGCTTATTTAAATCTTCTTTTCCATCCAAAGATGGCTGAATATTTGATCTGTTTAAATTTATTTATTTTTTTATTTTTTATTATTTTCCAGTTCTGGTTTTTTTTTTTTAATTTAAAAATGTATTTTTTTCTGAACACATAACATTAATCTCCCTACGGCCCGCCTATGTACACACCAGGTCACTTCTGATTAGTCGTTTCTGAGCCCCAGGTTTTCGCTCAAGGTCAGAGGGTTGTTTCGCGATGACGTTGAAATTACGTGCTGTATATTTCAGCATGCCTGTGCTTTTAACGTTCCAAAAACATGGAGCAGCATTCCCTTTCTCGGAATGAAAACGTAAATGCAAGACAAAACAGAAAGCAAACAATGGGGGGGGGGAGGCAGACCCGTAACCCTCATGCAAGTCGACCAGCCCAACAAACTTGTGAATGAAAAGTGACCTACTATGTTGGGGGAGATTAACGTGAACCTACCCCATTTTTCTTGTGTGCTTTCTTAGATTACTGCTGTAGCTTAAAATATTGCAAAAATAATTTAATTTCTTTTTATTTTAATCCGTTAGTTCACACAGACAGGTGTCTATTCTTATTGTTCTACTGGCTCTAATTCCAAGGCTTATCCCCGTGGCAGCTCATGGCTTCTGGATACTAAAACAAAGCAACAAACCTGTTTAAATATATCAGCATACATATAGGCAGATCCATCCATCCATCTACCATTGCATCTATCTACGAACGTAACCATCGTCCCGCCCATTCATCTACCCACACCATTTATCTCACCATCCACTCAATGCTATTTTTCACCGCTTTCTTCCATTCTGGCTGTTACCAGCCTTGCACTTGGGCTCGACCAATACTTTGTATAAATATCACCCTTACTGTCTCTATTTTATAGCTGACAGTAAGAGAGAAGCAATGTGTTACTAGACCAATTCTGCGTATCGGAGTTTATAACAGATTCGCCTCCAACTGTTAGTGATTCGAAGCAGATTTTTCCCCGTTCGTTACAAGAGGCTGTGCCCGAATCTGCAGGATCTGGACACCAAGACCAATCGGCTCATGGGTAATATCGTTGCTTGGAAACTGAAAACTGTCACCATGGTAACCATCAAAATAGTTTGGAGAGAACAGTAAATGGGGTTGTGGTTTCCTGCGAGGAGAGGTCGAGACTGTATTGCGGACGCTCCTTGTCTTTCATTCTCTGCATAGTTAATGAGGGCAGAAAGTTGCAAAGCAATCCTTGGCTATCATCCGAATAACGGTCGCAAATTATCGATGTGGAAAATACACTAACAGAGTCTGAGTCACGTGACAATTGCGCACTTCCAGAGACTATATCGCCACTTCGGAAATGCGATCTTCTAGGGACTTCCGCCCCCGCCAAAAAGTGACCAAAAGCCGCTCTCGCAGCGTGGATTGGGGCTAAACTAGATGGCTAGGACTCACGAGCAAATAAAATGAAGGAAGCTGCAGGAAATGCGGTAGCTGCTGTTCGTGAGTCCTAGCCATCTAGTTTAGCCCCAATCCATGCGGCGTGGGGTAACACTCTCGGCGGTGGCTGAAGGTGCCGAAAGTTCGCAATTCGGCGGTGGCGGAAGCTCGCATTTTAAGACGACGTTACTGAGCACTTGACACGTGACTGAGGCTCTGTTAGGGTTATTTTCTGCCTCGATAATTTGGGACCGTTATTCTGAAGATAGCCGCAATCCTTAATAATTCATCCAGTGTCCCTATCTACTGAAGTCAGTGTCCCTATGTGGTGGTGGCCACAGTCGCTATCTAGTGGTGGTCAGTGACCCTGTCTAATGGTGGTCAGTGTCTCTGTCTAGTGGTGGTCAGTGTCCCTGTCTAATGGTGGTTAGTGTCCCTGTCTAATGGTGGTCAGTGTCCCTGTCTAATGGTGGTCAGTGTCCCTGTCTAATGGTGGTCAGTGTCCCTGTCTAATGGTGGTCAGTGTCCCTGTCTAGTGGTGGTCAGTGACCCTGTCTAATGGTGGTCAGTGTCCCTGTCTAGTGGTGGTTAGTGTCCCTGTCTAATGGTGGTCAGTGTCCCTGTCTAATGGTGGTCAGTGTCCCTGTCTAATGGTGGTCAGTGTCCCTGTCTAATGGTGGTCAGTGTCCCTGTCTAGTGGTGGTCAGTGACCCTGTCTAATGGTGGTCAGTGTCTCTGTCTAGTGGTGGTCAGTGTCCCTGTCTAATGGTGGTTAGTGTCCCTGTCTAATGGTGGTCAGTGTCCCTGTCTAATGGTGGTCAGTGTCCCTGTCTAATGGTGGTCAGTGTCCCTGTCTAGTGGTGGTCAGTGTCCCTGTCTAATGGTAATCAGTGTCCCTGTCTAGTGGTGGTCAGTGTCCCTGTCTAATGGTGGTTAGTGTCCCTGTCTAGTGGTGGTCAGTGTCCCTGTCTAATGGTGGTCAGTGTCCATGTCTAATAATGGTCAGTGTCCCTGTCTAATGGTGGTCAGTGTCCCTGTCTAATGGTGGTCAGTGTCCCTATTTAGTGTCAGTGGCTGTTTTCTGATGGGTCTAGCCCTGGCCCCTACCCAGGCTGGTAAAACTGAGACTGGGCGATTGGCTCGACAAACAAATTTGAAAGTACTGACCGATACTTATCAAGAGCAAATGAAGACAACGTGTATTTGAAGACACACTAGATAAAAGAGAGTTTGAAATATATATACACAGATGAATTGGACATTTCTTCCTCTGTGTTAACTTTAGACTTCTCGTTATACTATGACCTAGTATATACGAATGTCACACACTACACAGTTCAGCGCTTTATTCGCTAGGAAATGACCTTGACCCTGGCCTGTAGAAGAAAACGTGGAAAACACCCGACCCTTGAAACCACTGATCGGTGCTCCAGTCAGGAATATCAATGGAAAAGTAAGGGCTTCAACAACACAAGAAACCAGGTCAGCCGTGCTCCGTCAGTCAACCGTGCTCCGTCAGTCAACCGTTTGCATCTTTCTTGATAGAAGCATGTTTGCATTTATTGATTATTTAAAAGCGATAAAAAAGTAAACGACCCTTGTTTCGCGAGTTGCGCAGCGAGCATATGGTGCTAAACATGTTTTATAGAGCATGGCGCCTCTGTTTATAGGTATATGTTGATCTAATCAAACGACAAGGAGGAAGAGGAGGAGAAAAAAAAGAAGAAGAAGAAAAAGAAGAAGAATGAACTTTGTTGATAAAGACTATGTCTTTGGCTCCGTTGAGCTTTCTAGTTATAGTTAAGTTACTTGAGAAATGATTTAATGGGTCAAGTGCAGGCTGTTGGTGTTCCACTGCACTGTCTTTAGATTAAAACCTCAAGGATGAGAATCACACAGGTACAAAATAGAAAGTTTTGGTAATGTGTCCACTTCTCAACTTTAGCCTTGTTCCAGAACTTGAGTTCTGCATGCACATCCGCTTTACAGATCTGGCTTATTTGCAGACTGTTGGTTCCTCGCCTCTCAGGCTGATATACCCGACTGTGAAAGGAACACCCCTGATTACTCGCCTTTTACGACATGCTTGTCATGGGGCAGGAGGCCTGTTATTGTTCCCCCGGATCGCAAATGGGCAAACTGGCTGTTAACTAGTCTGTTTAAATGTCTCATCCACGTCTGTGGCCTAGGGAATACGAACACAGTTTGTAGTTCTGAATTAGCCGGCTCCTTCCAGCTGCAGGCAATGTGACAGCAGACGCTTTGCGTGTATTTCGACAGCTGAATGTAGCGAAATCTGATAACACAAACTCAAACAGCCGGCTATGTTGCGGTCGGTTAGCAGTCCTCTAAACTATTCGTAATTAACCAGTTGGTTTTTATTTTTATTGTTGTAAGTCCCAACGTAGCCAAGATTGATGTCAGCCAGCTGATGATGTCACCAGCCGACAGGTCCCGGGTCACCTTGAAACATTTAGTTGTCTCAGTTTAGCTCCGGCAAGAACCACTTCACCAAGGCCACGCCCAGTGTGTACCTGACGTCAGCATCGGCTTATCATCATCATTATGTTGAATAGTCACCAAATCCCCCCCCCCCCCTCATTTTCTCCTCACATCGTTAGTACATCGGGTATATGGTGCTAGACCCATATTTGTATTGAGCAGTGGTGGGCAAACTATGGCCCGCGGGTCAAAACTGGCCCGCCAAGCAATTTTTACTGGGCCGCGAGACTGGTGTTAAATTACTATACAATTTAGCCCTGATGCTCATACACTGGCAGAACACAAAAACATACGTTCTCATGCAGACAGACATCAGTCTGGGGAGGGCATGCGGAAAACGGGAGGGGATACAAACAGCAACTTCCAAAGTGATAACCTGAAAAAAATCTTTGATCCGGCTAGTTAACAAGTGTTGCTGACAAACTCAAACATTAGGAGACAGTATCTGTCACGACAGGACAAACTCAGACATTAGGAGACAGTATCTGTCACAACAGGCCAAACTCAGACATTAGGAGACAGTATCTGTCACAACAGACCAAAGTCAGACATTAGGAGACAGTATCTGTCACAACAGGCCAAACTCAGGCATTAGGAGACAGTATCTGTCACAATAAGCCAAACTCAGATATTAGGAGACAGTATCTGTCACAATAAGCCAAACTCAGACATTAGGAGACAGTATCTGTCACAATAAGCCAAACTCAGACATTAGGAGACAGTATCTGTCACAACAGGCCAAACTCAGACATTAGGAGACAGTATCTGTCAGTCACAACAGACCAAACTCAGACATTAGGAGACAGTATCTGTCACAACAGGCCAAACTCAGACATTAGGAGACAGTATCTGTCACAATAAGCCAAACTCAGACATTAGGAGACAGTATCTGTCACAACAGGCCAAACTCAGGCATTCGGAGACAGTATCTGTCACAACAGGCCAAACTCAGACATTAGGAGACAGTATCTGTCACAACAGGACAAATTCAGACATTAGGAGACAGTATCTGTCACAACAGGCCAAACTCAGACATTAGGAGACAGTATCTGTCACAACAGGCCAGCTCAGACATTAGGAGACATTATCTGTCACAACAGGCCAGACAATTCTAGGGTTGGTTCTGCAACGACATAAAAAGATCATGCAACTAACTTGTATCTTTTGGGGGACATTGATAATAAATATAAATCGACGACTGTTCGTTTTCTCTGGTCGACAAGTGTATATAGATCATAACGTTTTCTCTGTTCCACAAGTATATATAGATCACAACGTTTTCTCTGTTCCACAAGTATATATAGATCACAACGTTTTCTCTGGTCGACAAGTGTATATAGATCACAACGTTTTCTCTGTTCCACAAGTATATATAGATCACAACGTTTTCTCTGTTCCACAAGTATATATAGATCACAACGTTTTCTCTGGTCGACAAGTGTATATAGATCACAACGTTTTCTCTGGTCGGCAAGTATATATAGATCACAACGTTTTCTCTGGTCGGCAAGTATATATAGATCACAACAGTGCAGTAACATTTATTACAACCTGCCTGTAATATGCCACAAAATACTGTGTTACGAGATAATCTGGGTTTATTGTTTACAATGACATGTTTTATGACCTGGGACCAGGTTGATAATTCTAAATGTGGGCCCTGAAAAAGAAAAAAAAAATGGTTGCCTACCACTGGTTTAGACCCATCGGTGCTGGAGCAGCGATAGAGTCAACATCACGTTCGAACTTTCGTTTTCCACTTGTCCTGAAACCCCCGTCGCTGGGACAGCATGGAAGACTAGTTCGTTCATGAACATCAGACGACGTGGGTTCGAACCTAAGGCCGTCGTGCCGCAGCCAGTGATGGATTTATGCATAAGCTAAATAAACTACAGCTTAGAGTCTCACAATCTGTAGGGGCCTCATACTAAAGTCTTTTTCCCTTTTTTCCACAAATGCAATTTATTTCAGTAAATTTTTAATGCATTTTTCTTTTAATAGGAGGATTAAAGGTTGTTGCGTATCCTTTACAGGACGTTGCAGAACCAACCCTAACAGCCCCTGGCTGATGTGTGGTTTCTCTAGGCAAATTACGTCCAGTAGTTTGCCATTGCTTTCTGGACGGTCGGCTTTCTTGATACCACTGTCGAAACCAACGCAAGGCGCATTGCCCGCAGCTGGGATCGAACCCGGCATCCCAGCATTACGAAGCGAAGTAATAGGAGGATTACAAAATTTAATTTCAGTGATTTTTGCAAACACATTCTTTATTATTTCCTTTTTTAATGCTTAACCAATGATAGATTTCCATTAAAAAGTGTATATTCAAAAGTTCCATGAGATTCGCTGGTGTCATTTAAAAACGGCGAGGCCTCAGGGCTTTATACATACTGAGGCCTCATTAAGTCTATATCCGGTCCAGCCGGCAGCAAGTGCACCCGGGCGGCTTTCATCATAATAAGGTGACTGTGCTGACAGACATGAGCGATACACGTTGGCCATCTCAACCTCTTGTCGGTCTCATTCAGGTCCGTCTTCGTGACCTCAGTAAGTCACGTGACACAGTCACCTTGACACTGATCTATTTGTCTCCCCCTGGCTCCTTACCTATCACCTTGGTAGGTTTTCATTCGGTTTTAAAATGTGTATATCCGCACAACGTTAAAATAATAATGTTTAAAACCACAACGTTTCTCCCTGTAAGTGATTTCCTGGCTGTTACCTTCCACAAGTTTTGTGTGACAGTCGTCGTTTACTCGTCCGATACCAAGCGACTCGTCATGCGTTCCTTGGACAGTCAAAATCTCAAGTCTGCTGTTGTTACTGTTTCGTGTCAGACACTTATCAGATGAACTGATTCTATCCAGATTGTAGCACTAGCTCTTTCTTATATCTGATGTTACTTTAACTCATACAGACACAAATACTAAATGGTGTATGATAGAACTTCTAGTTATAGAAAGAGCTGAAGAAATTAGGCGCTTTTCGACCGCCCCACTTGGCTTGTTCTATGACCCGCAGATTCACAAAAGGCAAGTGACTTGTTGCCAGGGATAAACTGGTGGTGCCTTTTGCAGTTAATTGCGCGTGCAACTACACGTCTGTTGTGGCTACTGCTTTCATCGACGACGAACTGCATTTCTTGTATCGCACTGTTTGTATTAACTATGGGGTGACCCGGTGGGTAGGAAGTTAAAACTGTGATTGCCTGATGACCTGGCTGAAGAAATGATCTACTTCTATCCAAAGATTTACAAAAGAAAAACGCAATATAGTTTAAAAGTTCTACAAATTACAAAAATTTAACAAAGACAAGACGCTGTATTCTTAATGTTCTGTAAAGCACAAAATGACAGTTAAAGAAGAAAAGATGGCTTATTCTAAAGGTTCTACAAAGGACAAAGTAAAAAAGAGTTAAAAGAAGAAAAGACGGCTTGGGTTAAAGGTTCTAGAAAGGACACGAGGTCAGAGAGTTTAAGAAGAAAAGATGGCTTATTCTGAAGGTTCTACAAAGGACAAAATGACAGTGACTCCGCGGGGGCAGCGTTAAACTACTTCGGCCAAAATAAACGTCTCTACGGAACGCGGCAAAGTGCGCGTGTATGCATTTGAGCGAAAACATGGCTGAAAGACAATGAATGCACGGGTGTTTAGAGATGTGATGATACTTCCTTGTAGTCATCCTTACTAGCTCAGGACTGCAGGTGACACCTGGCTGATGTAGCCGATACGGGCCTCCTAACTGGGGGTTGAACAGGGTATCTAGGATCTGCCATGCAGATTGACTTTTTAGCCCCCGGCGATAATGCCCAGTGACCTCAAAAAGACCTGCATTTGTGAACCGAAGGAGGAGTTCGGAATTGAACCTAACTTCTAAAGAACATGAGGCAAATGTAAACCACTTGGCCTCGAAGACTAGGACCTCAATAACGAAGGCCTCCAAAAACAAGAACTAAGTAAACGAGATCCAAGTCCTGTCAAAGAACTACAGAATACAAACGACCTTTCCCCCGCCAATTGGTGCTAGCTTCTAAATTGTAAAGGGTAACCAGCGAGGACACTGGAGTGTGGTCAGTTTTACACTGAGGTGTGGTCAGTTTTACACTGGGGTGTGATCAGTTTTACACTGGGTGTGGTCAGTTTCACACTGGGGTGTGGTCAGTTTCACACTGGAGTGTGGTCAGTTTTTACACTGGGGTGTGGTCAGTTTCACACTGGAGTGTGGTCAGTTTTACACTGGGGTGTGGTCAGTTTCACACTAGGGTGTGGTCAGTTTCACACTAGGGTGTGGTCAGTTTCACACTGGGGTGTGGTCAGTTTTACACTGGAGTGTGGTCAGTTTTACTGGGGTGTGGTCAGTTTCACACTGGGGTGTGGTCAGTTTTACACCGGCGACCGTTCACTTTCAGAGAATATTATATTGGTCATTTCTTCTTTTTTACCTTCACCAGTTGTAAATTTCAGCGGAAAATTATGGTTTGGTAGTCCACCTCTGGACTTTAGTCTTGTTCCAGAAATAGAGTTTTCCGTGCATGTCCGTTTGACAGATCTAGCTTTTTTGAATGCAGACTACTGGTTCCTCATCTTTCTAGCAGATGTACTCCGACTTTGAAGGAAACTGGCTATTCAAGAATGGGTCAGTTTGGAGCCCGACTGCATCTTGTTCCTGGCTGAGGATTCCTGCATGTGGTCAACTGGCCAGTATGCAATAAATTAAGCCACTATGCCATCACGGATGTATAGCTGGGGCACACAAAGAAGCGTTATACCAAGCCACACAGGGTGGAATGTTGGAAGGCACACATGAGGGAGACACACAGGGGTGGAATGCACACATGGAAGGCAGTGGTGGAATGTTGAAGGCACAGACAGGGAGACAGTGGTGGAATGTTGGAAGGCACACATGAGGGAGACAGACAGGGTGGAATGTTGGAAGGCACACATGAGGGAGACAGACAGGGTGGAATGTTGGAAGGCACACATGAGGGAGACAGACAGGGTGGAATGTTGGAAGGACACACATGGGGAGACAATGTGGTGGAATGTTGGAACACATGAGGGAGACAGACAGGGTGGAATGTTGGAAGGCACACATGAGGGAGACAGACAGGGTGGAATGTTGGAAGGCACACATGAGGGGGAGACAGAACAGGGGTGGAATGTTGGAAAGGCACACATGAGGGAGACAGACAGGGTGGAATGTTGGAAGGCACACATGAGGGAGACACACAGGGTGGAATGTTGGAAGGCACACATGAGGGAGACAGACAGGGTGGAATGTTGGAAGGCACACATGAGGGAGACACACAGGGTGGAATGTTGGAAGGCACACATGAGGCAGACACACAGGGTGGAATGTTGGAAGGCACACATGAGGGAGACAGGCACAGGGAGACACACAGGGTGGAATGTTGGAAGGCACACAAGGGGACACACAGGGGTGGAATGTTGGAAGGCACACAGACACACAGGGTGGAATGTTGGAAGGCACACATGAGGGAGACACACAGGGTGGAATGTTGGAAGGCACACATGAGGGGAGACACACAGGGTGGAATGTTGGAAGGCACACATGAGGGAGACACACAGGGTGGGAATGTTGGAAGGACACACATGGAAGGGATGACACACAGGGTGGAATGTTGGAAGGCACACATGAGGGAGACACACAGGGTGGAATGTTGGAAGGCACACATGAGGGAGACACACAGGGTGGAATGTTGGAAGGCACACATGAGGGAGACACACAGGGTGGAATGTTGGAAGGCACACATGAGGGAGACAGACAGGGTGGAATGTTGGAAGGCACACATGAGGGAGACACACAGGGTGGAATGTTGGAAGGCACACATGAGGGAGACACACAGGGTGGAATGTTGGAAGGCACACATGAGGGAGACACACAGGGTGGAATGTTGGAAGGCACACATGAGGGAGACACACAGGGTGGAATGTTGGAAGGCACACATGAGGGAGACACACAGGGGGTGGAAGGCACACATGAGGGAAGGGGAATGTTGGAACATGAGGGAGACACACAGGGTGGAATGGAAGGACACATGAGGGAGACACAGGGTGGAATGTTGGAAGGCACACATGAGGGAGACACACAGGGTGGAATGTTGGAAGGCACACATGAGGGAGACACACAGGGTGGAATGTTGGAAGGCACACATGAGGGAGACACACAGGGTGGAATGTTGGAAGGCACACATGAGGGGAGACACACAGGGTGGAATGTTGGAAGGCACACATGAGGGAGACACACAGGGTGGAATGTTGGAAGGCACACATGAGGGAGACACACAGGGTGGAATGTTGGAAGGCACACATGAGGGAGACACACAGTGGTGGAATGTTGGAAGGCACACATGAGGGAGACACACAGGGTGGAATGTTGGAAGGCACACATGAGGGAGACACACAGGGTGGAATGTTGGAAGGCACACATGAGGGAGACACACAGGGTGGAATGTTGGAAGGCACACATGAGGGAGACACACAGGGTGGAATGTTGGAAGGCACACATGAGGGAGACACACAGGGTGGAATGTTGAAAGGCACACATGAGGGAGACAGGGAGACAGGGTGGAATGTTGGAAGGCACACATGAGGGAGACACACAGGGTGGAATGTTGGAAGGCACACATGAGGGAGACACACAGGGTGGAAGACACACAGGGTGGAATGTTGGAAGGCACACATGAGGGAGACACACAGGGTGGAATGTTGGAGGCACACATGGAGACACACAGGGTGGAATGTTGGAAGGCACACATGAGGGAGACACACAGGGTGGAATGGAAGGCACACACACAGGGTGGAATGTTGGAAGGCACACATGAGGGAGACACACAGGGTGGAATGTTGGACATGAGGGAGCACACATGGAATGTTGGGAGGCACACATGAGGGAGACACACAGGGTGGAATGTTGGAAGGCAAGGCACACATGATGTTGGAAGACACACATGAGGGAGACACACAGGGTGGAATGTTGGAAGGCACACATGAGGGAGACAGGGTGGAATGTTGGAAGGCACACAGGGAGGTGGAATGTTGGAAGGCACACATGAGGGAGACACACAGGGTGGAATGTTGGAAGGCACACATGAGGGAGACACACAGGGTGGAATGTTGGAAGGCACACATGAGGGAGACACACAGGGTGGAATGTTGGAAGGCACACATGAGGGAGACACACAGGGTGGAATGTTGGAAGGCACACATGAGGGAGACACACAGGGTGGAATGTTGGAAGGCACACATGAGGGAGACACACAGGGTGGAATGTTGGAAGGCACACATGAGGGAGACACACAGGGTGGAATGTTGGAAGGCACACATGAGGGAGACACACAGGGTGGAATGTTGGAAGGCACACACATGAGGGAGACACACAGGGTGGAATGTTGGAAGGCACACATGAGGGAGACACACAGGGTGGAATGTTGGAAGGCACACATGAGGGAGACACACAGGGTGGAATGTTGGAAGGCACACATGAGGGAGACACACAGGGTGGAATGTTGGAAGGCACACATGAGGGAGACACACAGGGTGGAATGTTGGAAGGCACACATGAGGGAGACACACAGGGTGGAATGTTGGAAGGCACACATGAGGGAGACACACAGGGTGGAATGTTGGAAGGCACACATGAGGGAGACACACAGGGTGGAATGTTGGAAGGCACACATGAGGAATGTTGGACACACAGGGTGGACACAATGTTGGAAGGCACACATGAGGGAGACACACAGGGTGGAATGTTGGAAGGCACACATGAGGGAGACACACAGGGTGGAATGTTGGAAGGCACACATGAGGGAGACACACACAAGGGAGACACACAGTGGAATGTTGGAAGGCACACATGAGGGAGACACACAGGGTGGAATGTTGGAAGGCACACATGAGGGAGACACACAGGGTGGAATGTTGGAAGGCACACATGAGGGAGACACACAGGGTGGAATGTTGGAAGGCACACATGAGGGAGACACACAGGGTGGAATGTTGGAAGGCACACATGAGGGAGACACACAGGGTGGAATGAAGGGAAGGCACACATGAGGGAGACACACAGGGTGGAATGTTGGAAGGCACACATGAGGGAGACACACAGGGTGGAATGTTGGAAGGCACACATGAGGGAGACACACAGGGTGGAATGTTGGAAGGCACACATGAGGGAGACACACAGGGTGGAATGTTGGAAGGCACACATGAGGGAGACACACAGGGTGGAATGTTGGAAGGCACACATGAGGGAGACACACAGGGTGGAATGTTGGAAGGCACACATGGGAGACACACAGGGTGGAATGTTGGAAGGCACACATGAGGGAGACACACAGGGTGGAATGTTGGAAGGGCACACATGAGGGATGAGGACACACAGGGTGGAATGTTGGAAGGCACACATGAGGGAGACACACAGGGTGGAATGTTGGAAGGGCACACATGAGGGAGACACACACAGGGTGGAATGTTGAAGGCACACATGAGGGCACACATGGAATGTTGGAAGGCACACATGAGGGAGACACACAGGGTGGAATGTTGGAAGGCACACATGAGGGAGACACACAGGGTGGAATGTTGGAAGGCACACATGAGGGAGACACACAGGGTGGAATGTTGGAATGAGGCACACATGAGGGAGACAGGGAGACAGTGGTGGAATGTTGGAAGGCACACATGAGGGAGACAGACAGGGTGGAATGTTGGAAGGCACACATGAGGGAGACACACAGGGTGGAATGTTGGAAGGCACACATGAGGGAGACACACAGGGTGGAATGTTGGAAGGCACACATGAGGGAGACACACAGGGTGGAATGTTGGAAGGCACACATGAGGGAGACACACAGGGTGGAATGTTGGAAGGCACACATGAGGGAGACACACAGGGTGGAATGTTGGAAGGCACACATGAGGGAGACACACAGTGGTGGAATGTTGGAAGGCACACATGAGGGAGACACACAGGGTGGAATGTTGGCACAAGGGAGCACACAGGTGGATGTTGGAAGGACACACACAGTGGTGGAATGTTGGAAGGCACACATGAGGGAGACACACAGTGGTGGAATGTTGGAAGGCACACATGAGGGAGACACACAGGGTGGAATGTTGGAAGGCACACATGAAGGCACACATGAGAAGGCACACATGAGAGACACACAGGGTGGAATGTTGGAAGGCACACATGAGGGAGACCGACAGGGTGGAATGTTGGAAGGCACACATGAGGGAGGCACACATGAAGGACAGGGACAGGGTGGAATGTTGGAAGGCACACATGAGGGGAGGGAGTGGAATGTTGGAAGGCACACATGAGGGAGACAGACAGGGTGGAATGTTGGAAGGCACACATGAGGGAGACAGACAGTGGTGGAATGTTGGAAGGCACACATGAGGGAGACAGACAGTGGTGGAATGTTGGAAGGCACACATGAGGGAGACAGACAGTGGTGGAATGTTGGAAGGCACACATGAGGGAGACACACAGGGTGGAATGTTGGAAGGCACACATGAGGGAGACAGTGTGGAATGTTGGAACACATGAGGGAGACATACAGGGTGGAATGTTGGAAGGCACACATGAGGGAGACACACAGGTTGGAATGTTGGAAGGCACACATGAGGGAGACACACAGGGTGGAATGTTGGAAGGCACATGACAGAGACAGACAGTGGTATCATCCAGACATTCGAAGCAAAAGTTGTTTCTCGTCACTGAATTGGTTTGTAAACAACTTCAAATTTATTTCATTTCCTAATAAGCTCTTCGCTGATAAAGACTTTGATCGATAAGTTCTGTTGCATTTGTGCGTGTCTTTTCCATTCCCTTTGTTGAGCTTTCTGGCCAGAGTGTGTGACCTGCTGAGTATTTGTCAATGGAACTTACAAGGTGTGTTACTTTGATTTAATCAGACAAAGGCCATAGGTTGGGAACAAGAGGGCTGTAGCTTTAATTTATGCAGTTTAAATAATAGACATGCTAACTCTGGTCATGCAAGTTAAGGCAGCTGTCAGTGAAAGTAGCGGTCAGTGAAAGTAGCGGTCAGTGAAAGCAGTGGTCAGTGAAAGTAGTGGTCAGTGAAAGCAGTGGTCAGTGAAAGCAGTGGTCAGTGAATGTAGTCACAAGTGAAAAGTGATTGTAAAGCTGGTTAGTGTAAGCAGGGTTAAAGGTTCTTACCAAACAAGCACAAAAGACGAGCTGAAGATCTGCTGATATTCATCCCAACAGTTGATCCCATTCACATCATGTGTCTGGACGAATTCACAGCGTCTCTTGCAGGGGTGTCAGCTAGAAGTCCTCTGTAATTGTTGCAAGTTGAACTGTTCTTCTGTGTGCAGCTAAGCAATGTCTGTTCTACACAACAACACCAGCAAACAAGGTTAACAACACACGATCACCTTGCGTGTCTTTTATTTCTAAAAGGAAATGTTTACGACTTTGCTGTAAGAAAATTCGCTAGGTCACAAGGGCTGCGTGTACCAGTGATAATGGCACTTGTTATTTGATTCTTTTATTTGCATGTATGTGCTCAAGGTATGACTTGCCTAGTTAAAGGCTATCCTTGGCTACTCAAGGATTTCACACTTCAAATTGTAAAAGCATACTATTCGTCTATGTTGAGCATACAAATGAATGCCTTGGTGCCTAGGCTAGAGGAAGAATAAATAAATATTCGGGCTAAGACAAAAGTATTATTGTGGTTGGGGAGTCGGTAAAAAGGTATGCTCAAAGTTGCAGCTGAAGGGGCCAGAGAGACAGACAGACGAACTGGAGTGAAAGTGATTTACCTAGTTTTATAACGTTTTGCAGTGATGAATTTTCTTCTCCTTATTTTTTGTGTAATGTTTTTTTTTTTTAAATGCTTGCTGTATTATTAAAACTATTCAAGATGGTAGTTACCACTGAGACACATAAAGCGTTGTTTGTGACACTTGGGGAATGGGCGGCCGGTACGAAATCACTGTTAGGCCAAGTGCTGATGTTGAAGGGCAGTGGTTTCCCTTCCAGGCACCCTTGCAGTCCGCAGAAAGTATTAGAAAGCCTATCAGAAATTTCCTTATACAAGTTATTGCATAACACATAAGAAAACATGAGAACAACATAACTAGAACTGGAACGCACAGAGAAATATAAATAAAGGCAGAGCCCCAAAAATGGGGAGAGGGGATCTAGAGCCTAGACAATTCAATGAAAAAGATGGGGAGGACGTGGTGTGAGCTGCATTCTATAGCAAAGGAGAGAATGACTTGGCGTAAGTTAGTTGAGGGCCTATGCTCCTTTAGTGGATAAAGGACGAAAGAAGAAAGAATACGAAATGCGAGAGGACAGACTTCATTGCTCTCAGTTTTATTTCGCAGTGCTCCGTCTCTCTCGATTAGCCGATTGCCTAGAGCGTGGCACATTGATTCGGAACTGCCGAATGATTATGTAACGCCTCTACGTGTCATCAGATAATTAGCTCTTGTCTGAAAAGATGAAATTTCTTATCCACTACCCGAGGACCTAGAGTCCTCATTCAAAGACGCTAGTCCCCGCTGTGAATCGAACCACCCAATGGCGGACTTTGCTGCTTGTACGCTATTCCACTGCGATACCTCAAAGAAATTGTTAACCTTGCTAATATTATTGATTGACATAAGGCATTATTTCCAGCGCACATTTTTGTCTGCCTCTGTTTTCTTTGTGTGATGAATTAATTAACCGATGTTCTAAATAAATAATAAACACGGTCAACTAGCGCACTATTGCAAGACAATATGTAAAGTTCTGTAATGCCACAATCGTGTATGGGCAGACGACACGGAAGGAAGCATTAACAGCGGCGGGTAGCGGGGACAATGTGAATGTCAACTCCTGACAGACAACTATTCCACAAAAACAAGTGCTTGCACGCGATTACACCAGCTAATATAACACTGAATCAAACATAAATCCACACTCAGAAAAATAATAAACTGTTCTCTACACTGAATCATTTCATTAATAAACAAGCCACATAAGTACACGTTGATAATTCGCACTTCAATGAAAGTGGCACCAGCGTGGAAAAGGCACTAGGATAACGTACACACAACAAGCTGCGTCACCAAGAGTTTCTGTGGCCCAGCACAGGCGACACTAAGATATCTAGTATATCTACAACAGGGTAACCCCCCTGGCTGCACACGACAACTTGTTTTACGCGTACAAACCCAGTTCGGATCAATTAAAGCTCAAGCAAAAAGCAGCCAACGCCTAACAGATCTGGGTCAGTACCGTGTCGAGTGAAGTCGACTTTACTTTGTTGGCCACGTTCAACATCCAGAGGAAGTTTGTCCGGACCAAGACCGGGACAGGTGGCTAGAGAGATACGCTTGAGTGATCACAGTGCGGAAAAGTGGGCTGGGAACTGGGCACAACTGTGCAGAACTGGATGAAGATTTAGGACAGTACGTGTGTGTGTGCGCGCGCGCGCGGGAGTGAGAATGTATGTGTACTGAAACCCGAGTTTTTGTTTGCATAACTTGAAATATTGATCAAAACGATAAATGCCAGAATACGAGACGGTAGGCGATGTAAGCAACATGTGAAACGTTTTCGGTTGATGACAGTAAAATGCCATGACAATTGAAGATGGTTATGACTGTAAAAGAACCTCAAACCAAATGTCTTAGCATAAACAGCTGAACAACACAAATAGTTGGCTCTTCTTTCACTACCGGACGGTAGCTGGTCGGCTTAGTAGGAGTTCTCTCCCTTGGCCGCATTGCAAACAGTGAGCGGAAAAGTCACGAATCAAATGACATACTTACCTATCATCATACGGTTGCGTGTAGGGTTGCGTACGGTTGCGTAGTCATCATACGGTTGCGTGAAGGGTTGCGTAGTCATCATACGGTTGTGTCTAGGGTTACCTATCATCATACGGTCGCGTGTAGGGATGCGTAGGGTTTGGGTTAGGGTTAGGGATAGGGTTAGATGTGAAAATTGTGACGTAGAAGTTCCAAATACTGGATGACAATCTGATGCTTGTGGGAGTGGCGCCACTGGAATTCTGCCAAATATGACGGCAATAGCGCGCGGCTGGAGCCCAATCGGTGGCGATTTGTCCGTGTCAGTAGCATCCACAGTCCGTCGACTGTTTGGGTATGTGACTGTACGCGATTATAGGGAACTCCGGCGTCAAAAGTGTCACATCTAACGCTAAACCTAACCCTACCCCTAATCCTAACCACGCAAATTTATCGGTCGTTAAAGCATTCAAATCGGCAAAAACCACCACACACACAAAAAAAAACCAGATTTCCCCGCAGCGTCAAAAAAAAAACAAAAAAACACCCAGATCTGAAATATGAACTCTAAAGGACATCCCTTGATGAATATACGATTGACTGTGATAAACCTGAGACAGAAGAAACACAATGCTAAGATCAGATTGTTCTAGTGAACTGCAGGGAAGGATTGAACAGTACATTACGGGAACAGGCGTTAGCATTTAAAGTCTTAATATATCTTAAGAATAATTTGGATTTTTTTCACCTGGGAACGCCGGTGTGTTGGGAAATGAACAGGGGGACAGACTGGCTGGCTCTGCACAACTTGGTGGAATACTGATGCACGATAAGGCAGACGTGGTTAGTGCCTTGTTGGAGAGCGTGTACAGTTCAGAGGAGCAGATGGATCACCAGTCTGATGAGATTGATGCAGCGGGGAGTGACGAGAGGTTCTGGCAGGACGGACGTTTAATAAGAATGTTACTGGTACCATTAGTATCGGAACTCTTCGCTGGTTGCTGAAGATGGGAAACAGCGCTTATGGGAATGCCTCAAGGGCTGTGATGTCGGTTCTTGAATCAATTCAAATATCTTAAGATTGAATAATGGTGTCCCAGATTACTACCTGGCAGTACAGACAGTCACTTTTGAGAGTGGTTGAATGTGTACTTCAGTTTTACAGGGTTCATTATTTGCTTCAAATGTATTTAATTGTGACTCTAGTGTGCAGTTGAGACACAACGAAATAAATGTTACAGTCGATTGTTTCTGCCCTGTTTGTTCAAATATTATTGTTTACATTACTACTACTGCTACGTCTGTCTCCAGCTGTTCTGCTGACAGTAAGAAGGTTCAGAGCATATCTTCTTCGCGTTCATCAGCTATAAACTCCAGCAGAAAGTTCTGGTTGTTCATCGAATTCTGGACTGCAGTCCTGTTCCAGAACCTGAATGTTGCGTGTGCATAAGTTTGATAGATCTGGCTCATTTGTATGCAGACTGTTGGTGCACTCTGACTTCGAAAGAAGTTTCCAATTAGTTGACTTTTGGGTAGGCAGTGGGTCTATTCTTGTTTTCCCAATAATAGGGCCCCAGAACGCACACAGGAAGCTCACACCATATAATACAACACTTAACAAATCTCCATGATAGAGAAAAAAGCAGTGGTTCAATTTCAGCAGCTGCCATCATTTTTAAAGCGGTCAAACATTTCCTGGCTCTAACTATGACATTGTCTAAGTGATGGTTGTATGACAAGCATCTGTTGAAAGTCATGCCAGGGTATTTCGTCCTGTTTGTTCTCTTGATGTCCATACCACATATGCTTACGACTGGCATAATGTGGTTGTTTAAGAAGAACCATGTTAAGTAAGCCTTTGCCTGGTTTACTTATGCTCTTGATTCATGACACTGATTGTGTCTATCAACTTCATACTGTAGCTTTATTGTAATTGCAAGCCTGTTTCTTCCTCGTCGGTACACAAGGATATTGTCTGCCAGAGACATTGTTTTGCCTACCCCATTATCTGTGCACTGGCAACTCCTGAAATGTACACGTTGAAGAGAACAGGAGAAAATGGTCATCACTGGGGAAAGCTCATTGAGATTTTGCTGCCCATGCATCGCATTGCTCAGTTGTTCTTACAATCAGTTAACCATTTCTGTAAGCAATTCATCCAGAGTCATTCATCTGATCAGTCATACATTCAGTCACTCATACAATCAGTTAGCCATTTGTGTGTGCAATTCACCGAAACAGTCTTTCGTTCAGTAACTCTACAATTAGCTTTTTAGATAAGGAATTCAACCAGCCGGCCATTTATCAGCTCAGTCATATAGATCACATAAATCTGTCACACAACATCAACAACATGTCTTCCCCACCATGAATCAGACATCCCTAAACTATCTCACATTTATTAAAAAAAATACAACAGATGTAAAGCTATTTGGTATCAAAATGGCAAATTGAAACTTTAATTTCAGTATTAATCAAACATAATAAACAACACACAACATAATCCAGGAAATATTACAAAATATCAACTAGTCTAGAAATACAGTATATATAGCCACACACACACAAACATGCAGTAACAAAGATTTGATGATCTTGGCTACTCCGCAAAGTTTTGCAATGTGAATTATACTTTTCACACGTGAATGTGTATTATTTTACAAGCAAACAAAGTGAAATGAAACAGAATGACAACTTGTAGACAATCAGAGATGAACTCCTTCAGGCTGATCACCTATTGATGCTCTTGTATCTTGCGATGCCAAGGCAAAGTATAAACCCGCAAACAGTGCCTGTATGTGTGTTTTGTAAACAAGCACTAGATTTCATTAGAAAACTTCCCTTAATTTGTTTCATGATCATCATTTTTGCCAATAGATAATCTTGTGGGAAAATTAAGAGAACAGAATTTGCAATGAAGGTGGCCAGAGTTCACTAGTATGTTATGACTAAGTATAAAACTGAAGAAGACTCAACAATGGGTTTGGGATAGCACACACTGAAGAATCACTGGCTTATCACATGTTACCAGAGACTGGCAGAGAAAGATAAGACACAAAGGATACAACTATGGACATATCAAACACCTCATCAACGGTATCAGACAGGGAGAAGAATCACTGGCTTATCACATGTTACCAGAGACTGGCAGAGAAAGATAAGATACAACTATGGACATATCAAACACCTCACCAACGGTATCAGACAGGGAGAAGAATCACTGTCTCATAATCTTGTAATTGGGAGAGACAGAGTGAAAAAAGAAGAAAAGAACGCAATCATACACATATCAGATATCAGTGCTCTGAAACAACAGCCCAGTGAGTTTTAACAATATGCATGGAGCACAGAATGCACAGAAACTTCACTCAGATGCAAATCTTGATTCAGAGCTTGACATCAATGCACAAGACTGAAGGGCTAACCCTCTTCCAACTAGCCACCTGACTACAGAGTTCATGCTTCTAGCATCTGTGGATGACTGACATTCACATACAATTGACCTACACATTGAACTGGCCTACACTTTCAAATGACATAAACATTGAACTGATGTACACACTCAACTGACATACACATACAATTGACATGTGTATAATAAACAAATTAACATGTATTGATTGGCACTCATAGAAAGAAGTGTAGATAGGAAGACACACAAAAGAAAGCATGTCAAATCTTTGTACATTAACATGTCAATGCATATGCTCACAACCCAAGCAGTCTAGTCAACAACACACAAAAAAGATGCAAACATATAGTTACATGTCAATCAAATAACTGGAGCTAAAATACATTTAGAGACATCAGTACTCCGCAGTACGAGTGGCAGTCTCAACAAACAGCAAGTGTGTATGTGCTGTGGTTGAGTAACGCAATTATACGGATTGATGGTGGTGCATCTGGTGATTTCATAACAGATCTGTGCAGACAGTTGGGATGATATGTATCATCAAGAATACAACACCCCGGGAGAAAACCAGAGAAAACGACTAAATGGCATCATTTACTGATACTGTTGCCAGGTGTCTTCATTATGAAATACAAATGCAACTTGGCGCAATACAACTCATGGCCCAGATTTTCTTTACTTCTCACCTTTAACAAACAAAAATGTGATTTTATCGAAGCCGAACTCCATAAGTACAGACATAGAAGTAGCATTCTTGTCTGGTTACTGTCATCTGATCAGAACCACACAGCAGCAACACCAACATCCCAAGTCATCAAGCAGACCCGAGAATGAGGGGGAACAGATGCAGACACTCGGGAGGGAACTGCTTCATCAACCTCAAGATAATTTCAAACACTGTTATCACTATTTATCCCCCAGCAACCAGTTTAGCTGGGCTGTGCAAGGTATTTACAATATTCATATCAGATACAACAGTTGGGTGGCCCCCCTGAGCACTTTATACTTTGCTGTCCACATTCCAAAACTGTAAGTGCATCTGTCTAACAGGAACATAAACAGAATGCACACAAACAAGTCAGATTTGTAAAATATGTAGGCGAATAAGCCAAAGTCCAGATATACAATCATGGATTTAGAAATTACAACATGTCATGTTGCAATCAACATCAGCAATAACTCACGTCATTCTGGTAATGTCTGTAATACTTTCCACTCTAAACTGTAACTTCTGCTGCCAGCAGCTACTGGTTGCCAGTGACAGCCAGTCTGTAACTGAGTGGGCTCATTTATTCATGAACCAGTGACATCACAAAAATATACATCAGGACTTTTCAGCAGTTAGTGCCGCCCACAGGGGGTTCACAGGTACATACAGGTCAAACAGTTGTCAATAACACAGGGGGGTTCACAGATACACACAGGTCAAACAGTTGTCAATAACACAGGGGGTTCACAGATACACACAGGTCAAACAGTTGTCAATAACACAGGGGGTTCACAGATACACACAGGTCAAACAGTTGTCAATAACACAGGGGGTTCACAGATACACACAGGTCAAACAGTTGTCAATAACACAGGGGGTTCACAGATACACACAGGTCAAACAGTTGTCAATAACACAGGGGGTTCACAGATACACAGGTCAAACAGTTGTCAATAACACAGGGGGTTCACAGATACACACAGGTCAAACAGTTGTCAATAACACAGGGGGTTCACAGATACACACAGGTCAAACAGTTGTCAATAACACAGGGGGTTCACAGATACACACAGGTCAAACAGTTGTCAATAACACAGGGGGTTCACAGATACACACAGGTCAAACAGTTGTCAATAACACAGGGGGTTCACAGATACACACAGGTCAAACAGTTGTCAATAACACAGGGGGTTCACAGATACACACAGGTCAAACAGTTGTCAATAACACAGGGGGTTCACAGATACACACAGGTCAAACAGTTGTCAATAACACAGGGGGTTCACAGATACCCACAGGTCAAACAGTTGTCAGTAACACAGGGGGTTCACAGATACACACAGGTCAAACAGTTGTCAATAACACAGGGGGTTCACAGATACACACAGGTCAAACAGTTGTCAATAACACAGGGGGTTCACAGATACACACAGGTCAAACAGTTGTCAATAACACAGGGGGTTCACAGATACACACAGGTCAAACAGTTGTCAATAACACAGGGGGTTCACAGATACACACAGGTGTCAATAACACAGGGGGTTCACAGATACACACAGGTCAAACAGTTGTCAATAACACAGGGGGTTCACAGATACACACAGGTCAAACAGTTGTCAATAACACAGGGGGTTCACAGATACACACAGGTCAAACAGTTGTCAATAACACAGGCGTAGAAATGCTGGTAGCACATTACATATATGTGGCTGAAATGTGAACAAGAAGAAATACTTCCAGGATAGCAGTGTGCAGCATACACAAAAGTTTAACAATCACTCCTATCATTTTTTTTTCTGTTAGAGATATTCTCACTGACACCCCAAATCTACCAACAATGACTCATTTTTTTCTTGATTATACCTTTCTTATACTTTTAACATTTCAATTTCATTTATTTCACTGTTTGCTGTCCACTGATAGGTAGCCTCCATGTTTATTTTGGGAGTCCCAAAGTGTGTCAATGAGAAGGTGTACTATATTTTTATGTGGGTGTGTTTCTATTTCAACTAGAAATGTAGTCTGGTCAGCCATCTGTATAACCTGTTGTTTTCAGTATCTAACTGCTGAAGGATTTATAACCATTGCAATGTTGAAACAGGCCTTGCTAGTTCTGTGTCCTTATCTGAGAAAACTAGATATCTAAACCACCAATACAATATCAGAGAGAAGAACACCATCCTGTTCCTATCAGTTTACCTGACGAATCACATCACATCTGCTCAAATTAGACAGGCACACATGCCTTACGCTGAAGCCATCCCATGTAGTAACTGTACAGTCAAATGACACATTGTAGTCCATGTAGTAACTGTACAGTCAAATGACACATTGTAGTCCATGTAGTAACTGTACAGTCAACTGACACATTGTATTCTATGCAGTAACCGTACAGTCACCTGACATTGTGTTCTATACAGTAACCGTACAGTCACCTGGCAGTAACTGTACAGTCAACTGACACATTGTATTTCATGCAGTAACCATGATACTGTCAACTGACACACTGCACCGGTATCCCCACGCAGTGCAGGCAGCAGCCAGTATTCAGCCTTTGCTCAGAGTTGACAGTACTTGTCTGCAATATGGAACCGAGATGTTTGTAGAACCCATGTTTGACACCAGAGTACAGTAGTCAGATCTATGCTGTCAGCTGTTCTAAACCAATCAGAGATGTGACTCAACTGTTTGACACCAGAGTACAGTAGTCAGATCTATGCTGTCAGCTGTTCTAAACCAATCAGAGATGTGACTCAACTGTTTGACACCAGAGTACAGTAGTCAGATCTATGCTGTCAGCTGTTTTAAACCAATCAGAGATGTGACTCAACTGTTTGACACCAGAGTACAGTAGTCAGATCTATGCTGTCAGCTGTTCTAAACCAATCAGAGATGTGACTCAACTGTTTGACACCAGAGTACAGTAGTCAGATCTATGCTGTCAGCTGTTCTAAACCAATTGGAGATGTGACTATACTGTTTGAGATTAAATGGAGAAAATCCATCGCTGGTAGATAAAATATATCAAACCAAGAGAAAACATGTAACTAGTAGATGAAATAAATCCAATCAACAGCAGACCTACCACTAGTAGATGAAATAAATCCAACAAACAGCAGACCTACCACTAGTTGATGAAATAAATCCAACAAACAGCAGACAATAGTAGATGAAATAAATCTAACAAACAGCAGACCTACCAATAGTAGATGAAATAAATCCAACCAACAGCAGACAATAGTAGATGAAATAAATCCAATCAACAGCAGACAATAGTAGATGAAATACAACTGCCAGCAACAACTAGATACTACCCAACCCTTCACACAAGGTCAGTTCACATATTAATACTTCTCCAGACAAACAAGAATACTAACATGATGAGCAGTGATATTTTTATAATCATGAAAACAAGTTAGAGCACAACCAGGGCAAGCTTGCAGACAGGGAAGAAATCATCAAGTATCACCTCAGTTTCCAAGTGCAGCATATTGTTCAACACAAAGATACATATTCATACAAATATACAAAGTGGCATGCAAAAACACGTTAACAACATGCCCCCCTCCCACTACACCATTCTGGCCTCAGCAGCAGTAGGATACTAAGAGTGAAGACATCATTAGAAACGTATGTACATTGTAAATATTGACACACAGAGGAAATTCTAGCAAGCCCAGTCACATTTCATTTACACCGAAAATCATACACATTGAACACTGTTGATCGTTTTGTCTCACACACAGCACTGCTCTTATAGCTCAGGCTGGCAAAGAACACTGTTCTCATAGTTTTGTCTCATAAAGAACATTGCTCTTAAAGCTTTGTCTGGCATAGAACATTGTTATCATAGCTTTGTCTGGCACAGAACATTGCTCATATAGCCTTGTCTGGCACAGAACATTGCTCGTATAGCTTTGTCTGGCACAGAACATTGCTCATATAGCTTTGTCTGGCACAGAACATTGCTCAAATAGCTTTGTCTGGCACAGAACATTGCTCATATAGCTTTGTCTGGCACAGAACATTGCTCTTATTGCTTTGTCTGGCATAGAACATTGTTCTCATAGCTTTGACTGGCACAAAACATGGTTCATTGCATGTATACTTTAACTTTGTCTGGCACAGAACATGGTTATTATAGCCTTATCTAGCCTAGAACATGGTTCACATAGTTTTGTCTCGCACAGAACATGGTTATTATAGCCTTATCTAGCCTAGAACATGGTTCACATAGTTTTGTCTCGCACAGAACATTGTTTTTATAGCTCAGACTGGCATAGAACATAGTTCTTATAGCTCAGACTGGCATAGAAAATTGTTCTTATAGCTCAGACTGGCATAGAACATTGTTCTTATAGCCCAGATTGGCAGAGAACATTGTTCTTATAGCTCAGACTGGCATAGAACATTGTTCTTATAGCCCAGACTGGCATAGAACATTGTTCTTATAGCTCAGACTGGCATAGAACATTGTTCTTATAGCCCAGACTGGCATAGAACATTGTTCTTATAGCTCAGACTGGCATAGAACATTGTTCTTATAGCTCAGACTGGCATAGAACATTTTTCTTATAGTCCAGACTGGCATAGAACATTGTTCTTATAGCCCAGACTGGCATAGAACATTGTTCTTTTAGCTCAGGCTGGCATAGAACATGGTCAGCTGGTTCTCACAGCTTCATAACAAACACAGCCTCACCTGACTAAGAAAATAATAAACTCACCCTGCACTGAACAAGACTGTCATCTTGCAACTACCTCTTATCAACTGAGTCACGATCTACTTGTTTATCGGCCACTGCCCAACGTGTATCTGCTAATAACAAGTTTAGTTTTCATTACCTCAACACTAAACTGGCTACAATTTCAAATACATATGATCAAAACTGTTGATTTCAGAATTATAACATCATTAACTCATACAAGGTGATTGTTTGTGAAGAAACAGGCAGTGTCTCTCAGACTTGCAGGCAACATTCATATCTAGAAATGAGGGGGAAAAAACAATTACTGCCTGTATTCACCAGTTGTACAGTGTAGGCCTACACACAGTCTTTGAGCCTAAGGATTTAGGGTCACTTGGCTAGTGCTGTCGGTTGTTTAGATTTTATTTTTGTCCCCTTAAGAAAACATCCATGACCAGACTGAGGATTCAAACCTGGCTTTCCCACATGAGAGCCCAGCATCCTTAACCATCTGGCCAGCTTTTCCTCTTACACGTGTAATCTATAAATACCAAGATGTTTATAACGGCATCAGCGGTATACAGGACATAAAGTGACAGTTCAAAAAGTCCTCCCCATGGACCAACTACTCAAGGCAATGCTTTTATTCTTGTGAATGTGAATGATGAAAACAAACCTCAGATTGTGTGATCTGTTGCATTATTTTCTGCTGCATCTCATCAAGCAGGTTAGTTATTACTGAAATAAAGTAGTAACATAATAGTGAAACTAACACATGCTAATATGTGCAGAAGCCACTGCAAGAAGCATGGTTAACCCCCTACAATGCAGACAGACTTGTTAAAAGCAGCTCAAAACTACCATGGGAACAAATTTATTGGAATATAGGACTTTGTATGTTGAGTATTTCAGCAGCAAAGGTTCACATCACATTTTGTTTCATGCTGAACTATTTCTGTAGTATACACCTGACCAGATACAGTGAAACATGCCTGCCAATACATCACATATTCCATTTTTTGTAAAATGCCTGGCAACTGGCAAGCCGCTGACAAAAGGACATAAATGCATGCAACCATACAGACACTGCAGATGAAAGATGTTGACACACAAACAAGTTAACAAATCTTCAAGTGCATTCTCTTTCAACAGCATATACAAGGTTGTAACACTGCAGACTAGACACAGTTTAAAGATTGCTAAAAAAAAAATGAATATTGAAACTGCAGAATCAAACATACCTTTAAGTGATCATCACACAATGCTGAATGATTCTGACCACAACAGTTGACTGTGTACAACAGCAGGATGTGCATACTGTGTGTGTCAGCTATCACAGGGCCCTATTACTGTGTGCCTTATGTCTATTTGTGTCCAACGTCAAGAGTGTCAGTCTGACATTACAGTCTGTCTGCCCGTCTTTATGTTTATGTCTGACACCACAGTCTGTTGACTTTGTGTGTCTAACATCACAGCGCTGATCTATGTTTATGTCTGACACCACAGTCTGTTGACTTTGTGTGTCTAACATCACAGTGCTGATCTATGTTTATGTCTGACACCACAGTCTGTTGACTTTGTGTGTCTAACATCACAGCGCTGATCTATGTTTATGTCTGACACCACAGTCTGTTGACTTTGTGTGTCTAACATCACAGCGCTGATCTATGTTTATGTCTGACACCACAGTCTGTTGACTTTGTGTGTCTAACATCACAGCCCTGATCTATGTTTATGTCTGACCCCACAGTCTGTTGACTTTGTGTGTCTAACATCACAGCGCTGATCTATGTTTATGTCTGACCCCACAGTCTGTTGACTTTGTGTGTCTAACATCACAGAGCTGATCTATGTTGTGTGTCTAACATCACAGTCTGTTGACTTTGTGTGTCTAACATCACAGCACTGATCTATGTTGTGTGTCTAACATCACAGCAATGATCTATGTTGTGTGTCTAACATCACAGCACTGATCTATGTTGTGTGTCTAACATCACAGCACTGATCTATGTTGTGTGTCTAACATCACAGCACTGATCTATGTTGTGTGTCTAACATCACAGCACTGATCTATGTTGTGTGTCTAACATCACAGTGCTGATCTATGTTGTGTGTCTAACATCACAGCACTGATCTATGTTGTGTGTCTAACATCACAGTGCTGATCTATGTTGTGTGTCTAACATCACAGCGCTGATCTATGTTGTGTGTCTAACATCACAGCGCTGATCTATGTTGTGTGTCTAACATCACAGTGCTGATCTATGTTTATGTCTGACACCACAGTCTGTTGACTTTGTGTGTCTAACATCACAGTGCTGATCTATGTTTATGTCTGACACCACAGTCTGTTGACTGTGTGTCTAACATCACAGTCTGTTGACTTTGTGTGTCTAACATCACAGCGCTGATCTATGTTTATGTCTGACACCACAGTCTGTTGACTTTGTGTGTCTAACATCACAGTGCTGATCTATGTTTATGTCTGACACCACAGTCTGTTGACTTTGTGTGTCTAACATCACAGTGCTGATCTATGTTTATGTCTGACACCACAGTCTGTTGACTTTGTGTGTCTAACATCACAGTCTGTTGACTTTGTGTGTCTAACATCACAGTGCTGATCTATGTTGTGTGTCTAACATCACAGTGCTGATCTATGTTGTGTGTCTAACATCACAGTGCTGATCTATGTTGTGTGTCTAACATCACAGTGCTGATCTATGTTGTGTGTCTAACATCACAGTGCTGATCTATGTTGTGTGTCTAACATCACAGCGCTGATCTATGTTGTGTGTCTAACATCACAGCGCTGATCTATGTTGTGTGTCTAACATCACAGTGCTGATCTATGTTTATGTCTGACACCACAGTCTGTTGACTTTGTGTGTCTAACATCACAGTGCTGATCTATGTTTATGTCTGACACCACAGTCTGTTGACTGTGTGTCTAACATCACAGTCTGTTGACTTTGTGTGTCTAACATCACAGCGCTGATCTATGTTTATGTCTGACACCACAGTCTGTTGACTTTGTGTGTCTAACATCACAGTGCTGATCTATGTTTATGTCTGACACCACAGTCTGTTGACTTTGTGTGTCTAACATCACAGTGCTGATCTATGTTTATGTCTGACACCACAGTCTGTTGACTTTGTGTGTCTAACATCACAGTCTGTTGACTTTGTGTGTCTAACATCACAGCGCTGATCTATGTTGTGTGTCTAACATCACAGCACTGATCCATGTTGTGTGTCTAACATCACAGCGCTGATCTATGTTTTGTCCCATCTGTTTTGTGTGAGAGGCCTCATAGAGGCTATGAGTTGTAAATGCGTACTATATATGAGCGTGGTAAAAAGAGAACATTGTGAGGGAAAGAATCACTTGCATAATAGAATACCCTAGAATGTCAACAACAAGTGGGTTTTAAATCAATCACTCAAAATATAGGAAAACCTCCAAACATGGTACAACAGAGCAGAGAAGCACATGATTTGAGAGACAGCTGGCACAAGAGAGCAGAGATTCACATGATCCAAGAGACAGCTGGTACAAGAGAGCAGAGATTTACATGATCCAAGAGACAGCTGGCACAAGAGAGCAGAGATTTACATGATCCAAGAGACAGCTGGCACAAGAGAGCAGAGATTCACATGATCCAAGAGACAGCTGGTACAAGAGAGCAGAGATTCACATGATCCAAGAGACTGGCACACGACAGCAGAGATTCACATGATCCAAGAGACAGCTGGCACACGACAGCAGAGATTCACATGATCCAAGAGACAGCTGGTACAAGAGAGCAGAGATTCACATGATCCAAGAGACAGCTGGCACACGACAGCAGAGATTCACATGATCCAAGAGACTGGCACACGACAGCAGAGATTTACATGATCCAAGAGACAGCTGGTACAAGAGAGCAGAGATTCACATGATCCAAGAGACAGCTGGCACACGACAGCAGAGATTCACATGATCTAAGAGACAGCTGGTACAAGAGAGCAGAGATTCACATGATCTAAGAGACAGCTGGTACAAGAGAGCAGAGATTCACATGATCCAAGAGACAGCTGGCACAAGAGAGCAGAGATTCACATGATCCAAGAGACAGCTGGCACACGACAGCAGAGATTCACATGATCTAAGAGACAGCTGGTACAAGAGAGCAGATTCACATGATCCAAGAGACAGTTGGTACAAGAGAGCAGATTCACATGATCCAAGAGACAGCTGGCAAGATCACATATCAGGGAAAGAAGCACCATTTATATAATATACTAAACATCAGAACTTCAAAGGTGTACAGAAATAGGAAAAGCTGCCTCCCCAGGAAGCCACTAGTTTGCTGAAGGCAAGAAGCATGGCATGGTTCATTATAAACAAGATCGTCTGTTTGTTCATTTCACAGAGGAAGAAACTCAAGAGCTATCATCACCAGAGAATCAGAACAATAGCAGTGTTGAATGTTTACTCATTCACTGAACAGCTACTACTCAACACATTACTCAAGTCATCCTTTTCCATACAGCAGTGATATTTATCCACTTTGCCTAAACTGTCTTTTAACCTTTCAGACAACCCCCTCCCCATCGACCTTTTTTAAGTGCTTCAGCAAACAACAATTATTGTCAACTGATTCAGCTCCGCATGGATTTCTCCATGATTTACAATGTCTGTGTAACATGTACCTACTTTTTACTTTCGGTCACTGCATGCTATACAAAGCTGGCTCCAGCAAGCACTGACCACTTCTAACTGCCTTTTATCTCTATAACAGGATTTTTTTCCTAGCACCTGGCTCTTCTTTTGAGAGTGCCCTTAAAAAGGCGATTGGCATGCCATGTTGTCATTTACAGCCAGCCTGCGAGATCTACACCATTGGGCCCCAAATATGTGACTTTGGCAAAGCCCTAATTAGTTACCTTTAATGACACTGGCCGTGAGTGTGTTACAACTCCTTGGCTACAGACAGAAACTAGTGACAATTATAACTGCCATCAGTCGTTTCTTTATGAAAATGACAAAAATAAAACACACATACTTACAGGATATACAAGACAAATCTGCCATTCTGTTATGTGTATTTACAGTCTGCGTGCCTTCACAAACAAAAAACCCGAAAAACTAAACCACAACACACAGAAAGTGCCATCGGAATCGCAGTGTTCATTTGGAAGATATATTTTGGATTAAGTACAACAAAATACAAAAGTATGAACAACATCCAAGCTTCTGCAGTCACTTACACTGACGCACAACTCACTAGTCTTGGCTCACGTCACTGACCCACAACTCACTAGTCTTGGCTCAAGTCACTGACACACAACTCACTAGTCTTGGCTCACGTCACTGACGCACAACTCACTAGTCTTGGCTCTCATCACTGTCAAAGCTGTCAGAATAATCATCATCAAAATCATCATCATCATCAAGCCCATCCATTTCATCATCGCGGAAATGTAAGACAGGGTAACCAATGTATTGTGTCCTTTTCTGTATGACTTTATTACTTGAAGGTACAATCTGAAACATGTAATAGGACAATATGTCACATCACTGGATAATTTACACACAAAAATTATATATAACCTAATCAAACAATCAAAAAAAAAAAAAGTAAGAAAAAAAAAACTATTTATTTTCCAAAACTCTACTATCAAAGAGAAACTCAGTTGCTACCGACATCCATCAAGCACAGCACATGTGAGAAAGATGTGGTCAAAGTCATATGGCAGCAGGTAAAGAATACAGAAGCAAGGACGGGTCGTTACCAGGTGTAGAATGATACAGCAGGAAGTGACCTGGCAGTTTAGCCAATACTTCACTCACGGAGGGAAAAGGCCAGAAGGTCGTTTCATCAAACTGCTACTGGTATTTTTTGGCACTGGAACTCTTTGCTGGCTGCTGAAAAAATGCAAACAGAGCGCATGGAAATGTCCCAGGTGTTGTGCTGTCGGTTTTTAGCTGAACTCAACTCACGTGCAACGAAATGACTGAGAAATTCTGCACAAGACACCCAGAAAAAGGATGTGAAACAATGACATCAGAAAGATTTCAGATACCACATCAGCATTTCACCGAGAGAAAATAGGATCTGAAAATCAATTAAAGTTTACCAGCTAACAAAAACTGCCTGTATTTATCACCTTTGAGGTGGTTGGGGGGGGGGGGGTTAAACATAAGGATTTCGGGCCACATAGCTGGTGCTGTCGCCACAAACTGTGCAGATTGGGGATTTAGCTTTGCCCCTTGCAGACAAAATCCATGAGGTTACCGAGAATTCAAACCTGGGGCTATCGCTTGTGAGCTCAGTATTGGTAGCCATTCGACTAGCCGCTCTTCCACCAATAACAGCCCTCCCCCCCACCACAAAAAATACCCTACGAACAGACAGAGAATGATAAAGACACACCTAGGCTCTACATGAAGATAATGTCTGGTTGTGTGAGTTTACTTGTAATGAAGCATATTTCATCTCATAAGACACCTATTTTGTTGTCAGCCACTAAATGTGATGCAAGAGTAATCATGTTTCCTGTACCACTACTCTCACCTCTCCGCTCATAACCCTACAGCATTTCTTTATGCAGGGCAACGGCTTTCTCTAGTCACACAAAAAAACTGACTGCAGCCCCCAATAGGTAGCTAGGATGGTTTTCTACTTCTGTTGTCAGTTTCCTCGCAGAGCGTGAAGTCTGGAGCATACTGAGGCATTGTTTCCCCATAATAGCTAACCTCATTTTGGGGGAGCATAAGCAGACATACTTCCCTTTAATGAGTATATTGTAAAAGACGGCAATTAAGGTTTGGCAGAAATACATCGTGTTGTGTTGAAAGGCAATATCACAGCCCAGCTGTAAACTCAAGTGTTGAACTCATTGCAAACACAGATGATTCCATTTCATAAATACTTTTACTACTTTAATGGCAGTATAACTGGGGGATATTGGGGGGGGGGGGGGGGGGGGGCGTGGGTCATAAACTGCAGTTCAGAAGTTTTCCACCGATATAAACATCTTCTCTTACCGAAGATGAAACCCAGGACTCCTGCAGGAGGGCCCACCACTCAAACGACCTGACCGATTGTAAGATTAAATTGAAACAAGAAAATCTATGACAACTGTGTGTTGCAGTTTGTGTTTCCCTGCAACCTTGTCTACCCTTGCAGTTACATTCTACATCACAGCATGCTGCTGTGATCAACATGTGTGATGATCTGTAATCTATCTGCCCCACAAATCCTTCAAAATGGGTCATGTTTTTTTAGAACAGGTCGCTGCAGACATGGCAATACACCCGCACTGATGGGATTGTGTCGCAACCGGGGGTGACTAGATTAAGCTTTCTTGGGGTGACCGGGCTAAACAGACACGGCAATACACCCGCATTGATGGGATTGTGTCACAACCGGGGGTGACCAGGCTAAACAGACATGGCAATACACCCACACTGATGGGATTGTGTCACAACCGGGGGTGACCAGGCTAAACAGACACGGCAATACACCCACACTGATGAGATTATGTCACAACCGGGGGTGACCAGGCTAAACAGACATGGCAATACACCCACACTGATGGGATTGTGTCACAACCGTGGGTGACTACATTGAGCTTTCTTGGGGTGACCGGGCTAAACAGACACGGCAATACACCCACACTGATGGGACTGTGTCACAACCGTGGGTGACTACATTGAGCTTTCTTGGGGTGACCGGGCTAAACAGACATGCACAAGTAGACCAACCTTTGGCTGGACAGGGACGTCCATTTTATACTGGCAGACTATAGGGTAGATGTGCTCAATGGCCAACTGAACATTCAAGACACACGGAGCTGAAACAGAAACATGGCACTCATGTCAACATAAAGCTTTTACTGTCATGCACAGAACATTTAGTAAGTGTCGTATTACATTACAGATACTACCATGAACATAGTTATGTTAACATGGTAGAATACACAGATTCTATAAAGAACAAGTTAAATCTATTACAGATATATACTGACATGTTTATGTCAACGAGTACATAGTGGCCAGCAGAAAGTCTGTGCTACAAGTGACAGCACGAGATAATTGGGGCTAGTCGAGTAAGCGAGGGGAAGCCCGAGCTAGACTCGTGGTCAGTGGATCAACAGAAGTCATGGAAGACGGTTGCATTTAGTTGAAGATGTAGTCTTTATGTCGCGAGAATGACTAGTGTTTGAGTATGTCGCAAGCGATAGAAGTGTGAATACTGTTTGAGCATGTGGAACAAATGGACCAGAATTAACTGATAGCATGAACAAAGAAGCTGAGCGGCGTTGTGTTGTTAAACCTAGACGTGAGAGCAGTGTGAATTAATCATCCAGAGAGTGAGCCATGGCGAGAGGAGATTTGTCGTAAGACAAGGTGCATGTCAAGTGACGGTAGAAAGATACATTTTATTCCAAGTCAAGCCTTGATTCATTCCAAGTGGGAGCTTGTCCGAAGAAAATTCAAAAACCACGCGGACCACAATCATTAGGAAAACATTGTTCCAAGGTATAGACTGAAAACAGTGTACGATACAACGTCTTCACCCTAGCAGAACCTATAAACACAGCAAGCGCGGACGAGTCAGCTGACCAATGAAAAATGGTATATCATCTACGCCCTGCGACAGACCGTGTTACCAAGTTTTGTTGATTCAGGAAGTTCCGTGTTCACCAAAGCTACACATCGTAAATAATTAAATCCAGTTTGTGACTATTATTGTTTCGCTGAAACTAGCAGACTATGAACTAATTTGGTGCACAAAGTTACGCTAAGTTTTATAACCACAGTGACATTTTTGCATCAATTGTGCGTTTATCAGAATGGCGTCTAAAAGTCATAGTTATGTTAACATGGTAGAATACACAGATTCTATAAAGAACAAGTTAAATCTATCACAGATATATACTGACATGAATATGTCAACGTATGGTAAAAGACACAGATTTTATAAAGAACAAGTAAATTTATCAAGGTATGGCAGAATATAAAGATTCTACAAAGAACAAGTTACATATGTATATTGACATGGCTGTGTCAATGTATGGTAGAACATGCACATTCTATAAATAAAGTTTTACTCGAACAAGTTATACCTGTTCCTGCAAAACTAGGGAATTGGATAATGAATACTTTGCTGTTGTGCCACAAGACACATATCAGATGGACTTCTGAGCGTAGGCAGCTGACTGATAGTGGTAGATTGTGAGCTGATGAAAACCAGACCGGATACTTCATCTCTAGGGCCACTAATTCTGAGATCCCCTGCCAGCTTGGATCAGGTCACAAAGGTGGGCCATTATCCATGGTGCATGAGAGGATGTGTGGCAGAAGTCTTGCACGAGAGGATGTGTGGCAGGAGTCTTGCATGAGAGGATGTGTGGCAGGAGACTTGCACGAGAGGATGTGTGGCAGGAGCCTTGCACGAGAGGATGTGTGGCAGGAGTCTTGCGCGAGAGGATGTGTGGCAGGAGTCTTGCACAAGAGGATGTGTGACAGGAGTTTTGCACGAGAGGATGTGTGGCAGGAGTCTTGCACGAGAGGATGTGTGGCAGGAGTTTTGCACAAGAGGTTGTGTGGCAGGAGTTTTGCACGAGAGGATGTGTGGCAGGAGTCTTGCACGAGAGGATGTGTGGCAGGAGACTTGCATGAGAGGATGTGTGGCAGGAGCCTTGCACGAGAGGATGTGTGGCAGGAGTCTTGCATGAGAGGATGTGTGGCAGGAGTCTTGCACGAGAGGATGTGTGGCAGGAGTCTTGCATGAGAGGATGTGTGGCAGGAGTCTTGCATGAGGATCAGTAAAACCAACACAGAGCCTGCTGGCATCCAAAGGTGCTGACTGTCTCCTTATACACCATCAAAACAGCCTTAACTTTACCTCATGCTTGTGATCAACATCATTGCAGTATTTCCCATGGAAGCTTTGGCATCCATCAAATGAAGTTAGGTCGACAACACAGCTGACGTGCTCAATACATTTTGCACAAGGGGGAAACATTGTGCAACTAGCAAGAGCTAATCTAGCTTCAACAGTGAAACCTTACCTGTGACTGTAATGCTGCCGGTGGAGAAGATTTTTAGTGTCGCTTTGGGATCCTTGATCCGGTACGTTACACCAGGATGAAGTTCTGGCTCATAGCTGCAAGAAACAGACAAGTAACATCATTTTGGGTTATTTTCTTATTCTGATCTAATCTACAATCTTAAGTTTGTATTTAACATGTCCCCTTTATCCTGATAACTCAATGGTCGTAGGTAGTCTATGCACGAGTGAGGCACTCAGTGTAGTCTATGAAAGATTGAGGCACTCAGTGTAGTCTATGAAAGATTGAGGCACTCAGTGTAGTCTATGAAAGATTGAGGAACTTAGTGTAGTCTATGAAAGATTGAGGCACTTAGTGTAGTCTATGAAAGATTGAGGCACTTAGTGTAGTCTATGAAAGATTGATCACTCAGTGTAGTCTATGAAAGATTGAGGCACTCAGTGTAGTCTATGAAAGATTGAGGCACTCAGTGTAGTCTATGAAAGATTGAGGCACTCAGTTTAGTCTATGAAAGATTGAGGCACTCAGTGTAGTCTATGAAAGATTGAGGCACTCAGTGTAGTCTATGAAAGATTGAGGCACTCAGTGTAGTCTATGAAAGATTGAGGCACACAGTGTAGTCTATGAAAGATTGAGGCACTCAGTGTAGTCTATGAAAGATTGAGGCACTCAGTGTAGTCTATGAAAGATTGAGGCACTCAGTGTAGTCTATGAAAGATTGATCACTCAGTGTAGTCTATGAAAGATTGATCACTCAGTGTAGTCTATGAAAGATTGAGGCACACAGTGTAGTCTATGAAAGATTGAGGCACTTAGTGTAGTCTATGAAAGATTGAGGCACTCAGTGTAGTCTATGAAAGAATGATCACTTAGTGTAGTCTATGAAAGAATGATCACTTAGTGTAGTCTATGAAAGATTTAGGCACTTAGTGTAGTCTATGAAAGATTGAGGCACTCAGTGTAGTCTATGAAAGATTGAGGCACTCAGTGTAGTCTATGAAAGATTGAGGCACTCAGTTTAGTCTATGAAAGATTGAGGCACTCAGTGTAGTCTATGAAAGATTGAGGCACTCAGTGTAGTCTATGAAAGATTGAGGCACTCAGTGTAGTCTATGAAAGATTGAGGCACTCAGTTTAGTCTATGAAAGATTGAGGCACTCAGTTTAGTCTATGAAAGATCGAGGCACTTAGTGTAGTCTATGAAAGATTGAGGCACTCAGTGTAGTCAATGAAAGATTGAGGCACTCAGTGTAGTCTATGAAAGATTGAGGCACTCAGTGTAGTCAATGAAAGATTGAGGCACTCAGTGTAGTCAATGAAAGATTGAGGCACTCAGTGTAGTCTATGAAAGATTGAGGCACTTAGTGAAGTCTATGAAAGATTGATCACTCAGTGTAGTCTATGAAAGAATGAGACACTCAGTGTAGTCTATGAAAGATTAATCACTCAGTGTAGTCTATGAAAGATTAATCACTCAGTGTAGTCTATGAAAGATTAATCACTCAGTGTAGTCTATGAAAGATTGATCACTCAGTGTAGTCTATGAAAGATTGAGGCACTCAGTGTAGTCTATGAAAGATTGAGGCACTTAGTGTAGTCTATGAAAGATTGAGGCACTCAGTGTAGTCTATGAAAGACTGAGGCACTTAGTGAAGTCTATGAAAGATTGATCACGCAGTGTAGTCTATGAAAGATTGAGGCGCTCAGTGTAGTCTATGAAAGAATGAGGCACACAGTGTAGTCTATGAAAGAATGAGGCACACAGTGTAGTCTATGAAAGATTGAGGTACTCCGTGTAGTCTATGAAAGATTGAGGCACTCAGTGTAGTCTATGAAAGATTGAGGCACTTAGTGTAGTCTATGAAAGATTGAGGCACTCAGTGTAGTCATCACTTAGTGTAGTCTATGAAAGATTGATCACGCAGTGTAGTCTATGAAAGATTGAGGCGCTCAGTGTAGTCTATGAAAGAATGAGGCACACAGTGTAGTCTATGATAGATTGAGGTACTCCGTGTAGTCTATGAAAGAATGAGGCACACAGTGTAGTCTATGAAATATTGAGGCACTCAGGCTAACTTGCTAGCCACTGTATCAATGTGGCCCATGACGTATGTACTTGGCACTAGCATTCAATTAGTCCCTTTTTGTGTTAGGCTTAGCTTTAATATTCTACCCTGCGGTGCAGACATATGTTTAATTATTCTTCCTCTGCCTTGGGGTGCAGACTATGATTAATCTTTCTTCCTCTACAGTGGGCTGTAGATAAATGTGTAACCTCGGCTCCCCTACTCTTAAAGATACCTTGTTGTCACACATGTACAGAAAAATCCATGAAGCAGACAACAAGTACAGTTTGACTAGAAAATGTACAGGTAGTCAATATTGTGTTGGTACTGTTTTCCTAAAAGATAAGTTGAAAAACTGCAGGACTATTCAACAAAGTTTATGCAAATGCCAGTGTTGAATACCAGGATCATTAAACACCAGAGGCTCGATTTTGAGCATAGAAAGGTCACTGTTGTGGCCGGCCACTTGTCAGACCTTCGTGGTCCAGACCCTGCTGAAAAGCCCTGACTTAGCAGCAACAGGTAAACTTATTGAGTAAAGTGAGAGAATAGCAAAATAAAGATGGCTATGTCAAATGTCAGAACAAGAACAACCAGACAGAATATCACTCTGCGATATCAGCAGCACAAAAGCACCAAAATAATCCAATTTGCCTTAGTAGCAAAGTGTTATAAAGTTAAAGCTTAAGTTAAAGATGGAAGTGAATGGAGATGCCAAAGAAACCTGAAAGAGTTATTAAGGAAAGGGATACAGTCTAGAATTAACAGTAATGAAAAGTTACTACTGTGTTTAAATACCACGCCCTTCTGAATCAGTGAGGACTATCATAGCGTCATTGTGGACAAATGCAGAGGAGCACCGAACATCCTCATTAGCTCCGAAGGTGCAGTGCCTGTAGTTAAATGTTTTGTTTGGCTGCTGTTCACGGTAATCATCTTTGCAATAAAGTCCTTCGGCAATCCAAAGCCAAATTAAATATGATCGTTTGGCCAAATGACACACAAAATCAAATATAAATAGGAGTTATACAGAAAAAATAATTTTAAAAATGTGGCCAGACAAGTCACTTACCTGGCACTGTCTCTATTCCCTTCTGAAAACTGATTGAGTTTAATGCCGAAAGGTAAACTACAGGTGCCTAAAACATTGACCACCCGATAACTGCAGAACCGAGTATTGAACCCTAATTTCTGCAGCCGCCTGGCTATTCTTCTGGCTGCCCGTTTGGCATCATCTTCACTGAAACATCCATTGTACAACTGTAATATTTCATTTCATAAAAATACTTCACAGACAGAAATCAATGAAATACCAAGAAGAACAATAAAATGACATGTTAATGAATAAACTGTGTGCTTCAACTGAAATATTAATGCAAGGATTTAAAAGTTAGTCATGAATTATGGCAACCAGATATTAAATTATCCAGACAGCAGAAACGTATGTGTGTAACTGATTTAATAATAATTATGTAGAAGCTGTGAAGATGAGGTTTTATAGGTGAATGATGAAAACACCAAGCACACACACAAAGTGGTAAGAGTGTCTTAAAGTAATTCATTCACAAAGAGGGTTAGCTACTTCAGAAGCAGGCAATCCATATTTTCTGAGCAAGTCTTAAGAAGGGGAGAACTTGGGTATGTCTTGAAAAGGGGAGAACTTGTTGGGTATGTCTTGAGAAGGGGGGAACTTGGGTATGACTTGAAAAGGGGAGAACTTGTTGGGTATGTCTTGAGAAGGGGAGAACTTGTTGGGTATGTCTTGAGAAGGGGAGAACTTGGGTATGTCTTGAGAAGGGGAGAACTTGGGTATGTCTTGAGAAGGGGAGAACTTGGGTATGTCTTGGGAAGGGGAGAACTTGTTGGGTATGTCTTGAGAAGTGGAGAACTTGTTGGGTATGTCTTGAGAAGGGGAGAACTTGGGTATGTCTTGAGAAGGGGAAAACTTGGGTATGTCTTGAGAAGGGGACAACTTGAGTATGTCTTGAGAAGGGGAGAACTTGGGTATGTCTTGAGAAGGAGAGAACTTGGGTATGTCTTGAGAAGGGGAGAACTTGGGTATGTCTTGAGAAGGGGAGAACTTGGGTATGTCTTGAGAAGGGGAGAACTTGGGTATGTCTTGAGAAGGGGAGAACCTGGGTATGTCTTGAGAAGGGGAGAACTAGCATTTGTTATGACAATTGGAAAATTAAAGGGAAGTGAAGAGAGATGTTTCGGGTTATTGCACGACAGAATATCTGATCAGTAATTACTGGCAGTACAAGTGGCAAAATGTTGCAGTCATTAGTTCAAGTATGAAAACTGTTGGCTCTAGAAAGAGTGGCTGCCCCTTACCTGGTGGCGCCGGTGCAGGTGATTTTCCCCGATGACCAGATGGTTGCGGTTGTGTTTGGCCTCCTCAGCTTCATATTCAGCATCTGTTGTCAACAAATTCAGCAATGCAACAACGATCAGGAATACGACATGAATATTTTTATGACATAGAAGATTCATAGAAAGCCATAGTAACTCCAGAAAATGTTCAGTTCTCTCATGTCTATGTGGTGAAATACAGCAAATCTTAGCAGTTGTGTGTCTGTAAACCTATGCTTCTGTTTAAGTGAGAAAACAAAAAGCAGGTCTTATTACACTAAATACACATTTTTCTTGTCTATGGGAGTACCTCTGGTACATTATGTCGAAATGCTTGTGTTCCACAATTAATTTCACAGACCAATATGTCCAAACCTTATGCCCCAAGAGCCAGCTATGTCCCAATTCTTATGCCCAACAGCCCACTGTCCAATTCATTACGCTGCCTGATTTTCCACCACTCAAAGACAGAATACAAATTTTCTGAGCATGTGCCAACCTCAGATTCACCCAAAACCTGCTCTATAGTGATATTATAAAGAAAAAAGGCAGCAGGTTAAAAAGAGAAGTCACGGTTGCAGTAAGCACAGGATATTATTCAGCAGGTTAAAAAGAGAAGTCACGGTTGCAGTAAGCACAGGATATTATTCAGCAGGCATGTTTACATGAAGACATAGTACCTGGCTAGACAGAAAATACACACAATGTATGGCCGCTGTGCAGGCAGAAATTGAAGCCTTGATTTTTGAGAATTCTCTACAAGGTGATGTCGTCAATTACACCATGTGAGAAGCACGTGGGTATTTACAGCTCCGGCTGGAGGTAGACTTGTGAAAGAAGATTCAGGTGTTTTTGCCTTGGCTAGTATTAGCGTGACTATGGAGAGGTCACTGCAACAACATGGCTGGAGAAACAGACTTTTAATCATGCATGTTTTCTCAAGGTACTCATTATCCTCTGGAAAACAAGAGATAGAAGGGGTCCAAAGACAGTGGTTAGAGTGCCTGATGTGGCCAGGGCTGACAAATATTAAGTTTCATTCTCGTGCCAGGGCAAAGAAATGAACAAGCTGATAGGCTTGCGGGTAAGGCTATTGTGAAGGGCAGACAAGCCATGGACCAGGCTGATATACAGAATGCTGTATTAGAAGTAAGATGTTTGCCAGAATAAAGTGAGTGAATTTGCAATCCTGATCAGACTGCAAGAACGGAAAGTTAAAATTGGTGTGACCAGAAAAGAACACTATGCAGAAAGCCAAAGAAGAACAAGAAACCAACACAGGACTGGTAAACACTGCAGGATTTAATGAGGAGGGATACAACTGAGAAATAAACATCAATCTTAATAGTGCTCTTGACAGAGCTCATCAACGAATGTTACATCTCCCCCTGACGCTTCGCTGAGGTACAAGGTGGAAGAGAAGAAGAATCTCTTTTACTGATATGTTCCCTAAATTCATTTTACCCTTTTCCTGGTAGTTTTCATGAGTGGCATGAAACTCCTGCGGCAGCTTTCACAGAAACACACAACGTCTAAACTTACCCCATTTTCTCGTTTGTATTCTACATGGACCCCTTCCATGGCTATCTTCTTCAAATTGAGATAACAGCGTGTATTAAACGTAGAAACAACATTGTTTATCATAATATCAATAACTGGAGCATCATCGTCGTCGTCTGCTGCACTACCATTATGAACAACTGCCGAGTTGTTGCTGTCAGTAGCCACGTGGTAACTGTTCATATATTGATCCATGTCTGTGCTGGGTGGCAGTGAGCTTTTTGTGTCTGCTTGATCTAGGCTGTGAGTGTCATCTGCACTGACGGTCGGCAGGGAGTTGCCATGCTGCTGACTGTGCATGTCGTTGTTTGAAAGTGATGAGTTTGATATAAGTGACATGGTGAGCTCCTGTTTGCTAGACTTGATTCGGTGACAAAGAGCTGAATTTCTTTACTAGAATATCTGAAATAAAGAGATTAAACAGTAAACAAAACTAAAGAATTTTTTGTTGCATAATTAAATGTTTTTGGAGGTCAGAACACAATTTCTTGCACATTAAATATGTCCAACAGCTCACACATAGAAATGGGAAGAAGCATGGAAAGGACTAATTTGATGTTAGATGATAGTCAAACATGACCTACTTAATGTCATAGGGGACTAACACAACAGTGGGAAGGGATAACATAGGACTTCAATCCATCTTGGGAAGAAATGGGCTAGGAGAGAGGAACAATAATGGAGAAAGGCTGACTGACTTCTGTTTCCACCACAGTCTAGTCATTGGTAGAAGTCTTCATGCAAACTGATCACATACTGTACAATAAGAAGTGGAGGACCTCGATGCAAGATGTATTTGTTAGAAGGAAACCTGTCGTCGGAAGTGACAACAATATAGAGATTTGTAGATTGAAGCTACAATAAGAATAAGCAAGAAAAAGACTGTACGCCCATTATTTGATTCAGCCCAGCTCAGGACATTAAAAGTCAGAGAAGAAACCAGTTCGAGGTGTTTAACCACCTACCAGAGACAGCAAATATTGAAGAAAAATGGGCAAAGTCTAAAGATGTTTATTGCAGTGTACCCCAGAAAATACAGGGTATGAAGAAACATGTGAGAGAGTAATGGATATCTAAAGAATCTTGGTCAAAGATAGAAGAAAGAAAAATGAAAAAAGAGCAAATAAACCTTGCAAACAGCACACTGGAAAAGATGACCGCACAGAAAGCATATAACACCAAACATAAAAAGAAGTAAAGAAAAGCTTAAAGAAAGACAAAAAAGAAAACTTGGAACAAAGGTACCAAAGTGGAAGAAGCAGTAATGACAGGTGATACTAGAACATAACAAATGTTCTTAGTCTGAAATATTTTAGCTTTAATGAAGGAAACCTGAGTGACACAACAGGAGAAATAATCAAACAGAAAGAGGAAAGGTTGGCAGAAGGCAAGTATATTTTATCCGGTTGCTAAATAGGCCAGCATCAGATATCTCAGTGGAAACAGTATAAAATTGTGCCCAACTCCTAGAAATAGATATTGGGCCAATCAGTGTTAAAGAAATAGAAACGGCAATAAGCAGTATTAATAAAGTAAAGAACATCTGCAACAAAAGACAGATAAGATCACAGAAATAGCAAAACATACAGGGTTAAGAATCAATGTAAAAAAAAAACTGCTAGAGATGAACCCCAAAAGTGAAAGGCCTACAGTAATAGATAAGGTAGGTTTGGAAACTAACTGACCTGGGAAGCAATATTTCTTCAGATGGAAATGTACTGGTTGAAATCAAGTAGAGAAGAGAAAAGGCTAATGCTGCTTACAACAGACTTCAGAGTGTCTGCAGATCTAACAACTAAAGTACTCAAACTCAACTCAGGACCTACAAAAACGTGTTTGTTTCTATGGAACAAAAACTTGGAAACAGACAGACAGATAGAGAGCAAGCTCAGAGGTTTTAAGGAAAAACTTCTCAGAAGATTGTTTGTGTTCACATGGGAAGATCAAATCAGCAATTCTAGATTACAACAACTGACAGACTTAGAAGATGTAAATTTAGAAATTTAAAAAAAATTGAATTTGGAGGTGGACTGGACACATCCTCAGGATGAAGAAAGAGAGGCGGCCGAGACAGGCAATGAAATGGACACAAGGACAGCGAGGAAGAGGCAAGCCCCTAGGCACTTGGATGCTAACTTTTGAAGTTGAACTCACAGCTACGTGAAAGAACGAACAAACAAACGAACCTTATTTTCAAAGGGTTACAAATTGGGCACGCAGGCCCGTCTTACATTCGGCCCTTGCAAACACCCGTCTTTCACACTGCAGCTGTATTTTATCAATAAGCATGTAATATTTATATGATAATATGCATATTATGAATATCAAAAAAGAGAAGAAGAAAAAGCACAATAGCATGGGTGGTAAAATGCATGCATACGCACACCCATACACATCCACATACCTTCACAGACACATAAACACACCCCATTCACCCACATACAAAGCTATATACCCACACAGACACGCACTCACTTAAACACATCCACATACCTTCACACACTGCAGCTGTATTTTATCAATAAGCATGTAATATTTATATGATAATATGCATATTATGAATTTCAAAAAAGAGAAGAAGAAAAAGCACAATAGCATGGGTGGTAAAATGCATGCACACGCACACCCATACACTCACTTAAACACACCCACATACCTTCACAGACACATAAACACACCCCATTCACTCACATACATAGCTACATATCCACACAGACACGCATATTCCACACACATACAAACATACAGATATAAACACAGACACACCCATAGAAACAAATGCAGACACATACACACAAACAGACATACGCGCACATACCCAATCACACATGCGACACACAAACACAAACCAGCATACACACACACAGACACATTTGCACAGAACTGGAGATAGAGAGGACAGCTCAGGATCGAATTGAGTGGTGACAGTTTATCTCTGCCTCATGTGCCTCTGGGTGCGATGAGGACTGATTGATAGTCAATGCAGTGTGACTTGCACTATAAGTCTCCAATGCTAGCTAGCCCAATTAAACTATCTTAGAGTAAAGCCTGACCAAGCAAGTGAATGTTGCATAAGAAGGAATGCATGCATGTTACGTCACTGCACACTGGGCATTCCCATGCGTGCTTAGTCCTCCAATACAGCAGCCTATCCAAAGTACTTCTACTCATTGTTCCAATGAGAAGCTGGTTATAGTGTCTCCTATCTCGACCTCAAAGATGGCATAGACATGCTTTACTCCCATGTCACGCAATCATGTTAGTGTCAGGGATTCCTCATTATCCACTAGCCCAGTCCGTACAGCGCTGACGTTATCAGCTCTGTCCATGCTTCTTCCCACATGCCTTAGTGCAGTGCTTGCCAGTTGCTATCTTCTGGAGCATGTTCATGGAATCTGATACAATTACTGCCTGTGTGGTGGTCCTCCTGTATTTTTTTCCTTTTCTTTGCGCTGCGTTGGCCCATGCTGACCTCGATCCACGCTTTACAGGTTCATCTGTGTAGATAATGATATCTTCTGGGTCTGAATGCTGATCTATCAGTTCCCTTACCTTTTTTTTCTAGGGCCACAGAAATTTGATCCCTGCAGTACCTTCCGAGTGTGATGATGACCTTAGAGATGCCATTAATGTCTACTGGTGTATTCGTCCATTCTTTTCCATGACTAATCATGTCTGGATTAAATCCTCAGCCTTTGTCATCCAAGAGAAGCCTCTTTTGAGACCTGTTCCTTTTGTGTCATGTATAGCTTTGTGCAGTGGGTGGTTAACATCTGCCGATACCCTAGTGTACGCCTTGACCTATGCGACTTTATATCTGCTAGTCATCGTCGGCAAACTCAGGAGATAACGTTGCAGGAGGTGTCTTTTGTGCAGCCGAGTATGAGTCTAATAGCTGGATTTTGCTGACAGTGGGGAGGCCAAGACCATAGTCAATGACGCTTAATACTAGCCCTTGATAGAAAAGGAAAAGTAGGCGTTCAATATCAGCTGCTGCTAGCATCTTGAGTGCTGTCAGACCTTTCCTGGCTCTAAGTATAACGTTTTCTACGTGGCATTTGTATGACAAGCATCTGTCAAATGTCATGCCCAGGTATTTCATGGTTTCCATTCTCTCAATGTCCACACCACACATGCTTACGATTGGCGTTGGTATTGTAACAATGTGTGAATTCAAAGAGAACCATGTTAAGGAGACTTTGGATGGGTTCACTTGAGCTCTTGATTCCTGGCACCACTCATTTTGTCTAGTTCGTGTTGTAGCATGGTTATAATTTCGTGCCTGTTTTTACCTTGACGGTAAAAAAGGAGGATATCATCTGCATACAACATTGTTCTGCCTAGACCTGCGCTTTGTGCACTTGTAACTCCTGCTGTTTACACATTAAAGAGCACAGGTCACAACGGTGATCCCTGGGGCAGACCCATTAGGACGCATTGAGGTTTGGATGCCCATTCACCACATCGACGTGACACTCTTCTTTCAAATAGCGCTGCTGCGATCCAGTTGACCAATTTTGTTTCAATCTGCATATCCAACAGCATTCTGATGAGCATGTTGTTTGGAACGTTGTAGGCATCTTCTTGATGATGTGATCAATTTACTATTTACATTCAATGACATGAAATGTGACAACATGACTAACAGCAACAGAAAGTGGCTGGCTGATGGATACTCATTGTCACATTTGTGCGTGTGTGTCTGGAATCACTGAACTGATGCACAACACAACGGTTCATCATCATGTGCCCTGCACACAATGGTTAGGGGAGACAAATTACAAGTCTGTCAAAGGGCTTTTGGAAGTTCAGATACGTAAAAAACTTTGAAAACTTAGTTAACATCCTCCAGCAAACTAAATTTGATTGTAAGACAGAATAAGGAAGACAAGTGCTTGGTCAAAAATCAATGTGATAGTAAAATAAATAGTATTAACGGTAAACAGGCTTGGTCTAAGGTTGGTGATATGGTGTTACTGTTTGTGTGGCTGAGTTGTCAGCCCTGACCAACCATAACTATGTTGTAACTAATTTATTATACTTATAGTTCTGTCATTTCTTATAATAATAATCCCCAAATTTATAACTGATTCCTGAAGTACTCTGAACCTTCTTTCTAAACTATTCAGTTTTAAACTGTGTCCATGGTTCATCAGAATTAATGAAACAAACATATTAATATGACATTGATATATATATATATATATATATACTCTACTCTATGCATGTACTGAGTACTATTTTGTTGGCAGCAATATTTTAGTTTCCTTTAAAACGTTTTACCCTAAACTTTGTTTAGTTTAGGGTGTAATATATTCAGCTGTGTTGAATAAAACAGAGAACACATTTTAATTATTTAAATTTAATTATTAATAATTAATTAATCAGCCAGCTACGGAATCCTATCTCCATCAATGGCAAATTGAAATATATTATGGCCTGACACTGACACGAAAATATTCTGGCCTGACGAGAAAAACAACGTGTTTTCAGTGTACAATAAGGACAATCAGACATGTGTTAATAAACAAACCAACAGTTAAATAATAAATTCTATTATAAAGTATACAATACAATTAAATTAGAATAAAATTATTGAAATGAACAGTAAATTACAATTTAAATGGCGTGGGGATATCCGATCAGCTAGCCAAGAAAATAATCTTACTGAATTAAACTAAGTAAGCACAACATGCGCGCGTATATTAGAACCATTGCTTAATTGCAGAAGATAATCTGTGAATGTCATGAGCAGAGAGAATTAATTCTTTCTTCTTTCTTTTAGGTCAGCCGTCAGTATCAGACGACGGACGACAGAGAGCTTTGGCTTTATTCAACAGCAGGAAAGTAAGAAGAAAGAAAAGATGCCTTAAAGAAGAAACCCGCACAATAAACACAACATTATCGAATCAGCTACAAAGCTTTCATTAGAGAGATTATCTGTTGCGTGAAAAACACACAGGCCTTACCACATGCTGTGTTACTGTTATCGCAAGTGTTCATAATCCCGAATTGGCGCATCAGAAAGAAGGGGTCGCCATTTTGTATCCAGAATCATAGACGGCTAAGGGAGGTAATTTCCGGTCCCGGCTCTGGTGGAGGGGGGGGGGGGGGGGAGATGGTGGTTAGGGAGTTGTTAATCAAAATATCCATCCCTCCATGGGTGGCGGAACCTGGGGGTTTTGATACATTGAGCCCACCTAAACAGACTAATAGGCACCCTTGTGAAGCACATTTCTTTAAAAGCATTTGTCTATAGATTTCAGATTAATGTAATTCCATTTGGTTGCATTTATCATATAGCAATAGAAGGAAAAGTGCACACACACATATGTCTTCTTGTAGGGATTCGGCAGGCAGAAACCCAAGTTCAAGGTGTCTCCTTCGTGCCAAAGAACTGCATGGCTGTTGGGTGAACAGTCGTTAACGAAGGCAGGCAGGTCGTTGTAGGGGCGATACCTGCTGGTGGATGTAATGTCTTAAGTTCCTTTCCCAGATAATAGTGAGGGTACTGCTGGGGTGACAGTTTATTAACCCTCACATAATGCTTCAGGTCAAAATGGACGCTAGGCACGGCCACTGTTTTAAGTCGTGGTACTTTTTTCATTTGGAATGTTTTTCGTAGTGGCGTGAATTGTAGATTAAGAAAATGGCGCGGTTGTCGCAATATTGGTGGTGCCATTATGTGATTGTAATTGATCACGTGTGCAACTGCTGATCTGTTGGTGACTTCTGCTAGTCACTAGTGCTACCATCCATGATGAACTGCATTTTTAATGTCTGACTGTTTGTGTTAGCACTTCGGATGGCTACCGTATGCTTTTAATTCGTGTGTATGCTAGTGCATATGCTGAGCCGGCAATCTGTCAATCGTTCCACAAGGGACTGTGACGAACATTTTGTGTGTTTTTCGTTGGCACAGGAGCGGAGCAACTATGGGGTGACCCGTTTGCCATGAAGCTAAAACTAAGATTACCAGGGAAAGTGCTTAACCAAGTCGAGTATTTGGGGACATTCATAGCATCAGATAGACGATGTAGGACACAAAAGAGCAGAATTTGTCCTGCAAAGGCAGCATTTCATAAGATAAAAAGTATCTTGTGTAATAAATCACTGTCATTAAACATTTAAAAAAAAAACGAGTACCGAAATGCTACATTGATCGTGTTCTGTTGTATGGCAGTGAATATTGGGATGTGAGCAAACAAATTAAGAAGAGATTGGAGGCAACTGAGATGTGGTTCTTGTGAAGAATGTTGAGAATACCTGGGACTGCCAGAATAACTAACAATGATTGTCTGGAAATCTCTAATAAAAGTAGAACATTATGTACAACAATGGGAAGGAGACAAAGTTCTTTGGTCATGTGATGAGAAAACGAGCACTAGAAAATATCGTGACGACTGGAAAGATCACTGAAAGTAAAGGCAGACCAAAAGAAATGATGGTGGATGGTTTAAGACATTGGCATGGGGGAATGTCATATGAGGACCTGATCCAGAACACCAAAGACCGAAATCTGGCAAGGCACTTGATGATCATTCATCACATAATAATAATAATAAATAATAATAATAATAATAATAATAATACGCTGAACTTTCGGTGTTGGTTCCAGGGCCGCATTGCAGGGGGGGGGGGGGGCAAGAATGGACCCACTGCCTCCCCGAAACGGCATGTTGTAGGAGTCAACTAAAGGTGGACTAGTAGTAGTAATTTTTCTAAAATATCTTGTTCAGCCCTTAGGTTTATAACTGGGATGTATGGTGTTAACTGAATTCATATTTATTATTTTATATTTATATATCATGTCATTATTTATGTAATCATGTGACATTTGTAAAGTTCCACGTTTTGCTTTTATTTAGGTTTTGATTAATATAGAAATTGTACTGTGAATAATTAGATAATTTTACTAAGATTGTGTCATTACCATGGTGGATATATTGTTTGCTTGGTATTTACTAATTGATTGTTCTCCTCGATTTTTATCTTTAGGGAAAACTTCTTCAAAGATGGAATTGGCATTCTCTCCTCTTCTGTATATGGATTTTAGTCTCAATAATAAATTACTTAACCTTTCCACGCTAAGCGCGGTTAACTTTCACTCACTCACTCACTCACTCACTCACTCACTCACTCACTCACTCACTCACTCACTCACTCACTCACTCACTCACTCACTCACTCACTCACTCACTCACTCACTCACTCACTCACTCACTCACTCACTCACTCACTCATTCACTCATTCACTCAGTCACTCTCACTCACTCACTCACTCACTCACTCGCTCGCTCGCTCACTCACTCACTCACTCACTCACTCACTCACTCACTCACTCACTCACTCACGAGAACAAATAAACGTAGAAAGACTGTGTGTTTCGAACTTGTCATGAAAGGGAATGGACTCGAGAGCTTTGTAACGACTTGCGCGATTGGTAGACACAAGAGTAAGAGGAGGGCACACGGATCAATACATGGATGGCTTCGCCGCGTGGATAGAACTATACGAGAACACTGGCGTGATCCGTGATTCTGGTGATCGTGTGAGATGGCAAAACACGACAGCCTATGCTTACTGCTACAACACAAGATGAGATGATTGCAGAGTTTGCAAAAGGCTCTCCAACTGAGATAAGTCTCCGTGGTCTAGTGGCTAGACGCTTCCCTGCGGATGGGACCGCCATGAGTTCGTGTCCTAACGGAGCTTTTTTTCTTCCAAAAATGACCCTGGCTCCCAGGTCGACCCATCCTTGAGTGGGTGCAAGGTGCAGTCCTTGGAAGTAAAGGCGGCGGACGTGCTGCTGACCACATCACCCACCAAGTGCGAATTGGTCTATACATTTTAGTATTAATTTAATTTCTAATTCGCAGCCAAACGGCGCTGCCCAGGCAACATTTGAAGTTTAAAATCTATCTAAAGTATTTCAGGATCATCGCCGGTGCTACGAAGTTCGTGCACTGCGCTGAGATTTCCTAAAACTAATACTTAGGTTACAAGTACAACGGAGCACTTATTGGTTACTGCACTTGTGCCACGATAATGATCCGCTGTATAAACCATAATGAATGAAGATCCACATAATGACCCAGATGTATTGATTGCTAGCGGGAAAATACGAAGCTGGGTTGATAAATGATTGTTATCCATATAGGATGACACAGAAGACATGGTGCTGGCGCTATCAGAGCTAAGGTATCTATAGGAACCGATCGCCTGTGCAGTAGGATAGCCTGGGCCTGAAATCTTATGATTTATGCAGGGCTGGATGTAGGCTGGTAAGGACCTACACTCTTCTGTGAAAGTTGGGGGGGGGGAGGGGCGAGGGGGCCTTGGAGATATGACTTGCTTTCGGCTAAAAATATTCGTTGCATGTCCCGTTTTAAGCTCTAGATTTTATGGCCACTATACACAAAACCGAATTCAGAAACAAAGCCTTACAGAAAAAAGATTCCTTATTAACAAAACTCCCAGATTTCGTGTAACACGTTATTTTGTGGGATAGTCTAAGATTATAATTTTCTGCTGGGTGTTTCTGGTCAGACACACTCACCCACTGAAGCCCTCCCATATATTCCTAGCTGTGTGTGTGAAAATGAGGTTTTTCCTCTCTTCATAAATCACATTATTGTACTCAAGGACCAGAATGTAGAGTCATTTTACACCAGGCTTGCGGACCAGCAGAGATTGCTCGAGCGGCCAGTTTATGCACCACTGGTCTATACCAATACTAGTTTAAGTACCTTCAGAGTGCTTTTCATCCTTTTTTTTTTTTATCCAACTATACAGAAAATGCAGACAACAGTCCGGCTGCTATGGAAGCAAAAGTTCAAGCCTTGATTTTCGAGAACACTCTAGAGGCTGATGCTGTCATTTACACAGATGGTTCTGTAATCTGCCACGTTAGAAGTTCGTGGACTTTCACGGCTCAGTTTGAAGTAAGAGTTGTGAAGGAAGATTCTAGAGATTTTGCCGTAACTACAAGTAGTCAGACTATGTAGGTCAAGGCTGTGACTAAAGCAGTTAGAGACACAGACTTTCACTGGGGCATGCTTTCTCACGAAAGATCGAGAAGGGCTGGGTCCGAAGACAGTTGTTGGTGGCTCTACAGAATTCACGGATTACCAGGATTAGTTTCATTTTCGTGCCAGGGTATGTAGGGGTACAAGGAAACGAGCAAGCTGACAGGCTTGCAGGTAAGGCTACTGTGAAAGCCAGACAAGCCATGGACCAGGCTGATATACTGAATGCTCTAAGAGAGTTAAGAAGTTTGCGTAAACCAACTGAGAAATGTGAATCTGCAACCACGGTCAGACTGCAAGAACAACATATTAAACGGGGTGTCGCCAAACAAGAACACTACACGGGCAGCCAAAAAAGAATAATAAACCAACACAGAACTGGTGTCGTTAGCCGCTACACGCTGCGGGATTGACTGAGGAGGGGATTCGAGCACTTATGGACTGAGTGGTTCAGCGTGTAATGAGGATAATCGGTCGACTAACTTAAGTTCCATTTAACTGCTGCTAGTTGATTCCATAAATTAAAATATTTTGGTCACTTGAAACGTCATGGAAGTCTAGAGAGAACAATAATGGAGGGGTATATGCCTGGGAAGAGAGGAAGAGGAAGGCCAAGGAGAAGATGGGTGCAGGATGTGGCAGATGATCTCCAGATGGGTGTATCAGACGCAGGACATCTTGCTCAGGATAGGAAGGTTTTCCGGAGGGTTGTTATGGCAGCGAGGTTCCGCGAGGGACATGCTGCTGAATGAATGAATGAGTTGATTCCATATGTGACCAGTATTCTGAAATCTTTCCCTCGTTTTAATAGCCCCCAGTATTCTGCTTAATTCATGTTTTCTTGTTCACTTCCCGTTTTACTGCTTCGGGTGTCGAGAGAGACATCCTGTTTCTTGCTCTTCTGGCTGTCTCGACCATAGACACGTCGTAATGTTGAAGATTTTCTATGATGTTATCGTTCCATATTGTTCTTGGTCTACCCTGTGCTTCAAGTCCTTCTCCTCTTTTGCTGTATGCCTTGTATGGTATGGCCTCGCGAAGTATTCTAAGTGGGAAAGCGACTTGATCTGATGTCATAGTCTGTAATTTAGAGTTGGTTCTGTGCCGACATGTTACTCTTCTGACTTTAGCTCTTGTTGTCACTCCTTCAGCGCTTCTCAGACAACAGGCTTTCACTTTACCAAATACCCTGCTGTCATCCATATAGCACAAGTTATGTTGGTTTGTGTCCAAACTGATCTGATTAGGGTCCAGAATGTGTTCTTCTTATTCTTTCGTTCGCTTGAAACAGATTATCTGTATCTGCAATGTTGTCTATAGTAAAAAATTCACTTATTTTGTAATTCACTGGTATGTATATATTTGAGGATGTCATTTTCTCTCCACAAATCAATGTGTCTTCACTAATAATCATCTATTTTATTTTAATCTGACTATATTTTTAAGTAGACATTCTCTGACATGGTGTGATGTTTATAGCATGAAATTATTCACATTTAATTGGTTTGGTCTCTTGAGTCAACTTGCATCCATGCAGATTTGAGCATACCACTAGGTGTGTGTGTTCACTGTGGTTTCGGGGCACACTTGGAGGACACAAGAACAGATCCACCATTTCCCTAATGAGCGTGTCATAAAGATCTGTAAATGGATGTACACGCCTTACTCCAAGTTCTGCAACAAGACCAAAGGCCAGAAGTGGAGGAACAACCAAGACTTTCCACTGCAGCATGTGAAGAGAAAGGAAAAAAAAGGGGCCTACTTTGACCATTCAACAGTTTAACATTTGGATTCCAAATTCTCAGAGTAATAATTCCACTAGGGCTGTAAAGAATAGTGACTTTCACTATTCGGCCAAATACGAATAGCTGAACCAACTATTCGGCCGAATACGAATAGTGAATCATCATCGTGAGGTGCTTTGCCAACTGGCATGGGCGATTATGCCTTGCCACAATCTGCGATCTCCTGCAGCATGTATTAGCTCTTGTGCTGACACACCTAAGGTATTTTGCATTGTTCTGTAAAACCACATCTCTGAGGCCTCAAGAAAATGTTTGGTCTGCCTACTGATTGTCCAGGACTCACAGCCATATGTTAAAACTGGATGTATGTAGCAAGCAAGAATTCTTTTTCTAACCTTCAATGACAAAGATATATTGCATCAGATGATCTTCGTTTTATAAAATGCAGTTTTTGCCTGTCCTATTCTGTTTCTTATTTCAGTAATGCATCTTCCATCTGATGTTATCCATGTAACCAGATACTCAAATTTCTATACTTGTCCTAAAATAAAACCATTGACTTTTATTACACATTTAGGAATAATTATTTTCTTTGATACCACCATTACTTCTATCTTCCCACTATTCAAACTGAGGCCCATTCTTCCACTTTCAAATAGTGTATAAAATAGATCTAAAGAAAAAAAAAAAACTTCCATAATGTCAAATGTACACTGAAATTTTACTTAAAAAAAAAGTAGTACAGAATAGTAAACATTTAAAAACATTTCATATTTTGCAACCTTCAGTCAGTCAGTCTGTGGTAACTAATAACTAGGAATAAAAGTATTCTTAGTTTTTTAACAAGTAACTAAACTTGCAAATTGTCAGACAGCTTAGTTAATGCATGAAAGCGGCATTAGCTTTTAAAAAAAAACACAATTGTTCCATGTTGTCAGCATTAAGGCAGCTTCTTGTCTCACTGAAGGTATTTCCAGCTGTACTAAACAGAGCTGTACTAAACAGACGTTCACTTAGTACGCTCGTAGGTGGTGCACAAAGATAACGCTTGACAGTATGAACCAAGGTGGGAAATCTTGATATGTTAATTTTCCTCCAGTCCAGAAATGGGTGTAGGGTAACCACTATTCGTATTCGGCCCGACCACAACTATTCGGCCGAATACCGAATAGTTATTAGGTCCACTATTCGGCCCCGAAGCGAATATTCGGTACAGCCCTAAATTCCACCATTATTTAATCTGACCTGGCTGTTTTTTCTACCTTTAGATGTATCTGATACCATCAATGATTTCTGTGTTCTGTACAGGCAATTATATCTAGGTGGAGATTACAAGTTAAGTGTTTCTGTCATTTCACTGTTGTTGCCATCAGAAATTTGTGTATATTGTAACTCTCCTATGTATTAATTTGAAAACAGGATATTATTATCTATCTATCTCTCTGTGAGAACATCTTCACGCATGTCCACTCCTCCCTTCAGCTACTGAAATCCATTTGTTTAATCTGGTTTTTCTGCTCATCAAATCCCTAGAAGTTGTGGTAGTAGTGACTCACACACCATTCATCAGCACTGTGGTAGTACAGTGACCCACACACCATTTATCAGTACTGTGGTAGTACAGTGACCCACACACCATTTATCAGCACTGTGGTAGTAGTGACCCACACACCATTCATCAGCACTGTGGTATTACAGTGACCCACACACCATTCATCAGCACTGTGGTATTACAGTGACCCACACACCATTCATCAGCACTGTGGTAGTACAGTGACCCACACACCATTCATCAGTACTGTGGTAGTACAGTGACCCACACACCATTCATCAGCACTGTGGTAGTACAGTGACCCACACACCATACATCAGCACTGTGGTAGTAGTGACCCACACACCATTCATTAGCACTGTGGTAGTACAGTGACCCACACACCATTCATCAGCACTGTGGTAGTAGTGACAACACACACCATTCATCAGCACTGTGGTAGTAGTGACAGTGACCCCCACACACCATTTATTACACCACTGAGGTAGTACAGTGACCCGCACACCATACATCAGCACTGTGGTAGTACAGTGACCCACACACCATTCATCAGCACTGTGGTAGTAGTGACTCACACACCATTCATCAGCACTGTGGTAGTACAGTGACCCACACACCATTTATCAGTACTGTGGTAGTACAGTGACCCACACACCATTTATCAGCACTGTGGTAGTAGTGACCCACACACCATTCATCAGCACTGTGGTATTACAGTGACCCACACACCATTCATCAGCACTGTGGTATTACAGTGACCCACACACCATTCATCAGCACTGTGGTAGTACAGTGACCCACACACCATTCATCAGTACTGTGGTAGTACAGTGACCCACACACCATTCATCAGCACTGTGGTAGTACAGTGACCCACACACCATACATCAGCACTGTGGTAGTAGTGACCCACACACCATTCATTAGCACTGTGGTAGTACAGTGACCCACACACCATTCATCAGCACTGTGGTAGTAGTGACCCACACACCATTCATCAGCACTGTGGTAGTAGTGACCCACACACCATTTATTAGCACTGAGGTAGTACAGTGACCCGCACACCATACATCAGCACTGTGGTAGTACAGTGACCCGCACACCATTCATCAGCACTGTGGTAGTAGTGACCCACACACCATTCATCAGCACTGTGGTAGTACAGTGACCCACACACCATTTATCAGTACTGTGGTAGTACAGTGACCCACACACCATTCATCAGCACTGTGGTAGTAGTGACCCACACACCATTCATCAGTACTGTGGTAGTAGTGACCCACACACTATTCATCAGCACTGTGGTAGTACAGTGACCCACACACCATTCATCAGCACTGTGGTAGTAGTGACCCACACACCATACATCAGCACTGTGGTAGTACAGTGACCCACACACCATTCATCAGCACTGTGGTAGTACAGTGACCCACACATCATTCATCAGTGCTGTGGTAGTACAGTGACCCACACACCATACATCAGCACTGTGGTAGTACAGTGACCCCCACCACACCCATCACACCATTCTGTGGTAGTACAGTGACCCACACATCATTCATCAGTGCTGTGGTAGTACAGTGACCCACACACCATACATCAGCACTGTGGTAGTACAGTGACCCACACACCATTCATCAGCACTGTGGTAGTACAGTGACCCACACACCATCCATCAGTACTGTGGTAGTACAGTGACCCGCACACCATTCATCAGTACTGTGGTTATTTATTTCAAACCCTCTTGATGGTGGAATGTTTTAAAAACTGTCAGAGGCTCCTAAGTTCACCAGCCTAAATTGACACATGTGAAAGTTATTTAACATGTTCATATAAAAATATGTTAAATACATATTTATAAAAGCTACCCTTTGGTAGCCCCGAGATCAGATTTTATTATCCTGTAACTTTATAGTTATTAGATAGCATCATTCCAAAACAACATAAACACTACCAAACCAGGCCAATTTACACACAAATAAAGCAGAAAGACTGTAGAACAAATGTGAACTCTTATTCCTGGAGTATAGTTCTATGTTTATTAGTGTTATACAGTTGACAAATTCACTTCACTACACATCACCATTATCAGCTTTTTGATCCACAAATTAACATCAGATCCAAATCCACACATCAGAAGCAAGTATCCAGTTCCCTACACAAAAGCACTAAACCAGGTGGTACACCCTTCAACTTGTAGCCCTATGAGACTAACATGTCAATTTCAGCCCCACTGAAATGCCAATATGTTACACCAGCCCACAGGGCAAGCAAAGAACAGTAACTGTAGTCTAAGATGTATATTGTGGTAAGTAACTGGGGAAGCAAAGAACAGCAACTGTAGCTCACCAAATATTAGTGCAGTAAGTAACAAGGGAAGCCAAGGAACTTCTCACAGCAGTAGAACATATGATGCTAAAGTCATATTTGTGTAGAGCAACTCCTTCTTGATGGAGGATTTGGTCAACATCTTGCCTGCCACCTTTACTTCCCAAGACATTACCTGACACCCGTTTTAGGCTGGGTCAAGTTGGCAGCCAAAGCTGATCTTGACCCCCCCCCTTCCAAGTGACTCATGTGGATTTGAACCCAACACTTTCAGGATGTCAGTTAAGTGTCCAGCCACTAAGCCACCATGGCTGAAAATACCTGCCTGCAGTTTGTTCCCTTTAGGATTGCAGTTTGCAGGATTAGAGCCCCAGAATGTGACACCTACTTAGATCAATTCTGGTCAGCCTCATTCAACTGTAGTGATATAATATAAGGGCTTCTGATGGTTGCAAAGTAAACTGAAGAATGCGCTAGGCAGGAACTGCAATGCCGTAAGACCTGACTAAACAGTTGCCATAAGACTGGCCTCCATTAGAAAACTCCAGCCAATCCTGAACAAGTTTACAAATGGCTTGAGTGTGGACTAAGGGAACCTGTGTGTCATAAGAAGATGATAAGCAGAAGAAGGAGCAGCAGTGCTGATGAAGACAAATGTGTATAGGTAAGAAACACCCAGCAATTCTTGCTGAATTACAAGTGATACAGCTAACGGTGCTAAACGGAAGAAACTAAAGATAACATATCAAAGCTCACATAATACCCATTCCCAACTACAACAATGATACTAAACAATGTTAAAGTAGAGAAACAGAACAGTACAAAACAATGCAGATTCACATACAATGCATTCTCAACTAAAGCACTGATCTAACCAACAGTACAGCATGTACGAGACAATGACAACATGCTTAACTGCAGTACTGGTACAACCAACAACAATCTAAGTATGAGGCACAGGCAACAACCATTACCAGAACACTGACTTGATCAGCTCGTAATATATCTAGTACAACTACAGCATGATCTAACCAACAGCACTGCATCTATGAAGCACTTGCAACAACCATTACCAGAACACTGACTTGATCAGCCTGTAATATATCTTGTGCAACCACAGCATGATCTAACCAACAGCACTCATTTATGAGGCTCGTGCTACAACCATTAACAGAACACTGTCTTGATCAGCTTGTTATATATCTAGTATAACTACAGCATGATCTAACCAACACATCTCTTCAACACATACCAACAACTTCCTCTCACCTCCTAATTCACTTCAATGAATCGAACCCATTCCACGAGTTTCATACTGATGTTTCTGTAGTACCATCTTAGCCCTTATATATATTTCCCCCTTACACAGGACAGTTTATCTTACCACACACATTTGGCACTTGAGACATTTTCTGCAAGAGTAAAGTTCTCCCTTTGGGCACCTGTAGGGATTCTACAGAATGCTGCTAAAAGCCTACATTTACTGTTGGCAGTTAAAAAAAAAAGAGCTATGTGTATATAAATTTGTTTATGCTTGGCACCCTAGGACAAAATAACACCATTTTTAACTGGTATGACTGTAGAAACAACTAAACAACATCTACACAATTTCAAGTCATCTCAAGTGCACACAGCAAGCCACAGCGTCTCGGGAACCAATTATAGCAGGACAGATTTGGGTGAGAACATTTCAACTGGTGACTGCTCCCCCCCCCCCCCCAACTTCAACACATAAAAATACTATAATAATATCTACCCAGAGAGAAAGTTCATGGCATGAACTAGGTCATTAAACATTCCATAACCAAGACTTCCAGCCTAAAAATGCAGTAGAAGAGGCCAGCACAGTGACACAGGCAGTAGAAGAGGCCAGCACAGTGACACAGGCAGTAGAAGAGGCCAGCACAGTGACACAGGCAGTAGAAGAGGCCAGCACAGTGACACAGGCAGTAGAAGAGGCCAGCACAGTGACACAGGCAGGCAGGCCAGCACAGTGACACAGGCAGTAGAAGAGGCCAGCACAGTGACACAGGCAGTAGAAGAGGCCAGCACAGTGACACAGGCAGTAGAAGAGGCCAGCACAATGACACAGGCAGTAGAAGAGGCCAGCACAATGACACAGGCAGTAGAAGAGGCCAGCACAGTGACACAGGCAGTAGAAGAGGCCAGCACAATGACACAGACTCAGAGACTTCACAAAGACAAGACAGCATAAGCAGGTGTATTATCAATGATCTTGTAGAATAAATAAGAACACAAACATGGAAATCACTATTGGATTAGGACTTTGTGCAATTCCAAAAAAAACATCATATTAATTGAAGACAAGAAATGTGTAACCCTACTCAGAATTACAAACACAAATATGGATAAAAAATGAACTTGGCTTTCACTTTTGATTTAGTTTCATCCATTCATATATTTCTGGAAGAACGCACATCTCTTGTCTTCTATGCATAGCTTCAATCCTGGACTTCTGATCTAACAAATACTGCAGGACAAAAACATATGTTGGCTGGTTTGTGTTGTTCAATTGATTCTGAAAACATTCAGGTTTAGTGTTCTATACTAGGGTAACCCCAAAACTGGGTGGAAGGGCACATTTCAATACATGCAGGACACGTGGAAGAAAAGACAGTAATGTGGGATCAAGTAAAATATACAACACATGAATAAAATATACTTTCACCTACACAGTATGCTGGGGAAAAAAGACAAATGCAACCAATGACTTACTTTTGCAAATTTACAGACAAGATTCTTTTAAAGCAAAAACGATTTATAACAGCAAAAAAAATATGGATGACTTGGGAAAATGGACATGCGAAACCGCAAACAACTCTAGCAGTATATTCTGTGAACTTATTTGTACACACACAAAAACATGACTTGTAGTGAGTTTATACATAAAATGATCAAGTGTGCTAATACACAACAGTGGTGTGTATTTATCATCAACAGCCTTGGTTCAGGAGATTGTGACATCCGAAACTGGACTAACAACATGTCTGGAGGACCGCATTTCAGGAATCTTTTAACACGTTCTGTATAAAGGATTTTACATCATCCATTTCCTGCAGAAAAAAAAAAGATGAAAAATTTACAATTCAATTTTAAAAATGATGTGCAAAAGTATTGAGGTTTAAACAAAAAACATTTATTCATCCATAGCGGGAGAGGGTTCAAGCTGACTCATGTTTTTAAATAGGTCAGCATAGGTGGTGATAATACAGACAGCAGTCAGTTTAGGTGGTGATAGTACAGACAGCAGTCAGTATAGGTGGTGATAATACAGACAGCAGTCAGTTTAGGTGGTGATAGTACAGACAGCAGTCAGTATAGGTGGTGATAATACAGACAGCAGTCAGCATAGGCGGTGATAATACAGACAGCAGTCAGCATAGGCAGTGATAGTACAGACAGCAGTCAGCATAGGCGGTGATAGTACAGACAGCAGTCAGTATAGGCAGTGATAATACAGACAGCAGTCAGTATAGGCAGTGATAATACAGACAGCAGTCAGTATAGGCAGTGATAGTACAGACAGCAGTCAGCATAGGCAGTGATAGTACAGACAGCAGTCAGCATAGGCAGTGATAGTACAGACAGCAGTCAGCATAGGCAGTGATAGTACAGACAGCAGTCAGTATAGGCAGTGATAGTACAGACAGCAGTCAGCATAGGCAGTGATAGTACAGACAGCAGTCAGTATAGGCAGTGATAGTACAGACAGCAGTCAGCATAGGCAGTGATAGTACAGACAGCAGTCAGCATAGGCAGTGATAGTACAGACAGCAGTCAGCATAGGCGGTGATAGTACAGACAGCAGTCAGTATAGGCGGTGATAGTACAGACAGCAGTCAGTATAGGCAGTGATAATACAGACAGCAGTCAGCATAGGCAGTGATAGTACAGATAGCAGTCAGTATAGGCAGTGATAGTACAGACAGCAGTCAGTATAGGCAGTGATAGTACAGACAGCAGTCAGTATAGGCAGTGATAGTACAGATAGCAGTCAGTATAGGCAGTGATAGTACAGACAGCAGTCAGTATAGGCAGTGATAGTACAGACAGCAGTCAGTATAGGCAGTGATAATACAGACAGCAGTCAGTATAGGCAGTGATAATACAGATAGCAGTCAGTATAGGCAGTGATAGTACAGACAGCAGTCAGTATAGGCAGTGATAATACAGACAGCAGTCAGTATAGGCAGTGATAGTACAGACAGCAGTCAGTATAGGCAGTGATAATACAGACAGCAGTCAGTATAGGCAGTGATAATACAGACAGCAGTCAGTATAGGCAGTGATAGTACAGACAGCAGTCAGTATAGGCAGTGATAATACAGACAGCAGTCAGTATAGGCAGTGACAGTACAGACAGCAGTCAGTATAGGCAGTGATAATACAGACAGCAGTCAGTATAGGCAGTGATAATACAGACAGCAGTCAGTATAGGCAGTGATAATACAGACAGCAGTCAGTATAGGCAGTGATAATACAGACAGCAGTCAGTATAGGCAGTGATAATACAGATAGCAGTCAGCATAGGCAGTGATAGTACAGACAGCAGTCAGTATAGGCAGTGATAATACAGACAGCAGTCAGTATAGGCAGTGATAATACAGACAGCAGTCAGTATAGGCAGTGATAATACAGACAGCAGTCAGTATAGGCAGTGATAATACAGATAGCAGTCAGCATAGGCAGTGATAGTACAGACAGCAGTCAGTATAGGCAGTGATAATACAGATAGCAGTCAGTATAGGCAGTGATAATACAGATAGCAGTCAGCATAGGCAGTGATAGTACAGACAGCAGTCAGTATAGGCAGTGATAATACAGACAGCAGTCAGTATAGGCAGTGATAATACAGATAGCAGTCAGTATAGGCAGTGATAATACAGATAGCAGTCAGTATAGGCAGTGATAATACAGACAGCAGTCAGTATAGGCAGTGATAATACAGATAGCAGTCAGTATAGGCAGTGATAATACAGACAGCAGTCAGTATAGGCAGTGATAATACAGATAGCAGTCAGTATAGGCAGTGATAATACAGACAGCAGTCAGTATAGGCAGTGATAATACAGATAGCAGTCAGTATAGGCAGTGATAATACAGACAGCAGTCAGTATAGGCAGTGATAATACAGACAGCAGTCAGTATAGGCAGTGATAATACAGATAGCAGTCAGTATAGGCAGTGATAATACAGACAGCAGTCAGTATAGGCAGTGATAATACAGATAGCAGTCAGTATAGGCAGTGATAGTACAGACAGCAGTCAGCATAGGCAGTGATAGTACAGACAGCAGTCAGCATAGGCAGTGATAGTACAGACAGCAGTCAGCATAGGCAGTGATAGTACAGACAGCAGTCAGCATAGGCAGTGATAGTACAGACAGCAGTCAGCATAGGCAGTGATAGTACAGACAGCAGTCAGCATAGGCAGTGATAGTACAGACAGCAGTCAGCATAGGCAGTGATAGTACAGACAGCAGTCAGCATAGGCAGTGACAGTACAGACAGCAGTCAGCATAGGCAGTGATAGTACAGACAGCAGTCAGCATAGGCAGTGACAGTACAGACAGCAGTCAGTATAGGTAGTGATAGTACAGACAGCAGTCAGTATAGGCAGTGATAGTACAGACAGCAGTCAGTATAGGCAGTGATAATACAGACAGCAGTCAGTATAGGCAGTGATAGTACAGACAGCAGTCAGTATAGGCAGTGATAGTACAGACAGCAGTCAGTATAGGCAGTGATAGTACAGACAGCAGTCAGTATAGGCAGTGATAGTACAGACAGCAGTCAGTATAGGCAGTGATAGTACAGACAGCAGTCAGTATAGGCAGTGATAGTACAGACAGCAGTCAGTATAGGCAGTGATAATACAGACAGCAGTCAGTATAGGCGGTGATAGTACAGACAGCAGTCAGTATAGGCAGTGATAGTACAGACAGCAGTCAGTATAGGCAGTGATAATACAGACAGCAGTCAGCATAGGCAGTGATAATACAGACAGCAGTCAGTATAGGCGGTGATAGTACAGACAGCAGTCAGTATAGGCAGTGATAATACAGACAGCAGTCAGTATAGGCAGTGACAGTACAGACAGCAGTCAGTATAGGCAGTGATAGTACAGACAGCAGTCAGTATAGGCAGTGATAATACAGACAGCTGTCAGTATAGGCAGTGATAATACAGACAGCAGTCAGTATAGGCAGTGATAGTACAGACAGCTGTCAGTATAGGCAGTGATAATACAGACAGCTGTCAGTATAAACATTGATAGTACAGACAGCAGTCAGTATAGGCAGTGACAGTACAGACAGCAGTCAGTATAGGCAGTGATAGTACAGACAGCAGTCAGTATAGGCAGTGATAATACAGACAGCAGTCAGTATAGGCAGTGATAATACAGACAGCAGTCAGTATAGGCGGTGATAGTACAGACAGCTGTCAGTATAGGCAGTGACAGTACAGACAGCTGTCAGTATAAACATTGATAGTACAGACAGCAGTCAGTATAGGCAGTGATAATACAGACAGCTGTCAGTATAGGCAGTGATAATACAGACAGCTGTCAGTATAGGCAGTGATAATACAGACAGCAGTCAGTATAGGCAGTGATAGTACAGACAGCTGTCAGTATGGGCAGTGATAGTACAGACAGCAGTCAGTATAGGCAGTGATAGTACAGACAGCAGTCAGCATAGGCAGTGATAGTACAGACAGCAGTCAGCATAGGCACAGTGATAGTACAGACAGCAGTCAGCATAGGCAGTGATAGTACAGACAGCAGTCAGTATAGGCAGTGATAGTACAGACAGCAGTCAGTATAGGCGGTGATAGTACAGACAGCAGTCAGTATAGGCAGTGACAGTACAGACAGCTGTCAGTATAAACATTGATAGTACAGACAGCAGTCAGTATAGGCAGTGACAGTACAGACAGCAGTCAGTATAGGCAGTGATAGTACAGACAGCAGTCAGTATAGGCAGTGATAGTACAGACAGCAGTCAGTATAGACAGTGATAGTACAGACAGCAGTCAGTATAGGCAGTGATAGTACAGACAGCAGTCAGTATAGGCAGTGATAGTACAGACAGCAGTCAGCATAGACAGTGATAGTATAGACAGCAGTCAGTATAGGCGGTGATAGTACAGACAGCAGTCAGTATAGGCAGTGACAGTACAGACAGCAGTCAGTATAGGTGGTGATAGTACAGACAGCAGTCAGTATAGGCGGTGATAGTACAGACAGCAGTCAGTATAGACAGTGATAGTATAGACAGCAGTCAGTATAGGCGGTGATAGTACAGACAGCAGTCAGTAAGGCAGTGACAGAACAGACAGCAGTCAGTATAAACAGTGATAGTACAGACAGCAGTCAGTAAGGCAGTGACAGTACAGACAGCAGTCAGTATAGGCAGTAATAATACAGACAGCAGTCAGTATAGGCGGTGATAGTACAGACAGCAGTCAGTATAGACAGTGATAATACAGACAGCAGTCAGTATAGGCAGTGATAGTACAGACAGCAGTCAGTAAGGCAGTGATAATACAGACAGCAGTCAGTATAGGCAGTGATAGTACAGACAGCAGTCAGTATAGGCGGTGACAGTACAGATAGCAGTCAGTAAATGCAGTGACAGCACTGACAGCAGTTAGTATAGGCAGTGATAGTAAAGACAGCAGTCAGTATGGGCGGTAATAGTACAAAGAGAAGTCAGTATAGGTAGTGACAGTACAGACAGCAGTCAGTATAAACATTGATAGTACAGACAGCAGTCAGTATAGGCAGTGACAGTACAGATAGCAGTCAGTATAGGCAGTGATAATACAGACAGCAGTCAGTATAGGCGGTGATAGTACAGATAGCAGTCAGTATAGACAGTGATAGTACAGACAGCAGTCAGTATAGGCAGTGATAGTACAGACAGCAGTCAGTATAGGCAGTGATAGTACAGACAGCAGTCAGTATAGGCAGTGATAGTACAGACAGCAGTCAGTATAGGTGGTGATAGTACAGACAGCAGTCAGTATAGGCAGTGATAATACAGACAGCAGTCAGCATAGGCAGTGATAGTAAAGACAGCAGTCAGTATAGGCAGTGATAGTACAGATAGCAGTCAGTATGGGCAGTGATAGTACAGATAGAAGTCAGTATGGGCAGTGATAGTACAGATAGAAGTCAGTATGGGCAGTGATAGTACAGATAGAAGTCAGTATGGGCAGTGATAGTACAGATAGAAGTCAGTATAGACAGTGATAGTACAGACAGCAGTCAGTATAGACAGTGACAGTACAGATAGAAGTCAGTATAGGCAGTGATGGTACAGTGAGAAGCAGATGTAATCTCTACACAAGAGCCTCACCTCAGAACAGGAGCTATGGCCCAGCCCACTGTAAGACTTGAACTGGGCGTTTGGGTTGAAGGTTTTGATGATCTCATGGGTCGCCTGACCCCATTTGTGCGGCACTAGCGGATCAGCAAGCCCATGACACTGCAACACTGGGATGTCTGTATTGTATTTTGGGCTCTGTAGACCCATTAAAACAGAAAAGTAACATGAGGGTTTTAAACACAAGATTTGGTTGAGGACCTAAACTTCAAAGGATATAAGACAAGCAGAAAAAGACTAATTATCAAGGAATATAAAAACTAATATTTAAGGCATTATAATATTAATATAGACACATAAAAGCAGGCTAATACATGCAACATTATTACCAAATCTGTACTTTCAATGCCAGAATGGACAATGCTAGAAAAACATAAATGAAGAATTACAACATGTGAGAAGAAATGTATAAGCCAAACCTCAGGAAACAAAATAAGGGACAGTCACCAACTAATTAGGAAACATGGTAGGCACAGTGTCAGTCAATGATTGGAGGGAGGGCCCGAGAAAAAGGCTTAAGCCTTGTTTAACTGTACAATAATAACAAGCTTCTTTGTGCTGACCAGCTGTAAACTCTGATGAAATATCCTGGTTGTTCAAATTCTGGACTCCAGTCCTTTTTGACAACTTGAGTTTTGAGAGCATTTTTGTTCTTTAAATCTGGCTAATTTGTATGCAGACTGTTGGTTCCTTGTCTCTCAGGCAGATGCACTCCAACTATAAAGGAAAACCCTAAGCAGTTGACTCTTACGACATGCTACTTAGGAAGGCAGTGTGTGTCTAGTCTTGTCCCCACAATGGGCCTCAGAACCTATATAGGTTTTTTTCTGAAGTATTATTAGAGAGTTAGACCAGCTGTGAAATACAATATTTGCGATCTTTGAATACATTACAGTAGTAATGTGTTGCAAGGAGTTTTTTCAATAACAATCTGTAGAAACATTTTGACACTAAATTTATTCACACATGAAGAGATGCATACAAGTTACATGTGATGTATGAAGTTGCTACAGTTGCTCAAAGTGATTCCCATTGGCCTCCAGACACTTTTTATAACCATAATGCAACACATAGCTACCCTAATGTGATCTAAATATGGTGAAGTATTTCAAGTGATAATGATGTTTTTAAATACAAATATTTATGCATTTCGCTGCAGGGCGATCACTGTGTATACATTTTTTTGGGTGGATTCTGTAACACTATATGTAATACTATGTGTAAACATCTATATGTAACACTATGTGTAACACTATAGGCTGAAAGACAAATAAAAATTATATATTTGAAGTTTAGACACAGGGGGGGGGGGGGGGGGGGGGGGGGGGGGGGTCCTCAAGGTGCCTGAGTCTATGATACACATATTTTTTCATGAAATATTTCACAATGAAGTTAAGAAACAAAAAATATATTATATAAAGTAAGGTTCACAACAGAGTCAGGCAAAGCATGTATAATAAAATACGCATCATGTTATCTCAAGGCTATTCAACTGGTGGCACGTGGAGGCCTATCAAGTGGCACGTGGAGGCCTATCAAGTGGCCCGTGGAGGCGTATCAAGTGGCCCGCGGAGGCCTATCAAGTGGCCCGCGGAGGCCTATCAAGTGGCCCGCAGATCATTGCCAGTTGTATTGTATTAATAATCTTTCTATGCTGGGGCTGGGGCCTCTAGCAAATAATGATCCTCATTTTCAAAATGTTCGCCCCACGAGTAAACAGTCGAGTAGCTCTGACATATACTGACAGCAAGACAGTAAACAGTCGAGTAGCCCTGACATATACTGACAGCAAGATAGTAAACAGTCGAGTAGCCCTGACATATACTGACAGCATTACAGTAAACAGTCGAGTAGCCCCGACATATACTGACAGCAAGACAGTAAACAGTCGAGTAGCTCTGACATATACTGACAGCATTACAGTAACAGTCGAGTAGCCCCGACATATACTGACAGCAGTACAGTAAACAGTCGAGTATCCCCCGACATATACTGACAGCAAGACAGTAAACAGTAGAGTAGCCCTGACATATACTGACAGCAAAATAGGTGTAAACAGTTAGAGTTAGCTCTGACATATACTGACAGTAAACTAGCCCTGCATTACTGACAGCAAGACAGTAAACAGTCGAGTAGCTCTGACATATACTGACAGCAAGACAGTAAACAGTCGAGTAGCTCTGACATATACTGACAGCAAGACAGTAAACAGTCGAGTAGCTCTTACATATACTGACAGCAAGACAGTAAACAGTCGAGTAGCTCTGACATATACTGACAGCAAGACAGTAAACAGTCGAGTAGCTCTGACATATACTGACAGCAAGACAGTAAACAGTCAAGTAGCCCTGACATATACTGACAGCAAACAGTCGAATAGCCCTGACATAGACTGACAGCAAGATAGTAAACAGTCAAGTAGCTCTGACATATACTGACAGCAAGAAAGTAAACAGTAGAGTAGCTCTGACATATACTGACAGCAAGATAGTAAACAGTCGAGTAGCTCTGACATATACTGACAGCATTACAGTAAACAGTCGAGTAGCCCTGACATATACTGACAGCATTACAGTAAACAGTCGAGTAGCCCTGACATATACTGACAGCATTACAGTAAACAGTCGAGTAGCCCTGACATATACTGACAGCAAGATAGTAAACAGTCGAGTAGCTCTGACACTTACTGACAGCATTACAGTAAACAGTCGAGTAGCCCTGACATATACTGACAGCATTACAGTAAACAGTCGAGTAGCCCCGACATATACTGACAGCAAGATAGTAAACAGTCGAGTAGCTCTGACATATACTGACAGCATTACAGTAAACAGTCGAGTAGCCCCGACATATACTGACAGCATTACAGTAAACAGTCGAGTAGCCCCGACATATACTGACAGCAAGACAGTAAACAGTAGAGTAGCCCTGACATATACTGACAGCAAAATAGTAAACAGTAGAGTAGCTCTGACATATACTGACAGTAAACTAGCCCTGACATATACTGACAGCAAGACAGTAAACAGTCGAGTAGCTCTGACATATACTGACAGCAAGACAGTAAACAGTCGAGTAGCTCTGACATATACTGACAGCAAGACAGTAAACAGTCGAGTAGCTCTGACATATACTGACAGCAAGACAGTAAACAGTCGAGTAGCCCTGACATATACTGACAGCAAACAGTCGAATAGCCATGACATAGACTGATCAGCAATGATAGTAAAACCAGTCAAGTGAGCTCTGACAGTATAGGACAGCGCAAGAAAGTCAACAGTTAGCTTAGCTCTGACATATACTTGACAGCAAGACAGTCAAGTAGCCATGACATATACTGACTGGCGAATATAGAGTAAACAGTCAGAGTAGCCATGACACATACTGACAGCAAGACAGTAAACAGATCGAGTAGGCCTGAACATATACTCGGCAGCAAGATAGGTAAACAGTCGAGTGCGCTCTGCACATATACTGGACAGCAAGAGCAGTAAACAGTCCGAGTAGCATATGAAAACACATACTGACAGCAAGACAGTTAAACAGTCGAAGTTAGCCATGGACATTATACTGCAGCAAGATAGTAAACAGTCGAGTAGCTCTGGACATATACTGGAAGCAAGACAGTATAACAGTTTTACATAGCCCTGATATATACTGCAGCAAGATAGGTAAACAGTCCGGAGTAGCGCTGACGACATATACTGGAAGCAAGACAAGTAAACCAGTTAACATAAGCAATGACATATACTGCAGCAGATAGTGGGTTTTTTAAGTAACCAGTCGAGAGTATGCTCTGACATCAAGATAGTAACATCAGGTCGTACCGTAGCTCTGACATCTATACTGACAGCACGACAGTAAACCATTTGTCGCGTAGCCCTGACATATACTGAGACAGCCAAGATTATGGTTAACACAGTCGAGTAGCTCTGATATATACTAACAGCAAGACAGTAAACAGTCAAGTAGCCCTGACATATACTGCAGCAAGATAGTAAACAGTCGAGTAGCTCTGACATATACTGGAAGCAAGACAGTAAACAGTTAAATAGCCCTGACATATACTGACAGCAAGACAGTAAACAGTCGAGTAGCTCTGACACATACTGACAGCAAGACAGTAAACACCGCTTGTCAATGGTATATCAAGGACAACTCTCCTGATTTTACTTGGGAAATACAGGGGTCCGCCTGTACGTCATATGAATACTGTAAAGGCTACCATGCATGTATGCAAACAGATATGCATATGTACACATACAGAGAGAGTATGAGAGAATAAAAGAGACCATGGTAAAGTTTATAAGAGTCGTAGGTCAGCATGCACATTTAAAGGAGTTAGAGGTGATAGAAAGAGAGGTCATACTAACTCCTGTACTGGCATGGACTGTAAGATACCCAGAAGTGGCAGTGGCCCAGACCAGATAAAGGGCACACACACATAAAGACAGACAGACAGAGAGAGGACAATCAACCCAAGAACAACAAAATAGTGCCAGAAACAACTTCACCCCTTAAAAAACTGGCAAAACATAAAAGTGACCAAGTGTTCAAAGAATGTGTAGTACCAACCTGCCCGTGATTACAACATGCAAAAATAGTGGGTGTCTGAAAACAGTGAAGTGGGGTATTGTGCATGTTGAACTATAAACACAAAGAAATAAAGGAAAAAAAGCAACAAATCATTAACAAAAGATGCAGATTTCAAGGCTTTCCAAACATCACACAAGAAGCGGCCAACACTTGACTTCTGAAGTCAAGGACAGACTACTCTTTACTATTTCTTTCCAACATATCTCAAAAGGGGACCCCCCCCCCCAAAAAAAAAAAACAACAACAAAAACATTTATGCATGTGTTTGTTCTCTTTTAATGATGTAACATCTACAATGCTAAATGTTAAAACATTCAGTCTGATTTTTGAATTGTTAAGACCAAAAGTAAACAATACAAACAACAGCTGAACAAACATGGTGGTTTGCTCAGGACTGTTTTATACATTCAGGCAAGCAGAGGATTCTGGGTAACAGAAACTGAACAGATAGTAGTTTCTCCTTCAAAGACTTTCATAATGAAGACAAAAATATCAAACACAACCAACAAAGTCACAAACACACACACACGAGAGCCAAAAGGCTACCACAGTGCTGAAGTAGGAAGTTAGAGGACTTTCAGATAAGCATGACTGCAGAATTAGGAGACAGAACAACTACCTCTCTTTCCAATCAGAAAAAAAAAAAAAACCTGCTACTTGAATCAATGAACGAACCGAGAACTGCACCTGGGACATTCCCACCCTTTCCCTTCCCCTTCCTGACTAGCCAACAAAGAATTCATATAATGAGGTCATCAGCTATAGCCTGATTAAAAGTTCCTCCAGTAAATTTTGCCTGTGGGTATGAAATTGCCGACCTCCTACTCTCACCTGAATCACACTTTCCACTTGAATGAAAACTGGGCCAACTCTCGCGTCAAATACTATTTTTAAAAACAAAACCTACACATCTTGAAGCACACTGTGTATGTGGCACCAATCTAGTTTGCATTTTAAAGGTTGTTGCGTATCCACTAGAGGACGTTGCAGAACCAACCCTAACAGCCCCTGGCTGTTGTGTGGTTTCTCTAGGCAAATTTACGTCCAGTAGTTTGCCATTGCTTTCTGGACGGTCGGCTTTCTTGATACCACTGTCGAAACCAAGGCAAGGCGCATTGCCCGCAGCTGGGATCGAACCTGGCATCCCGGCATTACGAAGCGAAGTGTTCGCATCGACTTAGCCACAGAGCCGACTCTAGTTTGCATAGTAGAACTATAACTATACTAATGGTGGGTCACTGGGGTTCGATCTGGATCCCTCAGATCTGGAGACAAGTACAGAGCACTATCACTGCTGCACAGAGATCCTTTGGGTACAATGAGGAAAAGACATGAAAGTATGATAATTAAGTGACATAATATGACAGTTAAATTATAAAAAGGCAAAAACATTGAACATGAAGGAAGTCAGAAGGAATTGTGTCTTTACCATTAGAGTCATGAACATTTCTCAAGCAAGATACACACAGAGATTTGGATGTGTGTGGTCAATGACACATTTTTTATAGGACAGGCAAGAGAAAACAGTTGTGGTCATCACTGGATCATGGATACAGCACACTGCACACATCCACATGTATATATGCTGGCGAGACTTTAGTGCCTATATCATAACTTTTTAATTTTTAAAAACCTGTATGAATGTCACTTACGCCATCATTAGTGAACTGTTTATTGAGGGGCAACCATGTGCTAAGCGCCACAACTCCACCCACTCTGGTGTTGGTGCCAAAGGCAGTGTACAAAGCTACTGAACCCCCTTGAGAAAAGCCTCCAATGATGATCTTTTCTGCAGGAATCCCATCACTGATTTCCTTGGCTATCAAATGCTGCACTGAAAATACACACACCACAATGATCATCAACTTCCCACAGCACAGAGTAAGACAGATAATCATTATGATGGTGAGACCCACTGTTATCTTTGTCTCTTTTCTGAGTCTGAAAGATAGTCAACTTTTCCCATTATGAATCGGATGTCAACAGATTACTTGGTTCTTAGTATGGGACCCTCAAAACTCAAAGATCAAAATGCAGGAAAATGAATAATAATAACAGCAAAAAACAAAGAACTGGTGTCGTCAGATGCTATATGCAAGAGATTGACAGAGGAGGGGATCCAAGCGTCTTATGGACTAAATGAATGGTTCAATGTGCAGTGACGATGATCTGTTGAATAACTAATGTAACTCAGAGACATGTCAGGTAACTAGTTCATGACTTCGGGGTGCCTTTTTCATGTTTGATCTCCAAAATGCAAACCTGCTTGTGACTGAGAAGTCAGTAAAATTGTTTATTCATAACTGCATAGTTTTACTTCTCAGAAATGCAAATGATGTTTCATCTATTCCCCTTTAATTCCTGTGTGATATTTCCTCAAATAATATATAGAACTTCTTTTCCTAATACTAACAGCCTGTCATGCATTACTGTTTCTCATGGGGGAAGCACAGAACAGTAATCCTGTAATGTTACCAGCCAATCATGCATTACTGTTTCTCATGGGGGAAGCACAGAACAGTAATCCTGTAATGTTACCAGCCTGTCATGCATTACTGTTTCTCATGGGGGAAGCATAGAGCAGTAATCCTGTAATGTTACCAGCCTGTCATGCATTACTGGGTCTTAGCGAGAAGCACAGAAGAGTAAGTCTGTAATATTGACAGCCTGCTATGCATTACTGGGTCCAGTCGGAGAAGCACAGAATATTAATCCTGTAATGTTAACAGCCTGTCATTCATGTGTTACTGAGTCTCATTGGGGGTGCACACAACAGTAATCCTATAACCTGTAGTGTGTTACTCTCACCAGGAAAGCACCCAACAGTATTCCTGGAAGCTACAATGCATGTCATAAGAGGCAACCAAGGAGGACAGGCCATACTCCAAAGACAATTGTGTAGGTCAACTTTCTCAGAGATATCCTGGAGCGACGGCCACACCAGACGACCCAGGATCTCGATCACAATAACACTGAAAAATGTAGCTGAAAAATTCAACCAATCACATGCAAGGCTTAAGGAAGAATGTCAAAGGCATGACATCCAATGAGATGAAACTATGCAAACACAAACTGGGTCTGTTTCTAGAGAGTGAATAAGGTTAGGAAACAGTGCTCCAGAGCAATGACCTGAGGAAAGTTGTCTGTTGAATCAGTAACTATGTGCATCAAGTTATAGTATTAGATAAGTCTGATTATAACCAGTCTGACTCGCAAGGAAGGAATCATTCTGAATGTACACTTCTGGGAAGCTATGAATTATATAAGGCGAACCAGTAGCACACAGTGTATAAACATAATGATGTGAAATATATGGCCAGAAGAAAACCAACTGATGTTACAACAAATTCCCTCTGAACATCTTCAGTGAACAAACTAATGTTACAACAAAGCACACACTGAACATCTTCAGCGACAAGTGCTTACATTCTCTGGATGCTTCTTTAATGCCGTGCTCATCCTCGGGACTGTTTGGAGTCAGACCTTTGATGTCAAACCTGACAGAAGAGATTGACAAACATTACCTCACCCTGCCTGCATTCAGTCACTCATCACATGATCTACACTGATTTCTGTATCACATTTCACGATTCTACTCCAGGCGAACAGGCCCGCATTCTCTCCCCTGTCTTCAACATCCATGCAGGAGATGTAAGAAGAAGTGTTATTATTAACTCTAAAAAACCTGCAGCTATGTATAGTTGATAGATATACAATTCCAGAACTTGGATATGCAGATGACACAGGTCTATGAATGGTCCCAAGTGACTCAAACATACTATATGCTCCTAAAAAAAAGACAAAAAAATTATAACCAACAATGAAAAAATCTACCACAAAATGTAATACCCAATACACAAATAATAGTAATGCGGAAACTTAACAGAAACTGGACGATGTTGCAAAATGTTGAAGTAAACACTATTAAGAACCTATCTTGACACAACAAAAGCAAGAACAAATTAAAAATGGTCAGAATTTGCAACTTTCCTGTAGCAATATAAATCCTAATACAGCTATAATCTTTCATACAATTTGTGTCTAGCAAAGAGAGGAAGGCTGCAAGAGTCTAGAAGAGAGAAACAACAAAATCTACTCACCACGACGGCATAATCATCCCAGCATTCAGTGTCACTGACTTGAGTGGTCTAAACATGTGACAAAATGCAACATTAGCAAATATTAATGTATGAAATATACACAGAGAAACAAGACATAGCGGAAATAGTAACTGCAAATATTAATGTATGAAATATATACAGAGAAACATAACGGAAATAAAAACAGCAAGTATTAATGTATGAAAAATACACAGAGAAACAAGACATAGCGGAAACAGTAACAGCAATTTTTACTGCGTGGAACAGAATCTTTACCCCGTCTCTTGAATCACTGATGGTTAAGTTTTCTCCCTGATGACTGTCATTTCATTTGAGCCTTTCTGTTCTGCATAGACTCCAATAAATGAATGTTTAAAGTTGATTAACAATAGTTTTGGGTGTTCTTCATACTTCAGTTCCATCCAGCACTCATTATTTGATGTTCACAGTAGCTGAAATTTCATTTAATTTCTTTTGATTTGCACAATTTTCAAGTACTATAAGGCTCACAAACATTGGAAACCACAAAAAAGGGGGAGGGGGGGGGAGGAATCATGCTATGAGAAGCACACTTTGTGACCACTGGAAAAATATGTTCCCCCCCTCCCCCCGTCCATTCTATTTTAAGAATGTTTCTGAGAACCGTACTACAGTCTGTAAAATTAATCCACAACCTTCAAAGCTCAAGACAAATAGTTTAATCTCTCAGCCAAGGAGACATCCGGAGCATAAATTCACACAAAATTACCGAGGATTAAAAAGTACACACATAAACTTACGCATGTGGACACACACATCGTATATGCTTGAAGGAATATTCTCGAAACTGTTCGACCCAGCCTTGGCTGTGGAGTCAACAATAAACATGAGGTTAATATATGTGACATAAAATGTGGCAACAAAAGACTAGGACAAGCATTGTAAGTGTATAAATTTTATGTAGATTATCATCTTATCATGATATCTCATCGCACCATTTGCAGGTCAATGGGGCACCATAGTGGGTGAGTTTATATAGACGATCTTTTACCTTGCTGTGTGCAGAGGAAATTAAAGATCCATCCAACTAGGGGTAGAACATGGGTAAAACATGGAGATACAATAATGTCTTTAGATGACAGCTTGTTGCATGAGGAAATTCATGACAGTCACAATTACATGCAGTTATTACTGATGGAATCCAATCTGGCATACACAGGAAGAGATGCAACCTAAGTGTGTGCGACCAAATGGCAATCAGTAAACCAAGCCACTATTTAGGACACATTTTTGTAAATCTTGATGATGTTATCCTTAAATATCAAGACAGAAACAATGGTCTCAACAAAGAAGTAACAAACACCAAAGTATGAAGTTACAAAAGAAAGCAAAGTCCTTTAGTTTGAACTCACTTTAAGTCTATGGGAGTTTTGTAGCCAGCTGAAGTTTCAGAGTTTTTGTGTCAGCTCTAACTGTAACTCATTTGAACAGTTACTTCTGACACAGTGTTAAAGCTGGAACCTTTCAACCCAAACACAATATTCCTTTAAGCAACTATTGCTTAGAAAAAGAGAAGTTAAAAAAATGTATGTTTGGTACTTGAAGCGTTAAGCAGGTTAACCCCTTAAAATATGAAGGATAATTACAGCATCTGATGGAAGATGTGTGAGTGACAAAGATTAAGAGTAGGACATGCTAGAAGACGATGGCATTTTCAGGGGTCAACAACTTGGAGCACCGATTTTCATTTTGATTGGCACCTTTCCAGACCATAGTGTTATACTGCGCCATGAGGGGGCATTGGACTCACAGAAATTGTAATAGAACATCAAAATATATCAAGCAATTTGAACAAGAAACAAATGGAAGGTTACACATTTAATTCTCTATGTAAAACAAAAACAATTTTTAAAAAATTACCAAAAAAAGAACAAGTTTAAAAAAACACAAAAGAGGGGGGGGGGGGGGGATGAGTAACATCAAAATCTGGATATGTAACACTGAAAATATGAAATTCCATTGTAATGTTAAAAAAAAGCATCCAGGTTTGCTGACTGTTGTCCTGCCTCATGCACTGTCATGCTCAGGTTGTCTCTTTGAAGCCTTGTGTCCACCTTTACCATTCATTACCCCTGCGTCTTGTAGAAACCTGCCTTCATTTCCTGTTCTTTTTAATCGGCTGTGATATTTCATGACACCAAAGGTATTTCCAAAAACTCACAAAAATTACAGATTTATAAGTCAATTTTCCCTCAAGGTGCAAATACATTGTATCCTTTATCCACAGTATTGATTTTTTTGTTTACCTGTAGTATTTAAGTTTAAAAGCATCAATTTTATGTAATTACTTCAAAATTATCAATGATAACATCTAAACCGTAGTATGGACAAATAGAAACCATAAAGTGAATATTCAACAGCAAGAAATCAACATACAAGAGATGACACAAGAGGACAAGTCTGTCAAGCTGAATACATTACCCATTATCTCCTAGTCCATGAAGGAAGATCACCTAACGAGAGAAACAGATTTACAAACTGATTATTTTTATTCCATTTCAAAGTTATTAAATTTACTCTAAAGTCGGAGTGCATCTGCCTGAGAGGCAAGGAACCAACAGTGTTCACACAAACAGTGTATCTGCCTGAGAGGCAAGGAACCAACAGTGTTCACACAAATAGTGCATCTGCCTGAGAGACGAGGAACCAACAGTGTTCACACAAATAAGCCATGTATGTAAAATGGATATGCACACAAAACTCAAGTTATGGAACAAGACCAAAGTCCAGAAGTGGACAAACAACCAGAACTTTCTGCTGCAGTTTATTGTCTACACACTGGATGTTCACTGTAATGGTTCTCTATTCCCTCTTACCCATGACTTTATGGTCTATCTCCTATTGTCAACTACTAGACTGTCTATCTCTTTTTTTTTTTTTGTATACAGCAAATACTTCAACAAGGAGCACTGTCTTTTTATATGATCAAACAATTTTAACTAAATATACAAGGCAAGCAAAAGTGTGCAGTCCTACAACTACCCTTAGACACAGGTAGCCGGAGCAAATGCTACTGTGGTCGTAAAAGCATCAACAAATACCCCAGTAGCAGAGTATAAAACATCCAGCAGGTGAAATCCCCACAAACTACAAAGTCAAAGCATCAGCAGATTGTTATACTCAGTGACTCACTGTCTGTTCTCAAAGCACGACTGAGCAAATAGCAAGAAAAACTCATTGCAGATTTGAGCACCAGCACAAGCCTGCTTTCTAAGGAAGCAGAACTAGTCCTGTGGTGGATACCAGCTCACCGTGTTACTTCAGGAGATAAGGAAGCAGAACTAGTCCTGTGGTGGATACCAGCTCACCGTGTTACTTCAGGAGATAAGGAAGCAGAACTAGTCCTGTGGTGGATACCAGCTCACCGTGTTACTTCAGGAGATAAGGAAGCAGAACTAGTCCTGTGGTGGATACCAGCTCACCGTGTTACTTCAGGAGATAAGGAAGCAGAACTAGTCCTGTGGTGGATACCAGCTCACCATGTTACTTCAGGAGATAAGGAAGCAGAACTAGTCCTGTGGTGGATACCAGCTCACCGTGTTACTTCAGGAGATAAGGAAGCAGAACTAGTCCTGTGGTGGATACCAGCTCACCGTGTTACTTCAGGAGATAAGGAAGCAGAACTAGTCCTGTGGTGGATACCAGCTCACCGTGTTACTTCAGGAGATAAGGAAGCAGAACTAGTCCTGTGGTGGATACCAGCTCACCGTGTTACTTCAGGAGATAAGGAAGCAGAACTAGTCATGTGGTGGATACCAGCTCACCGTGTTACTTCAGGAGTTATGAAAGCAGAACTAGTCCTGTGGTGGATACCAGCTCACCGTGTTACTTCAGGAGATAAGGAAGCAGAACTAGTCCTGTGGTGGATACCAGCTCACCGTGTTACTTCAGGAGATAAGGAAGCAGAACTAGTCCTGTGGTAGATACCAGCTCACCATGTTACTTCAGGAGATAAGGGAGCAGAACTAGTCCTGTGGTGGATACCAGCTCACAGTGTTACTTCAGGAGATAAGGAAGCAGAACTAGTCCTGTGGTGGATACCAGCTCACCGTGTTACTTCAGGAGATAAGGAAGCAGAACTAGTCCTGTGGTAGATACCAGCTCACTGTGTTACGTCGGGAGATAAGGGAGCAGAACTAGTCCTGTGGTGGATACCAGCTCACCGTGTTACTTCAGGAGATAAGGAAGCAGAACTAGTCCTGTGGTGCATACCAGCTCACCGTGTTACTTCAGGAGATAAGGAAGCAGAACTAGTCCTGTGGTGCATACCAGCTCACCGTGTTACTTCAGGAGATAAGGAAGCAGAACTAGTCCTGTGGTGGATACCAGCTCACCGTGTTACTTCAGGAGATAAGGAAGCAGAACTAGTCCTGTGGTGGATACCAGCTCACTGTGTTACTTCAGGAGATAAGGAAGCAGAACTAGTCCTGTGGTAGATACCAGCTCACTGTGTTACTTCAGGAGATAAGGAAGCAGAACTAGTCATGTGGTGTATATCAGCTCACTGTGTTACTTCAGGAGATAAGGAAGCAGATGACATGGGAGTAATACTCATTTAATACAGAAAACCAAAACAGTCTTTTGGAAAGATGGGGGGGGGGGGGGGGGGGAGTGACAGCATAAACAAACTTAACAAGAGTGTGAACAAACAACAATTTCTAGACTTAGATGGGACACTGCAGTTTTTTAGTACACCTACACCAAAGAGACAGAGAAGTACCTGCCATTAGTGGAGCAGGACCCCTGAACAAGCACTGTAAGATTGGCCTAGCTATTCTCAGCCGGGGATGGGGATCTGGCCCAGCGGACTTACACTGCAGGGCAAGCTGTGAGTGTAGGAGGTGGGGGAGTCGATCTTCAGACTCGTTGTCCTTGTTGTGACCGGGGAAGGGGACTAAATGGTCAGTTAGGTTGATGTCAAGCACAGAAGCTAAGGGTCTTAGCTCGTGTGAGTCGAAGAAAATAAGTACATGTCATATCAACAGAAACAGAGACACTTATGAGAAATCTCCGTGGTATCAGGGCTGTCAACTGTTTCAATTCATGAAAAGCATCTGAGTGAAATTATCTCCATGTGGGTTCCAGGTTCCATGTGGGGATAAAGACAGAATAAACCCACTGCTTACCCAAAAGTATGTCATAAGAGTTGATTTGACAAAGTCAGTATCCATTTGCCTGAGAGGCAGGGAACAAACAGGCTGCATACAAAAGAGTCAAGATCTGTAAAACTGATATGCATGTAACATTTAGATTCTAGAACAGGACTAGTCCAGAAGTGGACAAAGAATGAGAATTTTCCACCGGAGTCGTGAACGTGAAGAAGATGATTGCAATGCAAATTAAAAGTTGCAGAATTGCGTTACTCAGCAAAATTATAAAAGACGCCCAAATTCCCTGAGAATGCACCCACACAAATCTGCAAAGGAGGTGGTCACCTAGCAAACTAAAACAGATACCATGTACATACAAACATTTCTAGCATATGATACCACTTCTGATGTACACCACAAATGTTTTATCCTAAATACTACATTTCATTAAACAAAAAATAAAAAAAAATTTACCAATACTGTGAATCATTTAAAACCCCACACTTCTGTCTACCTCCCATTTCACACACTTCTGTCTTCCTCCTATTTCACACATTTCTGTCTTCCTCCCATTTCACACCTTTATGTGACACCTATACTTCCTTCTACATGGAATACAAATAACACACAAAAGCTAGCAGCACTCAACAACTATAGACATGTCATTAGGCTTCAATCACTCCAAACTGATTACGCCAGCAAACCCACAAGAAAATCAATATGTGACTCAATGGCTTCACTAATCAATGCTCTGCATCGGGCCATCAATGCCTCCATTCACGATGGGCAAACACTGATTGCTCAGCTGCTGCAATCAACAATTGTTTGTTTGAACGAGAGAGTGGGAGGAGGTGACAGTGGCACAGAAATGAGATGGTGTGTGTGTGGGAGGAAGTGACAGTGGCACATAAATGAGTTGGTGTGTGTGTGTGAGGGTCATGACAGCTGAAGAGAATGTAAGGGAAAAAAAGAGACAGAGAAAACGGCAAGAGGTAAAGTGAGTTAAAAACAGCTAGAGAGTAAAGAGAGTAAAAGAAGATAAAAAGACAGAAAACAAGCCAAAAGGACAAAAATCAGAATTAGGAGGGGAAAAAGGTAGAGAGATTGACAAAACAAAAAAAGACAGGCAGATGAGATCTCTAGAGAAAATTACAAATATAAGATGCAGAAGAGGAATAAGATGAAAACAAAAAGAGAAGAGTGCCACAGGGAAACAAAGAAAGATGGAAAGCAAAAGATAATGTGTGTGGCAGAAACCTGATGTGAAACTGTATTATGAACTACGCAGCATATTTTCAACATATTTGTTTACAATAATGGACACAGACATTGCAGATTGAACAATTCAGTTGCAGGAATCACTTTACTCAACAAATGACAAAACAGACTCAGACAAACGATGAACCAGGAACAAGTTTGTGTCCGTGGGGGGGAAGGGGGGAGGGTATGTCTATATGTATGCTCATATTTAAACAACATAAAGAGCAAATATTAACAACACCAGCAGTAAAAGTAACAGCTCTGTGAATATGCATCTCTCCTGCGGTGACATAAGAATGTGAATCTAGGCCCATTTTATTACGAAATTATTTTTAAAGAGCTTAAAAATGAAGCTGTTACCATGAAAACTGCTCAATCAATCTGTTATCACGAAGACAATTATCAGCCATCAGTTTGTCATCATTAAGACAACTAACATATAAATCAATCTGTTACCGTAAGGACATCAAAAAATCAATCAAGAACACCAGCAAGTAGAAGTAGCACCAGGGCACTGATCAGTCACTTGGCTAACAGGCCCATGGAACGGACCAGGCATAATCACTGGCTGAGGTTACTGTTAACTGACTGGGATAACTGAATTGACTGGTAGTACCATTTATTGTGCAGCTTTTATGTTTGTTTTTCTCTTCAAATTTATGAGCTGTCTGCCGATATCTATACACAACATTCTAGAAAACAAAAAGAGGATTGGGGTGAGGGGGAACATTGTCGACCAATGTCAGCAGTCAGTCTAACATTTGCCCTTCTTACTTGACAGCTTTCAGGTATGATTTCATTCACGCATCCTTTAACAGGTAAATCTTAAGTAATAACAATATATTATAGACATAATATGGAGGGGGGGGGGGGGGGAAAGGAGTTGAAGAACCCTGAATGACAATATTAAGAAATGGACAGGACTAAATTATTTTACATTTGTTCAAAAAGTGAAAAGCAGAGAATGAGATTGTCCTCCAATTGACACACTTCCACGACCCTAGCGTGTCAGGTGTTATGTCATATGGCTAAAGAAAATACGACAAAGTACAAGATAATATAAAAAAGTTTTTAAAGGAGTGTTTAGAGAAAATATTTAAAGGGATATAACTCCAGCGAAAGTTTAATTTTACTGATTGTCACAATAAATAAAGAAATGCACAATAGTGTGGGCCACTAATGTGACTGTTAAATTAAACATTGTAGTCATAATTGCAAATTTAAAAAACCTGTGTATTGGTCACGGTTTGGGAGATGTCAATTCTTCATTAATAATAAATACATGAAACACAAAAAGGGTTTGTGATAAATAGTACAGATTGTGACGAAAGATTGTTCCACAGCTCAGCAGCTGTCTTGTATAAATATCTATTCTGTGACGTAACATATTTACAAAATGTCTAGGCTTTGAAAGTCCCAGCCATCAAGTACGATTACACACAGCATTCCCACAGCATTCTTTTGCCTCGTGTACTGCCAATCATTTCTGACACAGATATTCTTGCAAGTCATGATTCCAAACTGTCCAACATCTCTTTTGATTTCTGCCACCTCTCCAACTATCATGATGTATTACAGTTTCCAACTTCTTGTGACTTGCACAAATTTGTCGACTGTCAGTCTCTGATGCAGATCATCAGTTTTCCGTAAATTGACTTCATCCAAGACATCGCCACTGCACATTTTATATGTCTGTAGTAATCTTCTTTAAAACCGCACGTATCACGTTTTAAAATAATTTTCTACCTAATCTGCTGATTATCCAAAAGTCACATACATAGCTCATTGCATATACTCTGTCCATCTTGAATTATGTTCTTTTTGTCCACATTTAATATTCTATCTGCTGTCAAATGAGTTGTATGTTACTTAATACATCGTAGCTCTGGCTATCCACCGAATAACGGTCCTAAATTATTGAGGCGGAAAATATACCATAACAGGGCCTCAGTCACGTGTCAACTGCACACTTCCGGGGACTATGCCACCGTCGAATTGCGAACTTCCGGCAACTTCCGCCACCACCAAGAGTATCCTCCACGCCGCTCATGCGGCGTGGATTGGGGCCAAACTAGATGGCTAGGACTCATGGGAAAATAAAATGAAGGAAGCTGCAGGAGATACGGTAGCTGCTGCTCATGAGTCCCAGCCATCTAGTTTAGCCCCAATCCACGCCAGGTGAGCGGCGTGGGGGATACTCTTGGTGTTTGCGGAACTTGAGGCAAGTGCGCAATTTAAGTAGCTGGAAGTTTGCAATTGACACGTGACTGAGGCCCTGTTAGTATATATTTTTGGCCTCAATAATTTAGGACCGTTATTCGGAGGATAGCCGTAGCTCATGTTCCTTGGTATACACAGTTTGCGTCTTTTTTGCTGCTCCCATCATTTACTAATGTTGATGATAATTAACAGATCAACAGAAAGCTTTCACCTTCAAGGCTTGTTTGCAATATTTAATTTATTATTGAAATTACTGAGTTAGATCATAATGGCAAATCAGTTGTTTTGCCAGTATTTTGAAATTTAGCAGTTTATTTATGTTTTCAATATTATAATTTTTTTTTATTTTAAATCTATTTAAGAGGTGTGAAACTGATGCCAGTAAATTTGTCATAAAAGTCATCTAGACCATATAATAATAAAGAGGTCTACTGACAAGTAAGGTCTAAGTTACTAAGTAAAATTTAAAATAAAACTAACAGAAAGGATAAGGAAGCAACAAAGAAAATGGGTGTGCAGAAGAACTCCAACTTGTACACTGTACTTGAACGAAGCCAGTAAAATTGTGCAAACAAAAGACCAGAAGTACCAATTAAGGCGACTGCCGGAAGACAAACATCAAATACAAACAAAACGACGGAGGACTCACTGAAGCTGTAGCTTTCTCTTTGGGCTGTACTTTAGCTGGTGGGCTCATGTTGTGTGATGTGGAGGCTCCCATAAACCGCTGGTACACGACAGAAAAACCTGCAATTAACACAACCACGATTATACACAATGGAAGACGCTTATCGCAAGAGAAACGAGCTGGTGTTTTGCGAGAAGGTAGCATCCATTCATACGTGAGGAGATGTAGAGAGGAAGACAGGAGCAGGATTTGGAAGAGACGATCATTTGATGCCTGTCAGTCTGCGTCTTCTCGCCAATTCTCGCCCGACTTCTCTCGCCGGATGTCAATATTGATTCCACTCAAATCAGCCAGCACTTACGGCCAGCTGCCGTCAAGTCAAGTCGGCCAGGTCTTTATGCTCGCTCTACAATAACTACAGTTCATTCATAAATTAATTGGGACTGAAATGGGCGTCGACCGGGTATAATTGTAGAATAAATAGGAGAGGGCGAAAGATCCTGGAAGCTGTTGGGTGACTATTAGGACATCGTTGTTTTGTTGAAATAAAAAGTGTGTGACCGTGCTCTACTGCTACAAGGCTCAACTAGTCCTGTCACTAAAGACTGTCTTGTATCCAGTTGCCGTTGCAGACCGGTAACTTAGTGCAGACTGTGCATCCTACTAAATAATTGAGTAACTGCCATAGAGATTACTAACATAAAAATCGATAGTGGTAGCTGCAGTAGTTTCATCTTGACCTTGGTGCAGGGGAGGAATATGAAAGCACAATGAAGCAGATACATCATGTAATAGATGATGTATTGGAATCTGAAAGATCCACCATAAATCAGGTTTGTAGATCATCAACTAAAGGATACAATGTAATTGTCTTCTTCTTGGCGTTCACCGGGTCGGAAAGTTTCAGGTTGTTTGTCCCCTTATGGACTCTAGTCCTGTTCCAGAACCTGAGTGTTGTATGCACATCCTTTGTACAGATACGACTCATTTCTATCCAAACTGTTGGTGTCTTGCCCATCAGGCAGATAGACTCCGACCTCAAAACACAATCAGATCCCTTTTGTACTATTTTAATACAAATGTTACTAATTCATAACAGGACAGGGCAGGACAGGACAGGACAGGGTGGCCATTAAAGAAATCATATTGACCTGGTGAAGGAGCTTATGTGTGCTAAATGTGAATGAATTATTCTCACAAATTTATTTTATAATGGCTTCAAATTAAATACGTAATGTTTTTTGGGGGGAAAGGGCGGGGGGGGGGGGGGGGGTAGTGTCCCTCCCCTTTTCTATGTATTGTTTGTACCAAAACATTTTGAGTGTATCTTTCTACTGGCATGAGTTTGATTCTAAGTTAGCTGTGTGCATATATGTGTTTAGTGCCTGAACATATGGATAATACAGTATAACATGAATAATTTAAGACAAACATAATCTGACATTGCCATCTCTGAGTGAATGCTGATGATTATTGTTCCACAATGGTTTCTGTCCTCAATCTTCCTGATTTGATTCCTTTTGTCAAGGATCGCCTCCCTTGTACACAGACATGTCTACCAGTGATCCAGTATTATATAGACATTCCAGGGAGAATCTTAAAACAGTGCACCAAATTCTGTAACACTGACAAGGATCGCCTCCCTTGTACACAGGTATGACAACAAGTAATGCGCTCTCCTGTGATCATGCAGGAAGAATCTTAAAACAGTCCACCAACTCTGTAACACTGAAAAGGATCCAGATGTGTGTATAAGAATCAAACATGCTGCAAGATGAGCACCCTAGCTCTAAGCCACATCCACACCGCTATTGCTGGGATTTGTTGAAAGTTCTTGAGTTCATTATTTCATGTTTATTTATTTTTGTCACCAAGTGTTTATTGATTATTGTCATGGAATGTTTTGCAGAACCTGGCACTGGGAAGTGGCCTGGCTGTGTGTGGGAACGTACTGATTAGCGTTTCACTTAATTTACAGGTAAGACTCATTGTTGTGTCATCTGAAGGAAATCAGTAGCATTACATCATTACCATGACATCATCACTACCCCGTTACCCTGATTTCATTACCATGATATAATTATAATGGATGGAAAGTTAAATGCAAAGAAAAGTGTGATATATTGAGCACATCTTTAGTGGACAGAGAATCACCATATAGGCACTTAAATGGGAAACAAATGGACTTACATATTGAGGACACTCAAAGAAAAGTTGGTTTTCTGACTTGTATGGTTTTTTTTTTTAGAGTGACATGAGGTCTTTGAGTGGTGGCCTCTAATCCTATATATAAGCTTTGATACTGGTTGCACTTGCATTGTGTGTTGACATAATAGATTTGATTATATTCACCCCTAACAAGATTAAAGCCATTTTTGGGGGTAAAAAACCCTAACTTGTCTGTCATTGGGACATCACTATTACATCATAATAACCTCATAATGACATCACTATTACATCATAATAACCTCATAATGACATCACTATTACATCATAATAACCTCATAATGACATCACTATTACATCATAATAACCTCATAATGACATCACTATTACATCATAATAACCTCATAATGATATCACTATTACTTCATAATAACCTCATAATGACATCATTATTACATCATAATAACCTCATAATGACATCACTTTGACATCATAATAACCTCATAATGACATCACTATTACATCATAATAACCTCATAATGACATCACTATTACATCATAATAACCTCATAATGACATCACTATTACATTATAATAACCTTATAATGACATCACTTTGACATCATAATAACCTCATAATGACATCACTATTACATCATAATAACCTCATAATGACATCACTATTACTTCATAATAACCTCATAATGACATCACTATTACATCATAATAACCTCATAATGACATCACTATTACATCATAATAACCTCATAATGACATCACTATTACATCATAATAACCTCATAATGACATCATTATTACATCATAATAACCTCATAATGACATCACTATTACATCATAATAACCTCATAATGACATCACTATTACATCATAATAACCTCATAATGACATCACTATTACATCATAATAACCTCATAATGACATCACTTTGACATCATAATAACCTCATAATGACATCACTATTACATCATAAATAACCTCATAATGACATCATTATTACATCATAATAACCTCATAATGGACATCACTATTACAATCATAATAACCTCATAATGACATCACATTACATCATAATAACCTCATAATGACATCACTATTACATCATAATAACCTCATAATGACATCACTATTACATCATAATAACCTCATAATGACATCACTATTACATCATAATAACCTCATAATGACATCATTATTACATCATAATAACCTCATAATGACATCACTTTGACATCATAATAACCTCATAATGACATCACTATTACATCATAATAACCTCATAATGACATCACTTATTACATCATACTAACCTCATAATGACATCACTATTACATCATAATAACCTCATAATGACATCACTATTACAGTCATAATAACATCATATGACATCATTATTACATTCATAATAACCTCATAATGACATCACTTTGACATCATAATAACCTCATAATGACATCACTATTACATCATAATAACCTCATAATGACATCACTATTACTTCATAATAACCTCATAATCACATCACTATTACATCATAATAACCTCATAATGACATCACTATTTTATACATTCATAAATAACCTCATAATTACATCACTATTACATCATAATAACCTCATAATGACATCACTATTAGATCATAATAACCTCATAATGACATCACTATTACATCATAATAACCTCATAATGACATCACTATTACATCATAATAACCTCATAATGACATCACTATTACTTCATAATAACCTCATAATGACATCACTATTACATCATAATAACCTCATAATGACATCACTATTACATCATAATAACCTCATAATGACATCACTATTACATCATAATAACCTCATAATGACATCATTATTACATCATAATAACCTCATAATGACATCACTATTACATCATAATAACCTCATAATGACATCACTATTACATCATAATAACCTCATAATGACATCACTATTACATCATAATAACCTCATAATGACATCACTTTGACATCATAATAACCTCATAATGACATCACTATTACATCATAATAACCTCATAATGACATCATTATTACATCATAATAACCTCATAATGACATCACTATTACATCATAATAACCTCATAATGACATCACTATTACATCATAATAACCTCATAATGACATCACTATTACATCATAATAACCTCATAATGACATCACTTTGCTCCACCTGGCTATGTAAAAAAAAAAAAAACTTTTTTTCATGGTCAGATGGAAGGAAAACCATTAATTCTTTGCTCTGTTTGTATTTAGTGACTACTTCCTTTCATTTAAAGAAACAAAAAAGCCCAGTCACCTTTACATCAAATAGTGACTAAAAAATTAGACACATTTTGTTTAGGTGCTTGATCACAATGATGAAGCAGTGACCTTGACATTTGCCTGTCTGCTTGGTGGTCATAGGTTTTGACTCAATAGTTTTTTATAAACACGGACCAAAACTCAAAACTTCTTCTGCTTCTTTTTTCCTTCCTCTTGAGTTTCTTAGGCTGTGTTTAGGAGAATTATAAGGTTGCATTTCTTTTTACTGAAACTTGGAAATAGGTTATTTGTAAAGATCGTTTATGGGGCTGATCATCATTATGTAGCAGGTCCTTTGCAGAATGTTGCTACCATCAGTGTCTACCTGAAAGAAACTCGGTCTCTCACCAGCTGTCCCGTCTCATGTACTCTCAAGGAGTCACTTATATCCTGTGCCCATTTTTGCATTAGTCGGACCCTGCACCTCTTTCCTGGTACCATGCCTTCTGCTATTTATTATATATTTCAATTAGCCATGGTGCTTTATATGACCAACATTGTTCAGCTTCTGAGACAAGATGCTGTTTATTAGTCAATCTTCCTTGATGTTCAGATCTTTTGAAATGTCAGTTGTTTTGTTTTTCCTTCTTTGTGCATGGTATTCAGAGAATCTTTCTATAGCATTTCAGTTTAAAAACCCCTATTTTCTTTTCAAAGGAATGGGAGATAGTCCACGACTCACATCTGTATGTTGCTACAGGGAAGATGCATGCTCTCAAAATTCTAATTTTGATTTCTTTGCTGCTGCTTTACCATAGACTTTCAATGCTGATCAGGTTTATGGAGAAAAACAGTTGAATGAGCCTAAATGAAATAGTCTGGACTGGAGTGGAGAAACTGACTTTGGGCCTAATGCAGAATCTAAACAACACAGTAGGCTGATGATGATGTTCATCATGGCATTATCTTGCTTTTCTCTTCTCCAGAAATATGTCCACCTCAGGAATGCAGCCAGGGAGATACAAGCACAAAGACATTACACAAAAGAAGTTCTGTGGTGGCTGGGTCTTGTGCTGATGGGTGGTGGGGAGCTGTTCAACTTCACGGCATACGGCTTCGCCCCGGCATCAGTCGTTGCTCCACTGGGAAGCACAACAGTTGTTGGTATGACTTGTTTCATTTTAAACAAAGTATATTTAAATAACCTGTCAGGGAGCGAGAGAAAACAGTAGGGCTAGAGTGGTAAAAACCTGAATATCCATACAGATTTGTGCAGACAGAAAGGCATGGTAGAGAACCTGCATTTGTCCTGTTGGTAGTCTTCTTTTTTAATGTAGTCAGTTTTGTATTTCAGTTTTAATGATTCACTTATTTGCTTCGTTGACATCAATTGTTGCTGTGGTATGCACCTGACGATACAGCAAAATATGCCAGGCAGGAAAACTGTGCAGCCTGTTGTTTGTGTCTTCTTTGTTCAGATCCGTGTATAAAGTGTAGATAACACCTTGTTTGAACAAATGGGCTTATGCTGTTTCACCAACACCATGAGCTTGTGTGTTTTAAACAATATCAAAACTGAATGCTAATCATCATCATCAAATGATTAGTCTCACAATGTTCCACAGTATTTAACACATGAATCACAGATGAAATACTTTATAAATTAACTGTCTGATATCTTGGATTTAAACTGTTGGCTGAATTAACCATATTTTATTTGTTGGTGCAGAGCAAAAATATTCTATCTGCTTCCCTGACTACAGCAAGCTGAACCTTGTCTAAGCTCATTCTCATAGTCTTTTCAGTTCCTCAGCCTTGAGTATTACAAGTGGCAATGGGAAATGCCTTTCTTTGTTCTCCTATTTTGTCTAGATCCTCAACCCTAAACATGATCCTGTCATAACTTTTGGGGATTATAACTGCGATATATCTTGTCTGTTAACGTTTCAGAGAGGATGTAAGTTTACACAGACAGGAAACAATTTTTTAGTGTGATGGATATGGGTTGGATACAAAAATTGTTTAATGATGAGACAGTCATGCTCATTGCATGGGTTTCTATCCAATATGACTCAATTAATGAATCTCCACTTAGCAATTGGTTGATTTCTGAGAGTATTGCACAAAGCATGAAATAAGCAATCTTAGCAACACCTTATTTGCTAACCAAAGTGTAGTCTAAAATCAGACCTTCATCTTCATACCACGAAACAAATGACCTCACTACTTACGTCTTGGAGGTTCCCCTAGGGGTCAGTCATGAATCTTCTGAAAGACTGTTTCCACTCTGTAAGTTCAGTATGTTGGAACTCAGGAGCTTGTGGGAGGGCCTGCATCAGCTGGAGTGTGCTTGGTGTCAAGACTGTCTTCTCAGTCTGGTAGCAAAGTGCCATCTTCTTGGGGCCTACAGCTTTTCTGACATAAACACAGTTCTGAAACCATTGAGGTCTATAGCAACGATTATAGAACTGTACATTTCTGACATAAACACAGTTCTGAAACCATTGAGGTCTATAGCAACGATTATAGAACTTTACATTTCTGACATAAACACAGTTCTGAAACCATTGAGGTCTATAGCAACGATTATAGAACTGTACATTTCTGACATAAACACAGTTCTGAAACCATTGAGGTCTATAGCAACGATTATAGAACTGTACATTTCTGACATAAACACAGTTCTGAAACCATTGAGGTCTATAGCAACGATTATAGAGAACTGTACATTTCTGACATAAACACAGTTCTGAAACCATTGAGGTCTATAGCAACGATTATAGAACTGTACATTTCTGACATAAACACAGTTCTGAAACCATTGAGGTCTATAGCAACGATTATAGAACTTTACATTTCTGACATAAACACAGTTCTGAAACCATTGAGGTCTATAGCAACGATTATAGAACTGTACATTTCTGACATAAACACAGTTCTGAAACCATTGAGGTCTATAGCAACGATTATAGAACTTTACATTTCTGACATAAACACAGTTCTGAAACCATTGATACCTATAGCAACGATTATAGAACTGTACATTTCTGACATAAACACAGTTCTGAAACCATTGAGGTCTATAGCAACGATTATAGAACTTTACATTTCTGACATAAACACAGTTCTGAAACCATTGAGGTCTATAGCAACGATTATAGAACTTTACATTTCTGACATAAACACAGTTCTGAAACCATTGAGGTCTATAGCAACGATTATAGAACTTTACATTTCTGACATAAACACAGTTCTGAAAAAACCATTGAGGTCTATAGCAACGATTATAGAACTGTACATTTCTGACATAAACACAGTTCTGAAACCATTGAGGTCTATAGCAACGATTATAGAACTTTACATTTCTGACATAAACACAGTTCTGAAACCATTGAGGTCTATAGCAACGATTATAGAACTGTACATTTCTGACATAAACACAGTTCTGAAACCATTGAGGTCTATAGCAACGATTATAGAACTTTACATTTCTGACATAAACACAGTTCTGAAACCATTGAGGTCTATAGCAACGATTATAGAACTTTACATCTGTGGGGAAACATTTCAGGTATATTTTTAGAAATTGCTGAAAATGTTGACGAAACACACATGTTTAGTATTGGCTGTTTTGTTATCACCTTCTCATAATCCTAATTTTAAAAAAAATTATAATGCATCGCTTTGGTTTGTGCCCACACTGCATTTGTTTTACCCCCCCCCCCCCCAGAATACATTTTGTCTATTTTTTTTGGTCCCTGTCATCTTGCAACAAAACATTATGACCTAGTATGGTATTGGAGTGCTGTAGGGGTCTGGAACTTGCCTCTGACTTTACAAGTACTGCATTTCATCTAAAGAATCTCAGGATTTGTTGTTTTTGTCTTGTGTAAAAATGTGCCCTAATAAAGTATTTAAAGTAAGACATCAGTGGCTAAAGACTGCGACAAGATTTTCTGAAAATAGATGCTGTGCTACTATTCTGTTCAGAATAGCTGAGGGTGAAGAGCAAAACACCAATATCTGACTAGCAGCTACTTTAAGATCTTATAAATCAACACATGTCCCCATACACACACACAACACACACCATAGACAGCATTAATAGCACTGTTGGTGAAAATTGTGGATATTGTGTTACAATAGTAACCTTGAAGATGTCTTGAAGATGATGACTATATTGTTGTTTAAATTACTTACTGCTGTTGTGTATTTCCTATTCTTTTTTTTTCTTTCTTTTTTAATAAGCCAATCTTTTTGTGGCTGCAATGTTCCTGAAAGAAAAGATCCGCTCAGAGAATTTATTTGGTGAGTATTTCGTTATTGCTGACTTCTCCAGTGTCTGCTGTGATACAGTTGCATGAAAAGAAATTAGACCAAATGAAATTTAGGTATTTTTATACAAATGTCTGGACTTGTTCATTTTGAAACATCAACTTTGGTTTTTAACTTGCAAAACTGTGATCCAGAATCCACTCAGTCAAGTCACTGCATCCAGAATCCACTCAGTCAAGTCACTGCATCCAGAATCCACTCAGTCAAGTCACTACTCTGACTGCAACAAGAAATATTAATTTAAAATAATAAGCTGCCTTGTATAAATTAGAACAAATGTCACCACTTGTTTTGATAGTGTATTGATCAGAACCAATGTTATGGTGTTTCTCGGGGTGAGGTTCGATCGCAGCTTGTCATTCAGGGAACACGTTGACCATGTGATAACAAAGGCACGCAAAGGTCTATCTGCAATGAGGATTATGGCTGCTTCCAATATAGAGCAAAGACTACTAATACTTCTATTCTACGGTCTGGTCCTTTCCCCCATTGAATATACTCTGGCCATCCTCACTGTCAGTGCTACCCAGATTGAATGACTCGAAAAGGTGCAAAATGAAGCCATGCGCATTATTTTGGGATGTACAAGAGACACATCCTGTGGAGCAATGAGGTATCTACTTGACTTTCCAACAATGAACCAAAGGATCAGGATGTGGAGGGCTCGGGCATATCTCAAAAATATGTGCTGATAAGAAACACCCACTGCATCAAGCGCTTTTTAGTGAAAAAGGGCGACAGAATGAAGAGGGGGAAATCGTGGCTAGGTCGGGCAGAAAGATGTTATTAGGCAAATATGCAGCCTAACCGACATCATACCTGGTGCAGAATGGATATCTGTGCCTCAGGCGTTTATTTGTACATTTTCCTGTATTGTCACACTCAACAGGCGAGTAGAGAAGAGAATCCTGTTGCTGTTAATGCAGAGGTCAACGCTCTCATCGGTGAAAACTCCTTTCAGACGAAGCAGATGCAATAATCTATACAGACGGATCCGTTATACGCCAAAGAAGAAGCGCATGGGCATTTACAGCACGCTCAGCGGGCAGAACAGTCAAAGAAGCCAACGGCGCCTTCTCCATGACAACCAGCAGCATGACGATGGAGGTGATGGCAGTGACGCAAGCGCTTGCCTGGCTTGAAACACAAAAATACACCCGCGTGTGTATACTCAGTGATTCAATGAGTATGATCCTGAGGGTTCAGGCAGGTTCAGTGCGAAGACAATGGCTTGAATCATTACAGAAGTCCACTGTGCGTGGAGTCACCTTTATTTTTGTTCCGGGACACGCAGGCGTCGATGGAAATGAAAGAGCTGACAGGTTGTCTGGATCCGCTATCACTACCGACGGTCAGCCTATGGATCATGCTGATATTATCAATGCCCTCAGAGAAATGGGAAGGATAAAGGACTTTGGTGGCAGTGAATCAACATCACTCGCCAGAATGGCAGACTTGGGAATTAAGATCGGTACAGCAAAAAACGAGACGCACACCAGACACGCCAGAAGACTTGTTAATCAACATAGAACTGGTACTATTAGCCATCGGACGTTGGGGTTCATACTGAGGGGAGGATCTGAGCACCTATGGACATGTCCGGAGTGCAATGAGGATAACCCAACTAACTAACTAACTAACTAAGTGTCACCACTGCCAAACTGGCCTTCAGCAAGACGCACAAGATACTCACCAACAAGAATACATCAGCTGCAGTGAGAATAAAGTGTTAAAATGCCATGTAGAATCTGTGTTGTTCTGTGCAGGTGAAACATGGACAATAGGCAGGCAGGCTGAAAAGCATTTACTCACAGTAGAGATGTCAGGTTTGGGAAGAATGCATAGAATATGTTTGAGTAATAGAAACTTTTTGTTGTTTAAGTTGTCCTCATTGAGACAGAAGAAAGTTGTTAAGTTAATAGAACAAATAGGTGTAGACAGTCGGTGTGTTTCTGACATTTTATGAGAAGGACTCGCAAACTTGGTAACAACTGCCAAGATTGACGGAAAGAGTGCCAGAGGAAGGCAAAGAGATAAATACTTGGATGGATTAGCAGTATTGATGTGCCGTTAGAGACAAGATTATTGAACTGATCAGAGACTCTTATGACCGTGTGAGACAGCAAAACATGATAGCCTATGCTCATTAACACAAAACATGATGATGAGGATGAAAGTGAAATAATGACAAGGGAAATCAGTTATAAAGAACTAAAGATACTGTAGTGTAACATGAAAATATCAAATCATTTTGAAGCCTTTGAAATCTTCAGTACCTGATTTAAATTCTTGATTTCACTGTAAACTTCTTCTTTGTTTTCATCTTTTATTTCTTCTTTTTCTTTTCTTTGATATTTTTATTCTCAGCGTTCACTGACCATTAACTCTGGTGGACAATTATGATTGTTTGTCCACTTCTGAACTTGATATTCTACATGTACTTCATTTTTAAAATCTGGCATATTTTTTATACAGACTATTGGTTGCTCGTCTCTCAGGTAGATGCATTCTGACTTCAAAGAAACACCCCTAATTAGTTGTCTTTTTCCGAGATGCTTTTTTACTGGAGCAGTCTGTCTATTGCCCCCCCCCCCCCTCCCAAACCTACTACCGACAAAAAATTGGAAACCCACACTGGAAGTTAAATTTGTGAATGTCCACGTTAAATACCATTTAAGCCACCCAGTTTACAAACATCCCACATCAAGAGCATTGCTATGGCATGGATTTTGTGTGGAAACCATCTTCTTATGTAAGCGAAAAGATAATATCATATGCTGATTAAAAAAAAAATGAATTTGTTAGTGTGTAGAGATAACGGTTTCCCTTCCTTGTGTAAAAGCAGAGCACCTAATGTTTCCAACTCTTTAGTCAGATGTAGGTAAAGTCAACCATGTAGATAAAGTCAACCATGTAGGTAAAGTCAACCATGTAGGTAAAGTCAACCATGTAGATAAAGTCAACCATGTAGATAAAGTCAACCATGTAGATAAAGTCAACCATGTAGATAAAGTCAACCATGTAGATAAAGTCAACCATGTAGATAAAGTCAACCATGTAGGTAAAGTCAACCATGTAGATAAAGTCAACCATGTAGATAAAGTCAACCATGTAGGTAAAGTCAACCATTGTAGATAAAGTCAACCATGTAGATAAAGTCAACCATGTAGGTAAAGTCAACCATGTAGGTAAAGTCAACCATGTAGGTAAAGTCAACCATGTAGGTAAAGTCAACCACCTTTGTATTGGGAAGAAAAGTCTTCTTCTGCATTCTCAATTTAAAGGTGGTTGGCACTCTTCCCACTTCCTCCCCCGAAGGGACCCCGCAACCCACACAGAGAGTATTGGGTAAATGCTGTTAACCCTGTTCCTGTCTAGACCAGCTGATACTCAGTGGCTGGGAAGTGAGTCTGCTATCTTCTGCTCCAGGACAGCTCTGGTAACAACTGTAGTTTTATAATTAACTAAAATGTTTAAAATAGTAAATACTTTAGAAATGGAAACAACACAGGCTTATTGAACGAAGATGCTCCCTGTCTGGGTTCAGGGCCTCATTGTGGAGGACACAGGAATGGATCCACGGCCTCCCCAGTAAGCATGCTGCAGCAGTCGACCAACTGGGGCGCTTGCTTCGAAGTGGGGGTGTGTCTGCCCGAGTGGCAAGAAACAATCAGCTGCACACAAATTAGCCAGTAAAACGGATGTACACACAAAACTCAGGCCATGGCATTTGCATAAAGCCAAAGTCCAAGTGGATGAACAATCAGGACTTTCCACCAGGGCTTACAGCCGGTGAACAAAGAAGAAGAAGAAGAAGAAGACTGAAGATGCAATGCAATGGTTGTCATCAGGATAAAGAAAGATAAAATGCTTCATTTGTTTAAAGATATATTTGTAAACCAATCTGTTATTTCAGGATGTGCGTTGGCAATCATTGGGGCCTTCTTGTTGGTGACATTTTCGAGCGATGTGAGTAAACCAGATTTTATTTGTTATTGAACACACACATATCTGTGTATTTTAATAGACTTTCTACCAGCTGTGTTGCCTTTGATCTGGTGGTTTTGATAACAGACATGAGAGATATGTTCAAAATGCTGTTCTGTTGAAAAAAAAAAAAATTAATGTCCTTTTTCCCTGTTTTTATGTGTATCAGGGTTAGACCTATATTTTTATGGACCAATTGGCACAAGATAGGTGATGTGGTCAGTATCACGCCAGCCGCCTTTACTTCCTGAGACTGTGCCCGGTACCCATTCAAGGCTTGGTCGACCTGTGAGTCAAGGTCATTTTGGAAAAAATCCGGCTCCGCCAAGGAATAAACCCACGACCTTCTAATCTGCATGTGAGCATCTAGACGCTACGCCACGGCGTCTCCCCTGCTGTTCTGTGATTAAAGCAATACCCTGTACCTCGCTGTTGGTGACAACCAGATTTTGCTAAGTTTACAGAACGTCATACAAGATGCCGTATATTACATGCTGCGCATGGTGGATATATGGTCATCATTCACCCGAGCTGAACTGGCAGAGCAGCTCAGAATAAGTGGACCTCCTCGTGTGGGTTCCGGGGCCCCATTCCAAAGAAAACAAAAGTTGACCCACTGCCTCCCCAACAAGCCTGTTGTAGAAGTTAACTTCTTCTTCTTCACGTTCACCAGCTGTAAACTCCAGCAGAAAGTTCTGGTTTTTCGTCCACTTCTGGACTGCAGTCCTGTTCCAGAACCTAAGTGTTGCGTGTGCATCCATTTTACAGATCTGACTCATTTGTATGCAGACTGCTGGTTCCTTGCCTCTAAGGCAGATGCACTCCGACTTCAAAGGAAGCTCTGAATTAGTCTACTCTTGCGACATGCTTTTAGTTAGGCAGTGGGTCTATTCTTGTTTTCCCTATAATAGGGCCAGGAACCCACACGGGTAAGAAGTTAACTAATTGGGAACTCCTTTGAAGGTCAAGTACGTCTGTCCAAGTGGCAACGACGAACCAGATGCACCCAAAGAAGTCAGTAAAACGGATGTACACGCAAAACTCAGGCCCTGGCACAAAGCCAAAGTCCAAATAGACGAACAACCAGGACTTTCCTTCAGAGCTTTCAGCAGGTGAACAAAGAAGACAAAATTAGTGACCTCTAGAAAAGCAGTGATCAAAAACTACAAAATGATCTAAAACTATAACCTAAGGAAGACCCTAAATGTAAAAACTCTGATGCTTGTTATTCTGACTCTGAATCTTGAACTAAACCTTGCCAAACGAATGAGGATTCATTGCTCAATGTCTGTTGAATGCACACCCTATCAAGAAACCAATCAGTGATTTGAGTTGAAGTCTTGATAGTCTCAGAGCTGATAAAAAAGACTTGAATGACAAAGTTGGCAGGACTGAATGTTTCTAGACATGTGTATAGCTGAGAATGTGTCATTGCTCCATGGAAGATTGTTTGTTTAGAAATATGGAGACAGATATGCTCTGTGCAGAATGGCAAGCTTCGTTCAAAAGATCCAGCGTAGTCAGTATGTTTTAGATATATTTTTTACTGCATTTGGATCTGTTGGGAAATGAATGGGCAGACAGATTGGTTGCTACTGCAACAGTTGGTTATAAATTGATGCATGACAAGCTATATCACCCTTTGAGAATGAGTGTGTAAGCACAAATAGATCATCAAAGTCCAAAGAGAATGGTGCACCAGGGACTGACCAGAAGATCTGACTGACACTAAGCACTCAGAGGAATATATATAGTCAGACTGCTAGTGGTGCCATCTGAAAGAAGAAGATCCGTCTGACACTAAGCACTCAGAGGAAAGGTCAGACAGACATATAGTCAGACTGCTAGTGGTGCCATCTGACAGAAGAAGATCCGTCTGACACTAAGCACTCAGAGGAAAGGTCAGACAGACATATAGTCAGACTGCTAGTGGTGCCATCTGACAGAAGAAGATCCGTCTGACACTAAGCACTCAGAGGAAAGGTCAGACAGACATATAGTCAGTCTGCTAGTGGTGTCATCGGAAATGCTCCCGGCAAGGCCTCCCTGGACAACAAATGCCTGCAGAAGTCAGATGTGTAGGCCAAGAGGTGCAAATATCACAGCTGTGTTGTAAGTGTGCATAACCCATTTACATCTTTGAAAGAATGCAGAAGAGGAAGTACCATCAGAGATGGAACTATATGCTGGTTGCTTATGGGAACGTCCCAAGTTCTGTACTCAATCTGAAAATTTCTGCTGTTATTTTTATGTCATTGTTTAACTTAGTTGATTCTTGACTGCTTGTTTTTGTTTGGCTATTGTGACAGCTATGTTGGTTTTCACTTTCAGAATGCAAAGGTTATGGGAAGCTATGAGATCACCCGCTCACTGGCTCAACCTATTTTCGTTGCTTATGTTGTAAGAGTTTATATTTATCTCACATTTATTATTTCTTCAAATCTCTTTTACTTATTATATCTTCAAAATGTGTTATACTTACTGTTTCTTTTATCATCAGAAATCTTTAGTGTTATTTCCATCTGTACATCTCTTACATTAGTCACAATTCTATTACCTCAGCTTCCTCAGTGTCAGCATCTTCCGCATAGCAAAAAAAAATGTGTTCTGTGTTTTGGTTGTTATGGAAAATCTCAAATCATCATTATTTTTATTATTTTCAGTCTTGCATTATCACCATTCATGTTGGCATGATCTTTCTTTCTTTCTTTCTTTCTTTCTTTCTTTCTTTCTTTCTTTCTTTCTTTCTTTCTTTCTTTCTTTCTTTCTTTCTTTCTTTCTTTCTTTCTTTCTTTCTTTCTTTCTTTCTTCTTTCTTTCTTTCTTTCTTTCTTTCTTTCTTCTTTCTTTCTTTCTTTCTTTCTTTCTTTCTTTCTTTCTTTCTTTCTTTCTTTCTTTCTTTCTTTCTTTCTTTCTTTCTTTCTTTCTTTCTTTCTTTCTTTCTTTCTTTCTTTCTTTCTTTCTTTCTTTCTTTCTTTCTTTCTTTCTTTCTTTCTTTCTTTCTTTCTTTCTTTCTTTCTTTCTTTCTTCTTCTTTCTTTCTTTCTTTCTTCTTTCTTTCTTTCTTTCTTTCTTTCTTTCTTTCTTTCTTTCTTTCTTTCTTTCTTTCTTGCAAGGCAGATCTGGTCAGAGCCCTTTGGCAACAAGTAACGAAGCCAGAAGAGAAACTAGATTATTAAGGGCTGGAGAAAATGATGCACCTGGATGTGACCAGAGGGTTTGGCTGGCACACTACACCCAGAGGAAAGGCAAGACGGACTACAAACAGACTACGACTGGCACCATTAGTATTGGAACTCTGAGCTGGCTGCTGAGGATGGGGATGAGCATGTATTGGAATGCCCGAGTGCTGTGATGTCAATTCTTGACTCAACTCAACTCTTTCTTTCTTTCTTTCTTTCTTTCTTTCTTTCTTTCTTTCTTTCTTTCTTTCTTTCTTTCTTTCTTTCTTTCTTTCTTTCTTTCTTTCTTTCTTTCTTTCTTTCTTTCTTTCTTTCTTTCTTTCTTTCTTTCTTTCTTTCTTTCTTTCTTTCTTTCTTTCTTCTTTCTTTCTTTCTTTCTTTCTTTCTTTCTTTCTTTCTTTCTTTCTTTCTTTCTTTCTTTCTTTCTTTCTTTCTTTCTTTCTTTCTTTCTTTCTTTCTTTCTTTTATTTCTTTCTCTCTTGCTTGCTTTCTTCCTTTCTGTCTTTCTTTTGCACATTCTCATTCCTGTTTCTCTTCCTTTATTTCTACTTTCCTCTGTCATCATTGTTTCTCTCTATTACTCCCCTTCTGATCATATAAATTTATACATGAAAAAAAAAAAAAGACTTTCCTAACTGCAGATAGAAAAGATGTCACCCTGACATTTGTCTCTGTAAACTAATTGAGTGAGGTGTGTTTCAGTGCCTGGAGATGATCCTCCTGAGTGGCTTACTGATTCTGCTCTACTGCAGGGGAGTCAAGCACGTGCTCGTGTACCTGCTCATTTCCTCTGTGACAGGTAATTTTTCTCTTGCACATATTTCAGACTGTTGACACCTCCCTGTTGGGCATTGTGGGAATGGACGCTAAGTTGACCAAGACCTTTGTTTGCTGATCTCCCTGCAGGTCAGCGGTCTCTTACCTTTTTCAGGTCTCCCCCTCCCTTTCCTGAGTATATGGCAAGACTTCCATGCCCCTTTGAAGATATAGCAAGACTATCACACACCCCCCCCTCCCCCCTGAGTTTTCTTCACCCCAAACACATTTCACGCTGTCCATCGCACACTGGCCAAGTGTCTAGGAGAGCTGTAAATGTCTCCTTTTGGCCGCTGGCTGCAGTGATTTTAACTGTGAAGGGCCAACCCCATGTTTCCACATGCAATGAGCTAACATGTCCTCAGTAAAATAACTTCATCATCTATACACCTAGCCAAAGTGAGACTTGAAAGACAAGGAAGAATGAAAAAGAGAATTAGAGTCGAAGATGAAAAATATGGATAGGATACGAAGGAACATTCAAGAGTATCTAGATCACCTTACCCGATCATTAAAGTCTTGATATCATTTTGTAAGCCATCACATTCCTGCAGCATTTGTTGACAATTTCACGTTTACCATAACGTGCCAAAAAAGTTAGATTGCAACTTCTTGTAAAAGAGCATCATGATTGTAACATACATATCAGAAACACATTTCAGCTGATAACATTGGATTGGCATGCATTGCAGATTTCATTTCATGAACGAAAGAAGAAAAACATTTTCTCAGATGCTAAAACTCTGGTCACAACTACAGCTTATTTCAACATGATCCTTCTCAGATGCTAAACTCTGGTCACAACTACACTTATTTCACATGATCCTTCTCAGATGCTAAACTCTGGTCACAACTACACTTATTTCACATGATCCTTCTCAGATGCTAAACTCTGGTCACAACTACATTTATTTCACATGATCCTTCTCAGATGCTAAACTCTGGTCACAACTACACTTATTTCACATGATCCTTCTCAGATGCTAAACTCTGGTCACAACTACACTTATTTCACATGATCCTTCTCAGATGCTAAACTCTGGTCACAACGACATTTATTTCACATGATCTTTCTCAGATGCTAAACTCTGGTCACAACTACGTTTATTTCACATGATCCTTCTCAGATGCTAAACTCTGGTACATTTATTTCACATGATCCTTCTCAGATGCTAAACTCTGGTCACAACTACATTTATTTCACATGATCCTTCTCAGATGCTAAACTCTGGTCACAACGACATTTATTTCATATGCTTCTTCTCAGATGCTAAACTCTGGTCACAACGACATTTATTTCACATGATCCTTCTCAGATGCTAAACTCTGGTCACAACTACATTTATTTCACATGATCTTTCTCAGATGCTAAACTCTGGTCACAACTACATTTATTTCACATGATCCTTCTCAGATGCTAAACTCTGGTCACAACTACATTTATTTCACATGATCTTTCTCAGATGCTAAGCTCTGGTCACAACTACATTTATTTCACATGATCCTTCTCAGACGCTAAACTCTGGTCACAACTACGTTTATTTCACATGATCTTTCTCAGATGCTAAGCTCTGGTCACAACTACGTTTATTTCACATGATCCTTCTTTAATGGTCACTACATTTATTTCATATGATCTTTCTCAGACGCTAAACTCTGGTCACAACTACATTTATTTCACATGATCCTTCTCAGATGCTAAACTCTGGTCACAACTACATTTATTTCACATGCTCCTTCTCAGATGCTAAACTCTGGTCACAACTACATTTATTTCACATGCTCCTTCTCAGATGCTAAACTCTGGACCTATCTGCAATTATTTTCTCCTTTACTCCAGTTACCTTCCTGATTTTCCCCTCCAAGCAACAAGGTCCATAGCGTCTATGGAGAGATAACAGATTTCCTTAAAAATGTTTCTTCTTCTTCTTCTCTTCCACCATTTACCTCAGCAAGCTGTTGGGGAGGGGGAAATGTAAGGATTGTTTGTGTGCTTTTTCCAATGCATTGTACAAGTTGGTATTCATTTCTGTTAGGTTGCGTGCGTGTTCTTACCCTTGCTCTGAGTTTAATATATTTCTTTAGTGTGGCTCTCTGTGGCAGCTGGTACCAGGGAATTCTCGTCAGGTGGCCAGACCATCTCTCTTGTTATTCTTTAATGAATTTAAAATGTTTTAACTAGGTGAAACCTTTCTCAAGCATTTCACTGGACTGCACGTTTAGGAAGGGTAGAGCCTATTACATAGGAGGACATCTGTTCAGAATATGTAATCTTTACAGAAGTATACACTGAATCAGACACACTGACCTTTGAACTAGAGAAGTTTTTAACAAGATGTTAGCTGTTCCTTTGAAAGAAGGTCATTGCAGAAGATTCTTCTTATAGTCCTATATTGTGTCACTTTGGTCATACAGACATGATTTTGTACGCCAGATAAACTCACAGTAGATTGCAACTAAAGAATATTGGACTAGTTAACTATTGGTGTTGGCATTTTGTTTGTTCCCCAGCATCTTTCACCGTGATTTCTGCAAAAGCTGTGTCAGGCATGGTTCAGCTGTCCGTCGTGGGATTCAACCAGTGGAATAAACCGGTCTTCTATGCCATGTTGGTGGTTCTGATTCTAACCGCCCTCATCCAGATCAAGTAGGTGGAAACTGTGTTTTGTATAGTGTTTATTTCACTCAAAGATGTGCCACATTTTTGTGAGGAAAAGTTCCTGACTGTAAACATTTTCAAGTGCACCCACTGCAGATGATGGTCAAAAGGTGTAGAATGACAAAGATTTTAATATACTCGACCTCTGCTTTATGAGTTGATGTGCCCAGTTTCTTTTTTTACTGACATTTATTTCATAAACTAATTCATGTTCTTTTTTTTTAAATACCTGTTTGGTTATTGTCTGAATTGACCTTGACCCAGCTACATTAACCACAGAGGTCAACTTCCCTTCCATGATGATCCAGTACTTTCACAGCTGCGTGAGAATTGTTATTTGTGATGTTCTTGTGTCTGGACCAGAGCTCTGATAGATGTCTGGTAGATGTCTGATCTGTCTGGTAGATGTCTGATCTGTCTGGTAGATGTCTGATCTGTCTGGTAGATGTCTGATCTGATCTGTCTGGTAGATGTCTGATCTGTCTGGTAGATGTCTGATCTGTCTGGTAGATGTCTGATCTGATCTGTCTGATAGATGTCTGATCTGTCTCGTAGATGTCTGATCTGTCTGGTAGATGTCTGATCTGTCTCGTAGATGTCTGATCTGTCTGGTAGATGTCTGATCTGTCTCGTAGATGACTGATCCTATACTCTGTGATGTTTTTGTGAGTAAGCTTCAGCTGATCATGGCATCTATGTGGCAGTTCATCAAGTTTCAGCTCCAAAGATCCTGATTTTGATAATTACCTTGAGAGGGTAACTGATCTTTGTTAAACAAAATTAAGAACTGAGTAAAACATGGAGTTTTAACATGGAGTTTTGACTCTTCATGTACACATATGTATATTGTTGTCTGTATATATGTGTAGATTGTGTGTATATGTACTCATGTCTGTCTGTATGTACTCTAGTCTGTTTTTAGTTGTATTTACCTAGTTGTGTTTACTTCAGTGTATATACTGATAAAACAAATTTTCTTCCAATCTGAAGATTTGTCAACCTGGCAATGAAGACTGCAGACGCGACCATTGTGGTGCCTGTGAACTTCGTCATCTTTACAATCTCTGCGATTCTAGCAGGTACCTAGATTCACTTTACTGCAACAACATTTAAGTGAATGTTAACGTGACTGTGAGAACATTCCAGTGACTGTTAACTTTACAGAGAGGACATCTGAATGAATGTTAACTCTACTGTGAGAATGTTTTGAGTGAATGTTAACTTTACTGTAGAGCACAAACAGAGAATAGAAAACACTCAAGTGAGTTCTGACTTTACTGTGAGAACATTTGAGTGAATATTAACTTTACTGTGAGAATATTCGAGTGAATGTTAAATTTACTGTGATAAACATTTTCATGATCGTAATTTGCCTTTGTTCATTTATGCCACATATTTTTCTAAAGAATAATTTTAGTGGCATTGAATAAATGTACATACATTAAAATAGCTAAAATTGTCGTCAGTTTACATATAAAACCCAAGGGGGAAGTTAACACCTAAACTAGTTGTGCATTTATGGAAATGTTATACCAAAGTAAATTCTATGGCATATTGATTAATTTAAATATGATATAAATAATTCAGTAGTTACAGCCTAGTTATGCCCTTTTGTCAAAGTCTCAGAGTTTACCATTACTTTCAGGCACCATTTTCTATGTTCCTTTCAGACATTATTTTCTATGTCCCTCTCAGGCATTATTTTCTATGTTCCTTCCGGGCATTATTTGCTATGTCCCTTTCAGACATTATTTTCTATGTCCCTTTCAGACATTATTTTCTATGTTCCTTTCAGACATTATTTTCTATGTTCCTTTCAGACATTATTTTCTATGTTCCTTTCAGACATTATTTTCTATGTCCCTTTCAGACATTATTTTCTATGTTCCTCTCAGGCATTATTTTCTATGTCCCTTTCAGGCATTATTTTCTATGTCCCTTTCAGGCATTATTTTCTATGTCCCTTTCAGGCATTATTTTCTATGTTCCTCTCAGGCATTATTTTCTATGTTCCTCTCAGGCATTATTTTCTACCGTGAATTCTATGGAATGACCGGCGTGCAGATGACTATGTTTCTCTTTGGGTAAGTATAACACTGTTTATAGAAAATAGTGATAACAGTATGTTTGTATATCTGAAGTCACCTGTGCTATTTTAAAAACTGTATTGGCAGAAAAGGTCAAATGCAAGAGAGATACAAGTGGGAGGACAAAATCAAGAGATGGAAAAACAGCAATCTGAGAGAGTATACAACCACAACAAGGGACAGAGAATGTTGGAGAACCATTGCAGACAGCTTTCATTGTGGCGACAGAAAATGAGTGATTGAGCCACCTGTGCATAATCTTGTTATGTGTGTGATAAATGGCCTGGTGGAAAATATCTGGTTAAGCTGAGTTATTTATTAGCGTTATTTATTATCCGACCAACATCCTAACACATGGGTCCAACCACTTCGTGCTCCATCCTCCAAGGCAGCAGCCATGTCAGTGTTATCTGACCAACATCCTAACACATGGGTCCAACCACTTTGTGCTCCATCCTCCAAGGCAGCAGACATGTCAGTGTTATCTGACCAACATCCTAACACATGGGTCCAACCACTTTGTGCTCCCATCTCCAAGGCAGCAGACATGTCAGTGTTATCTGACCAACATCCTAACACATGGGTCCAACCACTTTGTGCTCCATCCTCCAAGGCAGCAGACATGTCAGTGTTATCTGACCAACATCCTAACACATGGGTCCAACCACTTCGTGCTCCATCCTCCAAGGCAGCAGCCATGTCAGAGTCTCCATGCTCATTGTACCCAGTAGGAGTTGATAGGCATGTCTTCTTTCTTTGCCCTGCAATTGTGAGCATCACCTATTTTTCTTATACCAGGGTCTGATCCTTTCTGTAAGTGAGTATCTTCTTCTTCTTCTTCTTCACTTCCTCTTTTACCGCTGTGGGTGTCGAGGGTGATATAAGGTTCTGTTTCTAGCTCTTCTGGCTGCCTCGACCATAGGCACATCGTGCTGTTGTAGAGTTTCTCTGATGTTATCCTTCCATTATGTTCTTGGTCTACCCCGTGCTCTACGTCCTTCTTCTCTTTCCATGTATGCTTTGTATGGTATGGTGTCACATGGCATTCTCTCTAAGTGGGCAAACCATTTCACTTGCTGTCTTTGTATGTAATCCAGAATTCGTTTATATCTCATTTTGATTTCTGTAGCGGTAATACATCCATTGCCGGCTTGCTAGGCCTGTCGCAACTTCACCAGAGCCCCGTTGGCCAGGACGTTTCGGGGTGACCCAGGGTGGCCTTCATGGCTACCGTAGCGGTCCCGTGGCACGAGGCCACACCATACTTCGCCCACACCTAGCAATCCCCTACTTTGTCCTGTTACCACCTCTCACGACGAGGACGTGGCGTTGGTAAGTGAGTATGCTCTGGCAATTATGATTCTTAGCCATGCACAAACAGGCGTACTAAATCAGATACATAATGTGGCTATGCGCATCACACTTTGATACACACAATTACAGCATGCAGAGCGTTGTGTTACCTCTTTGATCTTCCAGCCATGGAAGTGAGAACAGTGATCTGCCGAGCATGTGCATATCTGCATATCAGTGCTGATACACACCATTCATTGCCAGTGGGATTAGTAGGAAGAAGGGCACCCGGTCGAAAAGAGGAAAATCCTGGTTGAGTCAGGCTGAGGACATTATTCAACAAGTTTGTTCAACTGAGGACATAGAACCTAGTGAGGAAGGGATACGAGTGCCACTAGAGTTGGGTATATCCTTTTCAGTCTGCATAAAACTGGGTAGAGATTGCAAACAACAAGGCCCCTTGGTGATTGAGGCAGAAGTGTAAGCCTTAATTCTTGAAAATTTTGCAGATGAAGGTGCAGTTATCTACCCTGATGGATCCCTCAATCAACACGTACAAAAGTTCATGGACTTTCACGGTTCTGGTTCAAGTGAAAACTGTAAAAGTAGAAAGCGGGGCTTTTGCCTCAACAAGAAGTTTGACCATGGAGGTGATGGCGGTAACAAAAACAATGATGTGGCTAAGTGATTCCATGAGCAGGCTTAAGAAGATAGAAACAGGATAGATTCGAAGAAAATGGCTGGAGTCGCTGATGAAATCTCATCTGAAAGGAATTAGTTTCATTTTTGTTCCAGAACACTCTGGGGTAAGAGTGAATGAACGAGCCGATTGGCTTGATGGCAGGGCCACTGTAGCTACAGGAAAATCAATGGGCCAAGCTGACATTCTCAATGCTCTCAAGGAGGCAGGACAAGAAGATGATTCAGGAGACGACTTAAAATCGGCAACACTCAAAAGACTACAAGAACTTCAGGTCAAAAGAGGTGTTCCAAAACATGAACACTACACAGATAGCCAAAGATGATTAGTAAACCAACACAGAACTGGAGTTATTAATTACCACATACTGAGGGAGATGCTGAAGATGGGATCCGAGCGCTTATGGACTTGTCAGATGTGCAATGAGGATAATCTGTGGATGAACTATTAACTAACTATGTGCATTGTTCTGTGTGTCCATTCATTGGCTGGTTGATACATTTGTTTTCTGTTTGTGAAATTCTGTTTCATAATTCCAATATATCAGAATGTAAAGGCAGCTACAGGAAAGTTGGAAGTGGATGGCTTTGCATTAAACATGACAATAGTATTAAAAAAGCAGTGGCAAACTACTGAATATAAAATTGCTTAGAAAAACCACTCAACAGAGGATAAATGCTAATGTCGGTCCTGTAAAGAATACCATCAAAGCTGGAACTCTGTGCTGGCTGCTGAAGATGGGGACAGAGGTGCTTATTGGAATATCCCACATGCTATGATGTCAGTTCTTAACTGTAAAGAATGTGCAACTAACAGACAAGTATTGTATGTATTTGCAGTCAAGCTGACAAGTGATGGAAGTCTGTACAAATATTTATCTAATACAGAAAAAGTTAAGATTTAAAGGGGTCTCCATGGCTAAGTGATCAAGCCCTTTCCTTTCATGTTCTAAAGGTTATGGATTTGTTTCATGGCTGCATCATTCACTTCACTGGCACAGTTTTTACAATCCCTGAGGATTGTTGCTTGAGCCAGAGAGTTCGTGCTTTGTCTGATGCTCTCGACCGGAGGCTAACCATATAGAATAAAACCCAGTGCAGTGATGTTGATCCACTTGATTTTATCTTTTATCTAAAACATTGTATGTGTTTAATTTAGGTGTTCTTCTCTCCATTTTTCAGCTGCGCTCTGTCGTTTCTGGCCGTCTACTTTATCGCGGTTGGTAAAACAGACAATTCTGTTGGTGTGATGATACCTGATGGCAAGTCTCAGCAAGTGACCTCAGACCTCATCCCTTGTGAGTATGATCCACATTCTTTGATAGTCTTTCCTCTTCTACATCAAATTGTAGGGGTTTGTTTTAATTTTGTTTGTGATTAAACATACACTATCAACAGAAAAAATCAACATCCTTCCCCGTATGGGCTCCACAGCCCCATTCTGGAGAAAATAAGAATAGATGTACTACCTCACTCACAAGCATCTCTTAAAAGGGGACTAACTAGGGTTGTTTTCTACAGAGTTGGAGTGCATCAGCCTGAGAGGTGAGGAGCCAACAGTCTGCATACAAATAAACCAGATGTGTCAAACGGATGTACACGTACGTAAAACTCAAGTTTAAGAACAAGACCAAAGTTCCGAAGTTGATGCACACCCAAAACTTTCTACTAAACTTTCAGCAGGTGAACGCTAAGAAGCAGAAGATTTAACATCCTGGAGGACTTTGGACTAATAAAACCTGACAGTGATACAGACAATACAACTTTTGTATTACAAGTAAATGACTGTGTTGCAAGGCATTGCCCACAATGTTACAGGTAACATGGGCAGGTATTGGTAGAGTGGGCCTAATGAATCAAATACTTAAATAATGCTAAAAAATTTGCGTGAGAGAATATTGAACGTAATTTTCTTCTTTTTCTTTGCGTTCAGCGGCTGTAAGCTCCAGCAGAAAGTTTTGGTTGTTCGTCCAAAGTTTTGGTTGTTCGTCCACTTCTGGACTCTACTCGTGTTCCAGAACCTGAATGTTGCGTGTACATCAGTTTCACAGGTTTGATTCATTTGCAAACAGACTGTTGGTTCCTTGTCTCTGAGGCAGATGTACTCTTACTTCAAAGGAAGTTTCCAATGAGTCGACTCTTATGACATACTTTTAGGCAGGCAGTGGGTCGTCTATTCTTGTTTTTTTCAACACAATAGGGACCCGGAACCCACACCAGCAATGGAAGGTAATGAGGCGTTTGAAAGAAAAGGGCAGCCCACAAGAATATCAGTGTGAAAAATCTAGAATGATTCTTCAACAAAATGTCTGCACTATAATTTGATAGTCCCTCCGAAATAAATAAAATTGCCTGGATGAAATAGGTATGGATGGCAAATGCAGCTAACAGTGTCAAAAAACAGCAGCAAAAGAAAAAACAGAAATCTTCCCTTATAGATATAAATAGGGTATCCAGATAAACTAAGATATGCAGATGATGCTGTTTTGTTGGTTAAAAAAGAACAGGATTCCTAAGAATAAGTGAACCAGTACACAAACTCGGCAAAGAAAAGGATTTAGACACAGATATAAAGAAAACAAAAAGGATAAATACCTACAGAGAATTTTGAAAATTACCACAACTTGAATAAATTAACTGTTTCTTGTCCAAGGTAATCAAAAATAAATTATTGTTGCACATGTGAAGCAGAAATGAGAAAGGGAGTAGGAATGGTCAAATGAACATGCAATGATGTGAATTATTTCTTGTGTCTAAACAGCAAAGTTATCAATTAAAGTTAAAATAGATCATGATATATTTGCCTTGAATTATTTTGGAGTACAGAACTATGAACAATGAATACATATTATAAGACATAATTGAAACAAGGCCTTATTAATAAACAGGAGGAATATTCTCTCCATAGACCACTGGACCAAGAAGGAAAAGGGGAGCAGAATAAGAAGAGAGAAGAAGTAAGAGGAAGGAAGGGATGAGAGAAGAAGAAAGGAAAAACAGGAGAAAATTATCATATCGAGAAGAAGGAGGAGGAGAATAAAAAGATGAAGAGGGGAGGTGGACGCAGGCTTTTATCATCTCACATACTTCCGCACATTCTCCAAGATTCCACGTCAGTTGTATGTTGTCACTTTACAATTACAACAAAACTTTATTCATTCATACTAGCATGGATGCAGGCAAGCATGAACATTGGGTATGTTCAACCTCACGGACAGGTGGAACACTTGAAAAATATAGACAGCGACCAGGTGCCTATACTAGGTGCTCAAGCTCTGGAGACAATAGAGGAGCAGACAGAAGGTTCCAGCAGGTACGGAGACGACAGTGACACCGTGTCGATCACTTCCATGGACATGCTCGTTGACCGAGAGAAGCTCGACAAGGACGTGTGTGGCGTCACCAATCTGGCAAGTAATTAATATCCAAGCAGCAGTTTTGCTCAGCTGGTATTCACCTCCCTTTGTGTGGCTGGGCTTGGGATTGATTAATGTTTTTACTTAAATGCTGTGCTAATTGTTGATGGAGAATATATATAGGGGAAGGCAAAGAAATAAATATTAAATGGTTTTGTCACATAGGTGGCGAGGGATAATAAAACTGACCTGATCCATGATTCTGGTAATCATGTGGGATGGCAAATCATGACCTTCAGTATTTATCAGGAAGGCACATGGTGATAATGATGAATGTCATTTTTTATAAAGTTTATTATCCTGTCATGAATATATAGTAAAAATGCAGTCAGATACTTTTCTGACTATATAGCAAATTATAGATCATGCCCTGAATATATAGCAAATGATAGATAGTGCCCTGAATATATAGCAAATGATAGATTGGGCCCTGAATATATAACAAATGATAGATTGTGCCCTGAATATATAGCAAATGATAGATTGTGCCCTGAATATATAGCAAATGATAGATTGTGCCCTGAATATATAGCAAATGATAGATCATGCCCTGAATATATAGCAAATGATAGATAGTGCCCTGAATATATAGCAAATGATAGATAGTGCCCTGAATATATAGCAATTGAAAGATCGTGCCCTGAATATATAGCAAAAGATATATCATGCCCTAAATGTATAGCAAATGATAGGTCTTGCTCTGAATATGTAGCAAATGATAGATCCTGTCCTGAATGTATAGCAAATTATAGATCATGCCCTGAATATATAGCAAATGATAGATTATACCCTGAATATATAGCAAATGAAAGATCATACCCTGAATATTTAGCAAATGATAGATAGTGCCCTGAATATATAGCAAAAGATATATCATGCCCTAAATGTATAGCAGATGATAGGTTTTGCTCTGAATATAAAGAAAATGATAGGCCTTGCACTGAATATGTAGCAAATGATAGATCCTGTCCTGAATATATAGCAAATGATAGGTCTTGCCCTGAATATATAGCAAATGAGAGATCGTGTCCTGAATATATAGCAAATGATAGATCCTGTCCTGAATATATAGCAAATGATAGATCCTGTCCTGAATGTATATATCAAATTATAGATCATGCCCTGAATTTTTTGGTTAAAAAAGTATACCCTGTCTTGGGTGTATATTTTAAATATGAATGCTGTTGTGTATGCTATTGTGAATTATCTTTTGTACTACCATAACTCCTGTCAGTTATACTATCATAATCCTATTACGCATTCTGTCATGAATTCTGTTTTGTATATCTTTATAAATCTTCATAAATCTTATCTTATTTACTGTTATGAATCATGTCAGGTATTATAATGAATCTTGTCATACATACTTCATGAATCCTGATTTCTATGCTGTCAAAGATTCTGTCAACTTATTGATCAAGGCTGATGTAAAAACGTCTTTAACCCAAGACTCCTTTAAAGCAAGAATTGTCTCCTTCTAGTCAGTGCCATGTGGCTTTGGCTGCCACGTCAGTCCACAGTCTTCTGTTCAATATGTTGACAATAATTTCTGATACAGATGTTTTTTTTTTTTTTTGTCTTATCTTTTCCACTGATGGGTATATGTATCACGTACAGGGTCTCCTTAATTTAAGACCAAGTTCCTTTCTGACTTACATGTCATAAGTTAGATTGGCCGTAAGTCATAAACACTATTTTCATTCTAATGTTTGAAAGTGACCCAGTAAGAGATTGGGCCAGGTAATGTTGCTAGATTTAAAGAATAATCATGGTAATGGTGAAATGATCATGGTAGTGGGGAAATGATCATGGTAGTGGTGAAATGATCATGGTACTGGTGAAATGATCATGGTAATGGTGAAATAATCATGGTAGTGGTGAAATGATCATGGTAATGGTGAAATGATCATGGTAGTGGGGAAATGATCATGGTAGTGGTGAAATGATCATGGTAATGGTGAAATGATCATGGTAATGGTGAAATAATCATGGTAGTGGTGAAATGATCATGGTAATGGTGAAATGATCATGGTAGTTGGAAAATTATCATGGTAGTTGTGAAATGATCATGGTAGTGGTGAAATGATCATGGTAGTTGTGAAATTATCATGGTAGTGGTGAAATGATCATGTTAGTGGTGAAATGATCATGTTAGTGGTGAAATGATCATGGTAGTTGTGAAATGATCATGGTAGTGGTGAAATGATCATGTTAGTGGTGAAATGATCATGTTAGTGGTGAAATGATCATGTTAGTGGTGAAATGATCATGGTAGTTGTGAAATTATCATGTTAGTGGTGAAATGATCATGTTAGTGGTGAAATGATCATGATAGTGATGAAGTGATCATGATAGTGGTGAAATGATCATGGTAGTTGTGAAATGATCATGGTAGTGGTGAAATGATCATGTTAGTGGTGAAATGATCATGTTAGTGGTGAAATGATCATGATAGTGATGAAGTGATCATGATAGTGGTGAAATGATCATGATAGTGGTGAAATGATCGTGGCAGTGGTGAAATGATAGTGATGAAGTGATCATAATAGTGGTGAAATGATCGTGGCAGTGGTGAAATGATCATGATAGTGATGAAGTGATCATGGTAGTGGTGAAATGATTATGTTAGTGGTGAAATGATCATGTTAGTGGTGAAATGATCATGGTAATGGTGAAATGATCATGGTAGTGTGAAATGATCATGGTAGTGGTGAAATGATTATGTTAATGGTGAAATGATTATGTTAATGGGGAAATGATCATGGTAATGGTGAAATGATCATGGTAGTTGTGAAATGATCATGGTAATGGTGAAATGATCATGGTAGTGGTGAAATAATCATGGTAGTGGTGAAATTATCATGGTAGTTGTGAAATCATCATGATAGTGATGAAATTATCATGGTAGTTGTGAAATCATCATGATAGTGATGAAATGATCATGGTAGTGGTGTAATGAACATGGTAGTGTGAAATGATCATGGTAATGGTGAAATGATCATGGTAATAGAGTGAAATTAACATGATAGTGGTGAAATGATCATGGTAGTGGTGAATTGATCGTGATAGTGGTGAAATGATCATATGTTTTATGTGTATGCTGTAAATAGTTTCATTTAAACGTCTTTTTTTTTTTAATTTAAACAAAAAAAAGAATTTAATTTCAAAAATCACGCAACAAAGTAATTGGAAGAAATAAATTATGGCTTTCAACAACAACAAAAAAAACAAGAGAAAAGCCACTATAAAGTAAACTATTTTTTGATAACAGTGTATTATCTATGATAAATTAGAACCAAAGTTTATAAAACTTTTGTATAATTTTAAAGGCCCACATCCTGCTAAGTGTGATATATAATATATGTTATTACTACGTATCTTTTATCTTTATTTATTTATTTTTTTGTTCATTTAAACAATTGTGGTTTTCACATAGTGTCTTCATCTTTTCCCTAGTGATATAAAGTGTGTTAGACTTTTCTTCTCTATGTTGTATAGGTGTTTCAAAAATATTAAATGTTGTAACAATAAATTTCAACTGTAACATATGAAAAAATAATATGTGAAAGAAGAAGCTGGAGTACTTGCCTGCTGTGCCCACTGTACTTGGGTTCAAATCCCTTTTTGCTGTGGAATGTAACCACCTGATTCTTGTAAAAATGGGGCTAGGAAATATTCTGAGAAAAGAAGGAACTAAGGGAGGTTAAAAGCTCATCTTCTGCCATTTTGTCTGTCAAGTTATGGGACCAACACCATAAGCCTAAAGATCTTAGGACTATAGACGCTTGTGCTATATTGACTCCACATCACTCTTGGGTTCACCAGGCCTCTGGTTTTGAACTCCGCCAGATCTCTGGCTCTGTGAACCAGTCAGGCTTAAAGTTTCTTAGGTCGACCAGATCCCTGGCTTTTGGGCCAACAAAGCATCAGGTTCTGGAGCTGACTAGAACTCAGGCTCTGAGGTCAGCCAGGCTCCATCAGATGGATTCCAGACACAAAGAGTAGTAACACAGCTAGTGTAAATCTGACCACAGTGCCTATCAGATGCCTACTGCTTGGTCAAGAAAATATGGGCCTTACTTTGTATCCCAGTGTCCCTGTGTGTGTTCATAGGTCTCATTTTGGGGGGGGGGTGGAGAAATAGAGTCACTGCCCACCAAAAGCATGTCAGAGAAAGAAATTAATTAGTTGGTATGACCTTCAAAGTCAGAGTGTCTGCCGGCGAGGCGAGGAACTAACAGTCTGCACACAAGTAAGCCAGATCTGTCAAACGGATGTGTGTGCAAAAGTTCTGGAACAAGACCAAAGACCAGAAGTGAATGAACAACCAGATCTTTCCACCAGAATTAAAGGCTGGTGAACACTAAGAAGGAGGAGCTGATGCATCGCAGTAGTGCAGGGACCTGCAAGCTTGTCTTCTGACCTGGTGGTTACAGATGTGGAACCTTGTTGAGGTGCATCTGTTTACCTGTCTTGTGTTAACGCAGCCTAGAAAGCATGCAAGGAAGTAAAGATAGACAGCATAATACTGGCCACATCAGCAGACTGTGTGTGTTCTGAGACCTCACATCAGCTGACTGTGTGTGTTCTGAGACCTCACATCAGCTGACTGTGTGTTCTGAGACCTCACATCAGCTGACTGTGTGTTCTGAGACCTCACATCAGCTGACTGTGTGTGTTCTGAGACCTCACATCAGCTGACTGTGTGTGTTCTGAGACCTCACATCAGCTGGCTGATGTTCTGAGACCTCACATGCTGTGTGTTCTGAGACCTCACATCAGTTGACTGTGTGTGTTCTGAGACCTCACATCAGCTGACTGTGTGTGTTCTGAGACCTCACATCAGCTGACTGTGTGATCTGAGACCTCACATCAGCTGACTGTGTGTGTTCTGAGACCTCACATCAGCTGACTGTGTGTGTTCTGAGACCTCACATCAGCTGACTGTGTGTGTTCTGAGACCTCACATAAGCCGACTGTGTGTGTTCTGAGACCTCACATCAGCTGACTGTGTGTGTTCTGAGACCTCACATCAGCTGACTGTGTGTGTTCTGAGACCTCACATCAGCTGACTGTGTGTGTTCTGAGACCTCACATCAGCTGACTGTGTGTGTTCTGAGACCTCACATCAGCTGACTGTGTGTGTTCTGAGACCTCACATCAGCTGACTGTGTGTTCTGAGACCTCACATCAGCTGACTGTGTGTTCTGAGACCTCACATCAGCCGACTGTGTGTGTTCTGAGACCTCACATCAGCCGACTGTGTGTGTTCTTAGACCTCACATCAGCTGACTGTGTGTGTTCTGAGACTTCACATCAGCTGACTGTCTGTGTTCTGAGACCTCACATCAGCTGACTGTGTGTGTTCTGAGACCTCACATCAGCTGACTGTGTGTTCTGAGACCTCACATCAGCTGACTGTGTGTCACTTAGTCTGGAAAAATAAGGGACTAGACTTGTAATTATATAAATCTGGTGCCAAGCCAAAATTAGTTTTTACACAAATTGTAACTTTTGACCCACATCATCAAAATTCCACAATTCCATAATAGTTTTCTTTTATGACATGCTAGTTAAGCAGTGGTGGATCTGCCCCAACCCCACTTCTATCAGAAAGGGGACCCTTGAACCCACACAGGGATCTGTCATTATCATTAAGTGCCTTGCTAACTGGCACGAATGATCACGCCTTTCCACATCTGTTATCTCCAACATCAAATGTCAGTTCAGATGCTGATATATTTCCATACTGTGTCAAAAGGCTGCAAGAATCAAGAATCTTCCTGCACAGTCTTCCTCTGTCTTTCCATAAATCTTTCCAGTTCTCACATCATGTTCCAGGTTTTTCTCTTCTCGTAGAATAGACAAAAATTATGTATGCCTCTTTTGTCTGTCCAATTTTTCCACTTTCCATTACCATTGTCTACCACTTGTAATTAATTCTGGCTTGTTGCCACAAAAATGATGCCAGGTGGAATTCAAATAAACATGGCAAGCAGTGGCATTTATAAAAACAAGATGAAATTTATATAAACACAACACAGGCTGGAATTCAAATGAACAGGAAATATGACATGCAAATACACATGACATAGTGTGGAATTCATTTTGCTGTTTTCAGCATGACTTCAAGCATTGTTTATATTTATACAGATCTTTATGTTTGCTGGATTGTTTTTTTTTTACAAGTACCTCTTATGCTGAAACTATTTATATTAATGTTTTGCTCATAATATATGATTTATATATTAAAGAAATATCACTTTACAAATTAAATATTTGTTTTATTTATTGAAGATAGACTATACCAGTTGTACTGAATAAATGATATATTTGTGTTATTGAACATAGACAGTTATACTGAAGAAATGATCTATTTGTTTTATTGAAGATAGACTATACCAGTTGTACTGAAGAAATGATATATTTGTTTTACAGAAGATATACCAATTGTATTGAAGAAATTATATGCTTGGATTTATAGAAGAAAGAATATACCAGTTATATTGAAAAAATTATATGCTGATGAAGGTAGAGTGTACCAGTTGTACTTAAGATAAGTTGCTGTCTGTGGCTAATGAGTTGTGAACACGGTTTCAAAATTTTTAATTATCCAGTTCCGTGTGGTGGCAGGTGATTTGTCAGCAGACTACTAAATGTTGATTCCACAAGAGAAACAGTGTCGACTGTTGAGTAAACTGTGGCAGACTATTGAAAGCCAACAGCTGCTGGGCTTGGTTGTGATGTCCTGTCAAGGCTATACAGCTTACTGAAAATAAACCCATTGTACTGTCCTTAATTGATGAGTGATTAGATTTGTTATAATGAAGATAGAATACACCTTTGTCTATTGAACTAAAGGTAAAATATGTTTGTTTTTTCTCATAATATCCACTCCAAATATAACATTTTTGTTATTTTAAAAATACATAATTTTCAGTTATGCTGATCTAATTCAGATGTATGTTGTACTGACCTAATTCAGATTATGTTGTGCTGACCTAATTCAGACATATGTTGTGCTGACCTAATTCAGATTATGTTGTGCTGACCTAATTCAGATTATGTTGTGCTGACCTAATTCAGACACATGTTGTGCTGACCTAATTCAGATTATGTTGTGCTGACCTAATTTAGATTATGTTGTGCTGACCTAATTTAGATTATGTTGTGCTGACCTAATTTAGATTATGTTGTGCTGACCTAATTCAGATTATGTTGTGCTGACCTAATTCAGACATATGTTGTGTTGACCTAATTCAGATTATGTTGTGCTGACCTCAGATTATGTTGTGCTGACCTAATTCAGACACATGTTGTGCTGACCTAATTCAGATGAATGTTGTGCTGAAAATATATTCAGATATTAACCTACCCATTTTCCATGTTTCCATTAGAAACCTCTTCTGTGTCAACATGCTCCCAACAGTTTGAGTGCCCTAATAGTAAATGTATTCATATTCTTGAGGTCCGGAAGTGTTTTTATTTTTTTTTTGTCATAGTCAGCATTTCTCAGCTTATTTATGGTTAATATACATCCATGTTTAGAAATGACTTCAGAGACCAGAGGCCTCAAAAAAGTACCATTCTGTTCAGAATGATAAAGGTCTCATTGATTACTAAGAAAGGCATTATCCACACACACACAAAATGGGGGAGGGAAGGATATGTCAAGTGGTCATGCCAGTGACTTTGAAACCATGAAACTCTAAAGGTCATGAGTTCAATTTTGGGTGTCATGCATGGCTGATAATTCTGTCAAACAAGCAAGTTGTCAGGATTGTGTCAATCAAACATGATTGATGATTCTGCCAAACAAGCAAGTTGTCAGGATTGTGACAATCAAACATGGCTGATGATTCTGCAAAACAAGCAAGTTGTCAGGATTGTGACAATCAAACATGGCTGATGATTCTGCAAAACAAGCAAGTTGTTAGGATTGTGTCAATCAAACGTGGTTGATGATTCTGCCAAACAAGCAAGTTGTCAGGATTGTGACAATCGAACGTGGCTGATGATTCTGCCAAACAAGTTGTCAGGATTGTGTCAATCAAACGTGTTTGATGATTCTGCTACTTGGACATGCTTTTCATGCCCTACTTTATTGTTTCAGCTAAACTTAATTGTATAACATACAGGCTTGCTTATGACTTCAAAACAAGATTATGTAGGGGGAAAAACTTGATTGTGTCAGATGCATGTGTGTATCATGCAGACCTGATTGTGACATAAAAACTTGACTGTATAACACACAAACTGGACTGTGACCTTGATAATGTAACACAGAAGCTTGACTGCATGTCATAAAAACTGGATTCTGTTATACCAGCTTGATTATATCATAAAACTTAATACTGTAACACAAAAACCTGATTGTGCCACATAAACTTGATTGTATCATGCAAACATGATTTTATCATAAAAACATGATTGTACCACACAGACTTGCTGTCACTTGATTTTTTCAGCATTTTTTTTACCCTACAATCTTTGTGATAGGGTCCAACTCAGTAATATTTAATCAACTTCGTTGTGATTTTTCTTAAATCTTATATTTGTATGCTTAATACTTTGATTCTTTGTATTGTTTCATGTTGTTTTGTATTTTTTTTAACATATGCAGATATTAATTGTTATGTTTTCACATTTACACCCATACAAAAAAGACATTCCTAATCCATCATCTCCAATATATAATCATGGAACTACTTTTTTGAAGTTTATATTTTCATGTTGTTTCATTCCAGCTATTTTTTTGGGTTTGCTGCTTCTGCTTCTTCTTCTCCTCATCCTCTTTTTCCTCTTCCTCCTCTTCTTTCTCCTCCTCATTTTTCTCCTCTTCCTTGTCTTCTTTTTTTCTTCTGCATTAGCCCGTATAAGGCACATTGTGTTGCTGTTTACAGTTAGCCTGCAGTCTCTGTGTTTTTCAGCCCAACACATCTGGTTTCACCCAACCCCTAATTAGTCAGCTTTTACATGCTTGTTAAGAAGCAATGGGTCTATTTTTTTCTTCTCTTAAAGACCCTGGAACTCACTTATAGAGTTTCATTTTCCAAGCAGAAGAAGAAGAAAAAGAAGCAGCGTTAAGGCAGAGGAAGAAGCAGCGTTAGGCGAAGGAACATAGAATTTTCATTATTTTGTTTCAGACCATGCCCAAGTCCTGTGGTCAGCAGTGCCAGGATGTGTTTCCAGGCATCTTGGCTGTGAGATTGACCCAGTCTCAAGATGTGGGAACCAGGAAAATTTCTGGAAACTGTTTAAGGGGCAAGGGCAGCAGTTAAAAATAAAAAAGAACTGCTACCCACCTCATCGCACCAAGACCTAGAATGTGCAAAAGCTTAACTCTTCACATTTCATAAACAGTATCTTCCACAAGACCCCTAGTACCCTTCATTATTTGTTTAATTTCTTTGTTCTGTACTTTTTTAATCTCAATATTTTGTACATTTTTTATCTCAGTATTGTGTATATTTTGTGTCTCACTATTTTGTACAAATTTATCGCATTTTTAACAGCTCAATATTTTTTTTTTTTAAATCTCAGTACTTGTTCATTGTTCAATTTCAGTATTTTATACCATTTTTTTTTAAATCTCAGTATGTTGTACATTTTTTTGGGCCTCAGATTTTATTGCAATATTTTGTATTTTTTTATCTCATTTTAATGGGTTTCGTTTGTTCCGACTGCTAGTTTTTTTTTTTTTTTTTTTTAAGCAGCACTGAAATATGGGTTGAGATACCAGATATTTTTTATTTTTGATATCAAAATTAACATGTGCCTCAAAAAGAGTAAACTATCTATCAGTATACACACTTCATGCACTGCTACATCAGATGGTTCAGCTAAATTGTTTTTTGTGCTTGTCTGGTTTATCTTACAGACTGAATCATATAAGCAAAGACACTGTGCTGTTCAATAATTGTGCCCTAACATATAAGTTACCTGGCTACAAATTGCATAACTAAAACATATACTTTGGTATTAGGCTGTCACTTAAGTATTAAATCCTTGTTTTGAGAAAATTGTGTTCAACACTGAGATCTCTGTGAAATTATGTAGTTGTTTGAGTAGTAATACTTCATTTCTGTTTGGAGATAGGAATTCACATGTTTGTCCATGCATCCGTTTATGAAAACAAAACAAACAAATTGACCACTGTCAACCTACTGAGAGCAGTATTGGCTATAACTGTGGTCTGGTTTCTTTGTGCCAAGTATGTTGACTAAGAAGTGTTAATTGCACTAAAAAGAGGGGATTGGACCAGTACTCTAATACCTGGTGAGGGTTGTTGGGGAGGGGGCTGGAGTGCACGAGACACACACACACACATACATACATACATGCACAATTACATATATATTCACACACATGTGCTTGTCCACGTGGGAATGCATGTTTGCGTGTTTGCATACACACACATGTGCATGTCCACGTGGAAATGCATGTTTGCGTGTTTGTATACACACACATGTGCGTGACCACTTATTTGTATGCAGATTGTTGGTCCCTTGCCTCTCACGCAGATGCACTTCTATTTCGAAGGATGACCCCATTAGTCGACTCCTACGACGTGCTTGTTGGGGAGGCAGTGGGTCTAGAAACCCACACAGTGAAATATCTTATCTTATACTTCTAATCCTCTTTAACTCCCTTTTTTTCACCTCCCTGTCTCTGTCTTATCATATCTTTATCTATAGAGACAAATATTTTGCGTGTCCTCCAAATGAATTTCTTTATCTGTTTCTGTATGTTCTCATTACTAACAACTTGTAAGCATTCTTGGATGTCAGTGACTTATTTAGTTTTTGAAAATGGTCTTACAGGGGTTTTCTTGACTGTTTATGTAGGGTGCATGTTAGCAGGAAGTGGTCTTCTGTGTTTTTCTAAAAGCAGTCTAGGCATACGGGGGCTGTGAATGAGGTTTTCCAGTATCCAAGTTTTAATCTCCATCACATATGTGTCTTTGCCATATTGTAAAGTGACAAATAGCAGAGCTGAAAGTAAACAGAGGTGAAAATTGTCAAAATTGCCCTTAGACGACCTTTGACATCATGTCAGCGATATGTAACCTGCCATATTTGAATATTGCTGACTATCACTGAAGGCAAACGATAAATCATCATCATCCTAAAGTAGTGGAGTCATTGACCTGGTGTTGAATCTTGTAGTTTGTTACATTCCGTAGCTGCCTGTGTTGTTTTGCTCCCTTTAATTGCATGTGTCTACATTTGTAGATCTCTGCATGCCTGATTGATAAATGTTGTCCTGGGTCTACCCCTCCCTTTTTTTTCTCAGCCACCCGTTCCTCTAGTGCCATATTTCTGTTTCTTTGATAATTATATGTGACAAAACTGTGAGTTGCTACTTTTTTGTTACTTTAATATGTTGTATTTGTTCGGTTCTATCTTCCAGAACTTTTTCATTCTTTATAGTTCAATCCAGCTGCTTCTTATAATTTTTTCCCCACCAAATCTCAGCTGACAAGAGACGTAATAAAACAGTTCATCTCATAAACATATTTGCAGTTCATCTCATAAACATATTTACAGTTCATCTCATAAACATATTTACAGTTCATCTCATAAACATATTTACAGTTCATATCATAAAAATATTTACAGTTTTCATCTCATAAAATATTTACAGTTCATCTCATAAAAAACATCATTTAAACAGTCATCTCATAAACATATTTACATTCATGCTCATAAACATATTTACAATTCATCTCATAAACATTTTTCATCTCATAAACATATTTACAGTTCATCTCATAAACATATTTACAGTTCATCTCATAAACATATTTACAGTTCATCTCATAAACATATTTACAGTTCATCTCATAAACATATTTACAGTTCATCTCATAAACATATTTACAATTCATCTCATAAACATATTTACAGTTCATATCATAAACATATTTACAGTTCATATCATAAACATATTTACAGTTCATCTCATAAACATATTTACAGTTCATCTCATAAACATATTTACAGTTCATCTCATAAACATATTTACAGTTCATCTCATAAACATATTTACAGTTCATCTCATAAACATATTTACAGTTCATCTTATAAACATATTTACAGTTTCTGGTTTCCTGTGATATATTTTCAAAATATTTTTTTTAAAATATTTCTAGTTAAATTATTTTGAGTGACCATCTCATGAATATTTATGTTTGTTATACAGCTTTTTCCACAAGGCAGTTGTGCAATTTTCAAATGCCAAAATGTTTTTTGCTTCTTCAATCAAAATGCCTCTTTATAGCTATTTATTCCTAACTGGATGTATTTATATATTCTATTTTTATATAAATTATCTACCCTGATGTTGTTTTTATTTATGCGGAGTGCAATCTGTGAATTAAACATTTATCCAGTGTTTAGAAGAATAAATATTTCAAACAAATGAACAAAGCGTGTTGTTGGTGCATTTTATCATTATTCATGTTTTGCTAATATTGTTCTTCATCTTCTTGTTCACCACATGTGAACTCTGATGATAAGTTGTCCTTGTTCACCACATGTGAACTCTGATGAAAAGTTGTCCTTGTTCACCACATGTGAACTCTGATGATAAGTTGTCCTTGTTTGTCCACTTCTGGACTTTAGTCTTGTTCCGAAACCTGAGCTTCCATACATATCCAGTTTACAGGTCTGGTTTACCTATATGCAGACTGTTGGTCCCTCACTGCTCAGGTTGATGCACTCTGACTTCGAAGGAAACATTCCTAGTTACTTGCCTTTTACAACATGCTTGTTGGGAGGGGGCAGTGGATGTATTATTCCCCTGTCCCTTCCTAACCCCCCCCCCCCCCCCCCCCCCCCCCCCCCCCCGAACCTACACAGAGAGTTGCCAAATATTAACAAGGAGTTCAACTTAAAAACAAGAAATATCAAGTGAACAAGGTGATACGTCCATGACTAGGATTATGATGAAGACTTGAACAACCCATTAGGGCTCACTTTCCTTCAGAAGTGGATTGATGATGTGGATTTTGAGTGAACCATTGAAGATAGCTTGGAAGCAGTGGAGACATGATTTCTGAGAGGAAGATTGCAAACACCTGGCTTGATTTAAAAACAGCAATAGTTTGGAAACAGCAAATGAAAGTAAAAGATGACTTGTAATTAACAGAATGGGAGAGAGTTCTTATATGGTCATGAAATGTGATGAGGCTTTAAAATACCCCGTGACAGCTGGAAAGAACAGTGGCTAGAGAGACAGGCAGAATAATCCAAATGATGCCAGATGGTCTAAGATAGTAAGTAGCATATAGGAATATCCTCAGCAGAACTGACCAGAGGACCAGTGAGCAAGATTTTTGGATAGACATGAGGCCTTATCCATTGTGTAAGGTGATGATGTTCCAAGACATTACAAAGGCAGATAATAATAGATTCAGCAATGTCTACAACACCTGCGATGATCAGGAGCAGATCGCCATTCTTTGCCTCAGAAAGAATGCAGACTAAAACAAACATGGGTATAGACATTTTAGCGGCAGGTCTAAATTTTATTTGAAAACTAGCTGTACCTGGCCACGCGTTGCTGTGGCATAGTTTGGCTAAATGGAAAAGAAAGAAAAAAGAAATTGCACTTGTCTAATACAATCATTGTCTGCTCAGATATAGAGATAGTCTTTGATCCCTACACCACCACCTCTTTCCCCCCCCCCCCCCCCACCACCACAACTAAATCCACCTACTACTCTCTCCCTCATCAAATGTTTTTGGAAAAGAAAGACAACGGAAATCGCACGTGTTAATGTCGCTGTTTGTATTTTTATAGGAGACGTAAGTAAAGTTACTACTGTACTTGTAAATAACAAAGTAAGTCATATATGGATGAAATATCCACGATTTTTAACAACACCATGAAAACTGGCATTATTCCTTATGACTGGCTCCACAGCTATCTCAGACCAGTTCCTAAGCCAGGAAAAGACCACACGAGAATAAATGGCTATAGCATCATAACACTTCAGATCACTATTGGAAAACTCATGGAAAAAATCGTGGCCAGAATGTTGACCCAAATATTAGAGTCAGGTGGTCTATTCCCCGCTACACTAGGTGGTTACCGACCAGGAAGAGATACATGATGCAATGCTGCAGTATTTGCTTACGACACATATGAGGGTTTCCAGTAGGGAATGGAAACTGCTGCAGCCGCTAAAGACTTAGAAGATGTGTACAACAGCGTCCCATACAACATGCGCATCAGACTGCTGTTGGATATGCAGATAGAAACAAAATTGGTCAACTGGATCGCAGCAGCGTTTTTTTTTTTTTTTTTGTTGAAAGAACAGTGTCGCTTCGATGTGGTGAATGGGCATCCGAACCTCAACGCGTCCTAATGGGTCTGCCACAGGGATCAACATTGTCGCCTTTGCTCTTCAATGTGTCCACAGCAGAAGTCACGAGTGCACAAAGCGTAGGTCTAGGTAGAACAATGTCGTATGCAGATGATATCCTTGTTTACCTTCGAGGTAAAAACAGGCAGGAATTTACAACCACACTACAACACGAACTAGACAGACTTAGTGAGTGGTGCCAGGAATCAAGAGCTCAAGTGAACCCGTTCAAAGCCTCCTTAACATGGTTCTCTCTAAATACTTACATCGTCAGTACACCAACGCCAGTCGTAAGCATATGTGGTGTGGAAATCGAGAGAACGGACACCATGAAATACCTGGGCATGACATTTGACAGATGCTTATCATACAAATGCCATGTAGAAAACGTCATACTTAGAGCCAGGAAAGGTCTGACAGCACTCAAGGTGCAAGCAGCAACTGATATTGAACAATGCCTACTTTTCCTTCTCTATCAAGGGCTTGTGCTTAGCGTCATTGACTATGTATGATCTTAGCCTCCTCACTGTCAGCAAAACCCAGCTAGAAAGACTGGACCGAGTACAAAATGAGGCCATGAGACTCATACTCGGCTGCACAAAAGACACCTCCTGCAACGCCATGCGTTATGTCCTAGGTTTGCCGACGATGACTAGCAGATACAAAGTGGCACAAGTCAAGGCTTACATGAGGGTATCGGCAGACGTTAACCACCCATTGCACAAAGCTATATACGACACAAAAGGAACGCATCTCAAAAGAGGCCGCTCTTGGATGGCAAAGGCTGAGGATTTGATCCAACAGGTATGTGACCTAGACGTTATCAGGCACGGAAAAGAATGGATGAGTACGCCAGTAGACATGCATGGCATCTCTAAGGTTGTCATCACACTTGGGAGGTACTCTCGTGATCAGATTCCTGCGGCCATAGACACAGAAGTAAGGGAACTGATAGATCAGCATTCAGACCCAGAAGATATCATCATCTACACAGATGGGCCCGTGAAGAGCGGATCAAGGTCAGCATGGGCATACACAGCGCAAAGAAGGGGGAAAACAATACATGAGGAAAGCGGCGCTTACCAGACAACAACGTCAAGCATGACTATGGAAATAGCCGCGGCTTCTAGAGCTTTAGCATGGCTATCCGAGCAAGTCGCCACTCATGCAGTAATTGTCTCAGACGCAATGAACATGCTTCAGAAGATAGCAACAGGCAGTATGCTCTCTGAATGAATAGAAAGCATTCGGAAATAGCACTCAACTTCCGTAACCTGGATCTACACACCGGGTCATGCGGGCGTAAAGGGAAATGAGCGAGCGGACCAACTGGCAAGCACTGCACTAATGATTGCGAGAAAAAGCATGGACAGAGCAGACATCGTCAACGCTGTACGTACTGGGCTAGTGGATAATGACGAATCCCTGACAATAACACGATTGCGTGACATGGGAGTTGAGCATGGTGAAGCACGTCTGCCGTCTTCGAGGTCGAGAAAGGAGACAATATAACCAGCTTCTCATGGGGACAATTAGTAGAAGTACTTTGGAGTGGCTGCTGCTTCGGAAGACTGTGCACGCATGAGTATGCCCAATGTGCAGTGACGTGATAACAAAACACAAAATAACATTTTGTAGGAAGTCGGCATTCCGAAACCCAAGTTCAAGGTGTCTCTGCATGGCTGTTGGGTGAACAGTCGTTAACGAAGGCAGTCAGGTCGTTGTAGGGGCGACGCCTGCTGGTGGATGTAATGTCCTAAGTCCCTTCCCCAGCTAATAGTGAGGGTACTGCTGGGGCGACCATTTATTAACCCTCACATAATGCTTCAGGTCAAAATGGACGCTAGGCACGGCCACTTTTTTATTAGCTGTGGCAAATGTATTTTTTTAACTGCTGCCAGGCGGTGGCCGTCGCAATTTTGCTCCATTTGTAGACTAGAAGGATATAGTTTCGTCGTCCAGCTTCTGAGTTGAGTGCATGGCGTGACACTGTGAGCTACGTGTGTTTTTCGTTGGCACAGGAGCGGGGCAACTATGGGGTGAACCGTTTGCTGTGAAGCTGAAACTAGGATTACCAGATTACCAGATTACCAAAGTAAGTCGTAAAAAATTAGAATAGCAGAGGTAGCGTTAGTACCATATAAAGAAAATAAGTAAGTAATGAGAACTTGAAAATCATGTGTAAAGCTCTTTAAGTTCTCTTAAATTTCAGTCATTACCCCCTCCCCTCTTCCACCGACTACTGCTCTCTCCCTCTTCGAAGGATTTGAAAATCATCACATGGCCATTTTTTTTTTTTTTAACTGACATTGACATCCCTGTCAATCCGGACTAAATTGGGAATGGCCTGGTCATCTGCAAAGAGTAATTCATTGATCTTACTAAGA
>CAJHNH020000651.1:0-127500 GCA_905116865.2 Candidula unifasciata
CTCTCCCTTTTCCCCCCCTCTACCCCGCCCACTCTCCTTTTTTCCCCCCCTCTACCCCGCCCACTCTCCCTTCCTTTCCCCCCTCTACCTCCGCCCACTCTCCCTTTTCCCCCCCTCTTACCCGCCCACTCTCCCTTTTTCCCCCTCCCCCTCTACCCCCCCGCCCACTCTCCCTTTTTCCCCCCCCCTACCCCTCCCCGCCCACTCTCCCCTTCCCCCCTCTACCCCCGCCCACTCTCCCTTTTCCCCCCTCTACCCCGCCCACTCTCCCTTTTCCCCCCTCTACCCCTCCACCTCTCCCTTTTCCCCCTCTCTACCCCGCCCACTCTCCCCTTTTCCCCCCCTCTTCCCCCGCCCACTCTCCCCTCCCCCCCCCCCCTCCCCGCCCCCTCTCCCTTCCCCCCCCCCTATACCCCGCCCACTCTCCCTTTTCCCTCCCCTCCCCGCCTCTCTCCCTTTTTCCCCCTCTACCCCCTCCCCTCTCCCTCCCCCCCCTCTACCCCGCCCACTCTCCCTTCCTCCCCCCTCTACCCCGCCCACTCTCCCTTCCTCCCCCCCTCTACCCCGCCCACTCTCCCTTCCTCCCCCCTCTACCCCGCCCACTCTCCCTTTCCCCCCCCTCTACCCCGCCCACTCTCCCTTTCCCCCCTCTACCCCGCCCACTCTCCCTTTTCCCCCCTCTACCCCGCCCACTCTCCCTTTTCCCCCCTCTCTACCCGCCCCGCCCCCCCCCCCTCTCCCTTTTCCCCCCCTCTACCCCCCGCCCACTCTCCTTTCCCCCCCCCCTCTACCCCCCCCCTCTACCCCCTCTCCCTTCCCCCCCTCTACCCCGCCCCACTCTCCTTCCCCCCCCCTCTACCCCGCCCACTCTCCCTTTTCCCCCCTCTACCCCGCCCCACTCTCCCTTTTCCCCCCTCTACCCCCCCCCCCTCTCTCCCTTCCCCCCCCTCCTCCCCCCGCCACTCTCCCTTTTCCCCCCTCTACCCCCCCGCCACTCTCCTTTTCCCCCCTCTACCCCGCCCACTCTCCCTTTTCCCCCCCTCTACCCCGCCCACTCTCCCTTTTCCCCCCTCTACCCCGCCCACTCCCCCTTTTCCCCCCTCTACCCCCCGCCCACTCTCCCTTTCCCCCCCTCTCTACCCCGCCCCACTCTCCCTTTCCCCCCCCCTCTACCCCGCCCACTCTCCCTTTTCCCCCCCCTCTACCCCGCCCACTCTCCCTTCCCCCCCTCCTCCCCCCCCCCCCTCCCTTTTCCCCCCTCTCTCCCCGCCCCACTCTCCCTTTTCCCCCCCCCCTCTTCCCCGCCCACTCTCCCTCCCCCCTCTACCCCGCCCACTCTCCCTCCCCCCCCCTCTACCCCGCCCACTCTCCCTTTTCCCCCCTCTACCCCGCCCACTCTCCCTTTTCCCCCTCTACCCCGCCCACTCTCCCTTTTCCCCCTCTACCCCGCCCACTCTCCCTTTTCCCCCCTCTACCCCGCCCACTCTCCCTTTTCCCCCCTCTACCCCGCCCACTCTCCCTTTTCCCCCTCTACCCCACCCCACTACACTTCCCCCCCCCCTCTCTCCTCCGCCCACTCTCTCTCTCACACTCTCTCATACACATACACATACACACACACAAAGAGAAAAAAACAAGAGAGAGAGAGACCTGTTGCTTGGCTATATCAATGGCCAGGTATCTGGAAGAAGCTACTTGATACCACAACAGCAGTAAACCAGACTCAGATGTTGAAGTAAACTGAATTTCTACTGCAATATCCTCAGTGATATTTACTGGACCTGCCATGATATAATAACAAGATAATGTTTATATTAGTTTTCTCAAATATCTTAGATAATTTTATGTTTTTTTTTATAGCAGCAGCTGAAACAAGTAATGATAAATAAGGCTAAACTGTTAGCAGAAGACATGGTATCAGGAATAAAGGCCACACCAGCATGAATAATGGGCACATGATATAAGAAGCACCCAGTTTAGTAAAGTGCAAAAGGCGGAATAGCTGGTGAGAGACTGAGCTTCTTTCATGCTGGTCATTATGAGAGCGATGTTAAGTAAAAGACTTGCTACATGATGATGATGAGGCTGTCAAGCTAGCAGTTGGGATTCCAACTTTAATAAGGGCATGTCACCCCATAATTGCACTGTTCAAATGTCAGTGAAAACCACAAAAATCATCACAGTCCTATGTGAAAGGTCAAACAAACAACAGTCCTGGCAACATCTAACAGCTTGCACATGCTTCAAATGCAAAAAGCAGCCATCAGAGGTCCCAACCTGTACACTCTGTCACTAAAGTTGCTATTAAAAGCTGATAGAAGTACTAGTCACAACAAATCAGCAGGTGCACATGCATTACTGCACAAGGCACATTGCCAATTCTGGGGAAACCAGCTACTTGCTATTCTCTGAATATACGGTTTACAACACATATTTCCGGGCTCACAGAAAATATGTATCCTTCATAAAATGCACAGCTGACAGTGTCGTACCATGCACTCAACTCAGTAACTGGCCAACAAAAGTGGATTTTGCCTCTACCTTGTTTGTTGTCCCATCCAATTTCCAGCTAGAAAATCTTCTAAAGATGTCATGCCAGTGTTAATAATCATGGTTTTTCATTACCTTTATTCTCTATTAATTTTTATTAGAGTTAAAATTGACCACTGGAGTTGGGACTCTGCGCTTGCTACTGAAGATGGGGAAGGAACACTTATGAGTGTCTTGAGTGCTGTGATGTTGATTCTCAATTCAACATTCTTGCCCTAATATTTGTGCTGTAGATAATCTGTGAGAAATATTGTAAATGTTTTCTAGGTCAATATGTATAACCTTGATGTTCCAAATTAAATAGCTTTAAAATCAAGTTAAGTATTTCTCAATTTTATTATTTCAGTTTTGACATTTGCCAGTAGAAGTTGGAGTAGCACTAAAAACATGGAACAAATGTTAGCTGCATTTCAAAACAAATACCTAAGTAAACTGTGATTCGGATACAATAAAATAAAAAAGCGAAAAAAAAAAAAAAGAAATGACTGGACAGATGATGGTAGCAACAGTATTAAGACAATTCGGCTACATATTAGGCACAATCCAAAGGGAAGCAATCAGAGAATCACCAAGCAGGCACTTAAGAGGAAAACAAATGGACTGAGAAAACAAGGACACTAAAAATAAACCATAAGATGAAAGAGAGAGGCAATTTAAGTTTTTGAAACAACTTCACTTCGAAAAATAAACTGCGAGCGGTATGTGTCATATAAATGCACAACAGGATATTTATATTTTTAACAAAGTAAAAACACAGGAATCTTTTACCTAATCCCAAGTAAGAATTGCTGCCAGTTAGGGAGACTCCGTAGTATGCTGTTTTTGGAATTGCAGGGTAAATTGTTCTGTCCAAGGGTCTGAAAAACAACAAATGCGGGAAAGTCATAGAATGGCAATGCAAGAATGGCTTCATTTTACATGCGTTCCAGCTTCTGTATTTGGCTGTTAGATAAAGTGAGCAGGTTCAAACCATACTCATCACTGAAATAATCCGTTGCTGATAGAGTGTCCATGATCGTTGATGCCATCCCCTTCAATGCATTAAGTCCTTTCCTTATTTCAAACACTAGCTCTTCCACGTAGTACTTGAAAGTTATACTAAGATATGTAAGTGAATTCTCTCTTTACGTTGCTATCGTTTATTGTGATGCCTTATGATACCCTGCGTGGGTTCTGGGGCCATTTATAGGGAAAAAAAGAATAGACCCACTGCCTACCCAAAAGCATGTCACAAGAGTTGACTAATTGGGAGCTTCCTTTGAAGTCGGAGTACATCTGCCTGAGAGGCAATGAACCAACAGTCTGCACACAAATCTGTCAAATAGATGCACACGCATTACTCAGGTTCTGAAACAGGGCTGCAGTCCAGAACTGGACAAAACAACACAGAAGTTTTAACCAGAGTTTACAGCCAGTGAACGCGAAGAAGAAGAAGAAGTTTAATTGTGATGTTTTGAGCCTCGTCTCTAACGATTCTGTTTTTCAGTGAACACCACAATACAGCTGCATTGTATGGGTTGATGATAGAACCTGTTTCCTCACACCACTCTTTTACATTGTCTCCCGTGTTCAGCAATAGATATCTCTATTCCAGCCACTGCAATCCAAATGATGATCCAGGGACATACCTCTATATCCCTTTTATCTATCAACACATGTGAAAATATACACTCATACATTTAAGCATTTGCATACATGTGTACACCATGTGTGCATGTTCATGTACACATCATCATCAGGTGCCTTGCCGACTGGCGTGGGCGATCATGCCTCTCCATAATCCGCGATCTCCTGCAGCATGTATCAGTTCGTGTGCCGACACACATCCATGCCATGCAACAAGACTGTCAAGCATCTTCTCTCGTTGTCTTCCTCTATCCCTCCTTCCACAGATCTTTCCAGTGGTCACAACATGTTCTATTTTCCCTCTTCTCATAACATGGCCGAAAAATGATGACTGTCTCCATCTGATGTCAGTGATAAGTTGTCTTCGGTCTCCCGCCTCTTTTAAAACCTCTTGGTTGCTCTTTTTGGCTGTCCAAGGTATTCTAAGCATTCTTCTGTAAAACCACATCTCTGAGGCCTCCAAAAATTGTTTGGCCTGCCTACCGATTGTCCAGGATTCACATCCATATGTTAAAACTGGATGTATGTAGCAAGCAAGAATTCTTTTTCTAACTCTCAATGACAAGGATATATTGCACAAGATGTTTTTCATTTTATAAAATGCAGTTTTTGCCTGTCCAATTCTGTTTCTTATTTCAGTTATGCATCTTCCATCTGATGTTATCCATGTGCCCAGATACTTAAATTTCTGTACTTGTCTTAAAATAACACCATTGACTTTTATTACACATTTAGGAATAATTTGTTTCTTTGATACCACCATTACTTCTGTCTTCCCATTATTCTTAATTGCAGCGTAAATGAACATACCCAAGTGACAGAGCAACATCTGAAGGGGTGACATCCTGAGATTTAAGGCTCACAGAGTAGACAGCTCCAGCAAAATTCATCTTTGATGGCTGCAGAGAGAAATCACCATGGTTTATGATTTAGTATTTGTTTAACTGTTTCACTGTACATTTTTTTTGGTGCAAATCTTATATAACAAAAAAATGTAAACAAGATTTAAATAATAGAACCTGATTAAATTTAAAAAACAACATTTCGCTTACATTCAGTAACATCAGTGCAATTTCAGGAATGACCAACTTCCCTTCTATCTTCTTCCTTTTTTTTTTTAACCCTTTTGTCCTGTTCTGCCTTTGGGCATCAGGCTTTGAAGAGGCTTCTGATGCAAGCCTTGATATGTTCTACACAAATGCTGGTATTTGTGGCCTGGATATTTCATCCATCCATCACCTGCATGGCCAATCTCTGCTTCCGTTCCCTCTAAATGACAAGGCTCTCTGTGGTGCACTATTTTGTGGTAGTCTTGACACATGTCTGAAATAGTTGATGTGTTGTCGCCTGATGTAGTTTAGTACTGGTTCTGTTCCAGGTTGTTTCTGACATTGCCATTTCTGATCTTGTCTCCAATTATTATCTTTAAGAATCATCATAGACACTTCATCTTTGTTTTCCTTTTCCTTTTGTTGTTTATATCCATAATTCGGGTTTAAATGGAGGATAAGGCATCACAGAATGTTAAGCTTCGAAGTTATTTTTGCTTCCGACAGCGCATTCTTAATCTAGTTTCCACATATGTACAGTAGTCTACGATTTCACTGCCTCAGCTACTGAGTTTAGTGCTTGGTGCAGCCCTGTGAGCTATGTTTTTCCTGTGAAATGCCCTTTATTTGTGCAGTTGCTGTTACATGGTATTCAATAGCTGGTGAAATACCTTATGTAATAATTCTACATGTGTATAGCAGCCAAAATTTTGTGCACACTGTTTCCATCAACGACGGACTGTATTTCTGGTGGCGACTATTGGCTTTGGTGCCTCTAGCAACTGAAATTTGTATTTAGTGCATGCATATATTTCTGGATTTTTCCAGGACTAATTGTTTGTTCACCAGTTTTTCCAAGCAGCAGTGAGAGACTTCATTTGATTTGCACTGGCACAGGAACAGAGCAAGCATGGGGGAACCCAACTGCGGTGAAGTTGAAACCTTGACCAAACCTAAGACTCCATAAATAACAGTGGTAACATAATGTTGTTAAAAATACTGTATTCAATAGTGCTCTTTCTGTCTCAATTGTTAATGCCTGTTCTCTAACATTGATACCATCTGTCCAATGATTTGATTTTCACTATTGTCACATTTATGAAAGTACAATACAATAACACATTTTAGTGAGAAGGAGAGGAAGAAGTCTTAGTGTGGTTTTTAAGCACATTCTTATATGTAGTGGTTATGGTATTTTACAAGATTGGATGATAGAACTAGTAGCACTACAACTATGTCACCTCAAATCTAATAGTATCAGTAGCACTATAACTATGTCACCTCAAATCTAATAGTATCAGTAGCACTATAACTATGTCACCTCAAATCTAATAGTATCAGTAGTACCATAACTATGTCACCTCAAATCTAATAGTATCAGTAGCACTATAACTATGTCACCTTAAATCTAATAGTATCAGTAGCACTATAACTATGTCACCTTAAATCTAATAGTATCAGTAGCACTATAACTATGTCACCTCAAATCTAATAGTATCAGTAGTACCATAACTATGTCACCTCAAATCTAATAGTATCAGTAGCACTATAACTATGTCACCTTAAATCTAATAGTATCAGTAGCACTATAACTATGTCACCTCAAATCTAATAGTATCAGTAGTACCATAACTATGTCACCTCAAATCTAATAGTATCAGTAGCACTATAACTATGTCACCTTAAATCTAATAGTATCAGTAGCACTATAACTATGTCACCTCAAATCTAATAGTATCAGTAGCACTATAACTATGTCACCTCAAATCTAATAGTATCAGTAGCACTATAACTATGTCACCTCAAATCTAATAGTATCAGTAGCACTATAACTATATCACCTCAAATATAATAGTACCCCTAGCAGTCTAATTATAGGCTGATCCAATTTTAATGTTACCAGTAACAATTCAATTATATGTCAGCACACTAAAAAAAACAGTCATCCTCATTTTCCTAACTCTGAAAACATGTGTAATTTCAACAAAACTCTCATACCTGCTGTACAATCTTCTGAGGAAGTGCAGATGTTGAAGCAATGTTGCTACCGATTCCACCAAGATAAACACGCACCGAAGCTGGTAATAAAAGCTGTGATGTTATGTTTGCATTAGCTTCAGTGTTGACATAATCTTTTTCTGAGTCAATGACTAAACTTGCAAAATCATTTATCTTCATCACCCGCAGCTGCAAAAAAAAAAAAAAAAAAAAAAACAACAATACATTTTCAGAAGAACACCTCCCAAGATAAATTTTTAATAAAGAGCTGAGTATGAAAAATTAATGGCCAGTGGTGTAGTCATACTAAGGTGCCACTCCTGTATTTATTTAATGTAACCAAGTGTGCCCTGCATAACAAATTGACAGTAAATATTAAGTTTGAATTTAAAAAAAAAAAAACAGAACAAAATAATTAACATTAATATGTGCACATCTAAACAATGATTATGATGATGATATTAAAATAATAATACATATTATGTATGACACCATATTGCATGGATGCATTGCTACTACTATTTAAATTTGAGGTGTTAGCATGCGGTCAGTATTCATTATCATGTTGTTTGCTGATACACTTTCCGTTCAGTGTTATATCCTTTCTGGGTCTAGCACTTGATAAGTCTACTGAGAAAACGCAGATGTGTTGGGAAATAAACAGGCGGACAGACTGGCTGGCTCTGCACAACTTGGTGGAATACTGATACATGTTAAGGTAAACGTGGTTGGGGCCTTGTGGGAGAACATGTACAGTTCAGAGGAGCAGATGGGTCACCACAGAATGATTCAGGGAGATTGATTCAGCAGGGGGTGAAGAGGGGTTCTGGTTGATGCTCGAGGCTCAGAGGAAAGGCGAGACGGACGTTTAATCAGAATGGCACCTTTAGTATTGGAACTCTGAGCTGGCCGCTGAAGATAGGGACGGAGCGCTTATGGGAATGCCTCGAGTGCTGTGATGTCATTTCTTGAATCAGCTCAACTCTGAGAACACCAGTTATTGCTTAATGAAACTAATACATCACTCAAAGTGGACGTTACTAGTGCTATTAGTCTCCTTTAGTGTGGACAAACATATGACGATAATGAATTGAAGACTAACCTACAAGGTACGCACCTGAAGACACAAGTACAATTCAAGTATGCTCTACCTGCACACTATACCAGCACAAAGTCTGAAAGTCCTCCCCCCCCCCCCCCCCAACCCCACCCCACCTCCCCAGTCTCAACAACTGGACAGAACACAATACACACTGCATTCTGTATCCAGACAGCTGCTAGAGGCACCTTCCACCCAATCACACAAAATCCATCTTTCACTGATGGCTATGACCTTTCTCTATCCCAGAGATCTGGCCATCTTAGAACCTCAGTTAGTTGCACCGATTTGGTGAAGAAAATCCAGAACATCATCTGATACCTTGTCACTTCTGGAAGTATACCTGACACCTCCCCATCACAATCTTACACCTGCCAACTCACAGTTACCATAACAACATGTATAGAGCCTGCACACTTGTCTCCATCAACTAGAGTGACACATGGATGCATAAGTGCTGACCCTTTATGCATGGGCCAACATTTATTTCATCCTGTGACTAATGTCTACACTAACACTATTCCAAACTCCAATTTCTAATACACCAAATTCATCTAGACAGCTAGAACAGACTAAAACTCATGTCTAAAAACTGTCACACAACATGAACATGGGTCCAAACTCTTTCACTGACTGAAAGCTACTGAATCAGTCTACCATGGTATTCAACTACCAGCGATCACTCTCATATTGGTCTGGCGACACCTGTGGGGTTTGTGAATTTCAAACAACAAATGTTTCACATTTTTTCAGAGGCCAAAGGATTTACACAAGTCTTGATCATTCGTATAATTAATAACAAATGTGCATTTTAACACCCATCTGACCTCTGGCATAAATGCATTCTAATATCCCAGTTACTACACAACAACGGTGCAGAAACAATTCTAAATTACACATAAAGACAGCAAATTAAATTATTTGCCCACACATACAGAATACCTTATGATGCCGTACTATTCAAGGCATATACTAAAAGAGAAGCAGGATGTAGATACAAGGTAGACCAAGAACAAACTGGAAAAACAACATCTGAGAAACTTGAATACAGCACAATGCATCACTGATCGAGGTGGCCTTAGAGCTTCCTTGACACCCAAAGCAGTGAAAGAGAAAGCAAAGAAGAAGAACAACCTGGAAGCGCAAATTTTTAAAAAAAATCCACTTTCCTAAGGATCTGAACCTATTACCACAGGGTTGGCAGGCAAACATGCTCACAAAAAGACAAAATATAGCACTTATTCATATAATGTGTGACGAGGATGATATTTTGCACTAGAAAGTAAACCATAATTGTTATGTTTCAGTATTCAATGCTCTGGAGGCTATCACCCAAGAATGGCTCATTTAGTTGTTGCAGTAAAAACACTGTGAAAATACATGAAATAAAACAGCACAATTACTGTGTATCGCTGGCCATTGCTGTAATGTTTTAGAAGATGAACATCATGCTCTTTTTTCAGGCTTGTCCTCAGACGCAGGTGAAGGAACCCATCCAACAAATAAATAGTCAGATAGTAACTGGGATTATCCGGTAGGTCCGACACATAAAACAGCACACCATCGGCCTTAAAGGCAGCAAAGTCAATGTCCATCGCAAAACTGTTGTGAAATACAATAAGAAAGATTGATATCATGCTGGCAATAGCAAAGACACAGTTAACGTAACATTTGTATTTCAGCAATAGAGAACAGAAATAATGAGTTGTAGATATCTAGTGTGTGTGTTCGTGTAACAGTTTGTACTAATATATACAGAAAATCTAGGGGTCTCCTTGGCGAAGTGGTCAAGTCATTTGCTCATGCTCTGAAGGTTGTGGGTTCATTTCACGGCTGCACATATTTTAAGAAAATTCATCTTTCCGGTGGCAACATACAGACATGAATCATGCCATTTTACAATCACTGAAAAAAATACCTTTTTGTTTCAATGTTTTATAAGAATGCTTAGAGTACCACTGGATGATTCTCCTTTCTCTTCCTTGTTCCTATTTTCAGGGAAGCACATAACTCCTGTTTATATACATCAGAGGTTAGTGCATAGGGCATACAATCTACACCTTGTAATTTCAACTTTCGTAAGATTTTTTTTGGGAGCATGTACACTGGGCTTTCTGCTTTTGAATTTCGTTTGAGAAAAGATAGGTATCTGATCTTACGACCAAAAAGATCAGGGCAATTTATGATATCTTCTTCTTCTCCACTTATGTGAATTCAAGAGTCACATTATGAATAGCAATTTCAAAAAGCACATATTTTTACTAGTCGTCCTCTTGTGGGATGCAATTGTTTTGTTATTTGAAGCCCTACCCTGGCTTTTGCTGGGGACCTTGAATATAGCTAGGCCACAATTGTGGCCATAACGGCTGAAAGGGGTTTCTGGGACCTCTCTAAAGGTGATCCTCATCCACATGGTGGCACTTTGTGTCACCAGGTGTTTATAGCTTGTGTGATGTCCTGGTGGGGTGCAACAAGCAAGCAAGCAAGCCAGTAAAGGCACGTTCCAATTAAAAAAAAAAATACTGTGCATCCCAATGTCAGATACAATTTTGTTGTTGTTTTAAAGCCCCATCTTGGCTGTTGCCAGGAGCCTGAAGTGTATGAAAAACATACAACAGATATTTTAACCCTGACATGATTAGAAAACACACACTTCTGATCTGGAGTTAGATGCATTACCATTTGACCATGGGGTTCACCACGATTTTATTGTTAATGTCTATTCTTACCTCCTCTCAAAGTAAGCAGGAAGACTCAAATTTGGTGCAAGATCACTCCAATTAATGGAACTTGTCCCATTGATAAAAAGTCCCGCATTAAGCTCAAGGCGTGTGGGTGTTGAGGGCGTAACACAAGGCACTAAAACAGGGTCAGTAAAATTGGATGGAGAGACGATGCTAGCAGATGAAGCTGGAATACCAGCAAGCGTAACATCCTTTTGGGTCAAAATATTTGACTGAAGAAATGGAACCAATCTGAGAAGTGGAAACAAATAATTATGAACATGTGCATGTTAGCTTTTATTGTTATATAATCCATACAAATGATAACAATGATGATATACACAATCTAATAAATGAGGAAGGAAAAGGATGAAAAGAAAAAGTAGTAAAACAAAAAAGAAGAAGAAAGTGGGGGAGGTGGCGTGGGAAAAGAATAAGAAGACGAAGAAGAACTATTAAAGTAGACTGATGAAAGACCATTTAAACACACAGACATGAAAACAGCTAGTCTGTCTACACCTGATCTCAAAGCAGTGTTTCCTCTTTACGGATTTTAACAAAGAAGACACAAACAATAGATTGCACAATTGACTGCCTAGCATATTTCACTGATAAACACTGATCTGATCTGAGACTGCTGATGTTGTGGGATGACAAATAATTATAGGCCTTTTCTAATGATAGTCTGTTGTTAGATGCTGTACTTTTGACATGGCACACAATAATAGTGACCTAAAAAGTTGCTTTAAAATGTCTCGGAAATATAGGTGAAACCTAACAACAACAACAACAAATAAAACGCTATTATGTTTTATATAGGAATAAGGATATTTTTGAAAAAATTACAGAGCAAATGTATTTTGCTGTGTAACAATAATTTATTAAAATGGAGAAAATAAATAAATTATTCCAACTGAACACAAAATGGACTAGATAAAAAAACTGTCTGTTCCACCAATGTAAACGTAAGGTGAAGACCATGTCCTTTTGTCTGCATAATTCTGGACTAAACTGGTTTATAGCAGTTGCTTCCATAAATTCAATACTCTGGGGTTGGCTGAGATGTAAATAAATTGAAATCTGTCATCCTTGTTTACAATGTGCCCCGAATTCAAAATATGACATTAAAGGGCTGATGATAGTTTTTTTTTTCCCGACCACTCACCTGATTCAATGTTGTTGTTTACATTTTCTAAGTATTTTGCAATTGCTTTGGCCACTCATGGTGGGATATGTTCAGTGACCTATTTCTCCAGTCACTGATGAGTTCTGCTTACATATGCAGCATTACAGATGCATTTAAAATGGTAAATAAAATTAGATTTGACATATGTTGATACTGTTTGTTTCACTGGTGTAGAAATTATGGTAGTTTTAAATCTGATATCAGGCATAGCTGCATAAAAAGTTTGACTGTTGTTTTGAGCTGGTTGAAAATATTAATTTATTTACTTCATTTTAGTCAATTGTTACTGTAGTATGCAACTGATGAGACACAGCAAAATACATTTGCTCTGTCTGTAATTTTTTTTAAAAATATCCTTATTCCTATATAAAACATAATAGCGTTTTATCTGTTGTTCTTGTTGTTGTTAGGTTTCACCTTTATTTCCGAGACATTTTAAAGCAACTTTTTAGGTCACTATTATTGTGTGCCATGTCAAAAGTACAGCATCTAACAACAGATTAGCATTAGAATAGGCCTATAATTATTTGTCATCACACAACATCAGCAGTCTCAGATCAGATCAGTGTTTTTGTCTCAGGTGTGTTAGATGGAGATGCCATCTCTCTGACTTATAATGTGAGCCATGATAGTAAAGTTAGCATGTTTTTTTTTTTTTTAAAACAAAAAAAAAACTGTCTTGGAAGTGAAGGCAGCCACTGTGATATTACCCATATAATCCGTCAAGAGCTGTAACTTTGGACAAATATAACCGATTCTGACTAATCTAGCTACTATTTAAAGTAAAGTAAAAAAGCAAAAGTAAAGTAAAGATCCCTTTTCACGCCTTTAGGCATATCAGGTTATCTTCTTCTTCTTCTTCTTGTTCACCGGCTGTGAATTCCGGCGGTAAGTCGCAGTTGTTCGTCCAAATGAACTTTTGGCTTTTACCTTGACCTGAGTTTTGCATGTACATCCGTTTTACTGTCTTATTTGTTTGCAGTCCTCGTTCCCTGCCTCACCGGCAGATGTACTCCGACTTCGAGGGAAGACGTCAAGCCTATTTCTAGGTTGATTGTGGCCATTGTTTTGTGTGGGTCGTGATGTTGCCTCATTTGTGTGGTGTCCTCTTTGACCTTTAACAGGTGTGGCCCCCGGAATGTCCTCCTTAAGGCAGCACTAGGTAGAATTGTCAGCCCTCAAGGGAAGGCAGGGGCAGATCATGGGCATTCCCCGCCATCCAAGGAGGCTTCCATAAATGCAGAGCCGACACATGATGCTCTGGTTCTGGGCTCACCCAAGGAATCGTCACGTCCTGCCCATGACTGCTTAACCTCACAACCGTGTATTGAGCTTCCCGCCTACAAGGCTGCGCTCTCCGGAGATCAGCGGGGAGCAGCCCGCAAGTCAAGGACTTTTGGGGCCACACAAATAGGTACATTCTTTTTCATCGTACGTTAGACACCTTTAACGTTGTTTCAGCTGTGCCCTTAGCACGACAGAATCAGGCTTCACCTGTTTGGTCCCAACACTCGGGCGAGTGGGACCAGTGGGTACGGACATTTGTCTTTTTCCTGCTCTGTACGAATTCTGATCGTCGGACTTTGAGCTTGCATGTGTGCCGTGGGGTATAACTTTGTCGGACGTTATTTCCTAGCCAGCTTATGAAGAGTTACTGCCGTGGTGTAACTCAGCGCGGTGACGACGACACTGAGGATTGACAGAGGATGTGCGTGGGTAGGATCTTGCTGCGAGAAATCACCCACAAGAGATGTTACTCGTCTTGGCTGCGGGTAAATCTCTCGGTCAGGGTTGAGTCTCAGCAGCACAGTTTTCCATTCGCTTCCGAATTTTAACCGAGAGTTGTCATTTGATGGTACATTTAGCAAGCAATGCTTACTCATGTTCTGAATGAGTTTTGTTATACTTTTCACCCATGCGTTTGGGGGCGGGCTGGTGAGAGCCAGAAAGGGCACTACACCTCTAGGGGCCGCCAGCTCCGAGATCCCCTGCCAACTCTGTTAATGCTCATTTGAGACATTATCCGTGGCGCACGACGGGGACTTGCGGCAGGAGTCTTGCATGAGGTTCCGTAAAACCAGAACAGTGAAGGACTGGCGCCCGAGTGGGGTACGGTATATCTCCATATACACATCACATCAGACTTAACTTCCCCTCATGCCTGTGACCGAAATCACCGCGCCACATATCATGTGTATGAGAAGAGCGCCCATATTTTCACAGACCATTGGCCCTAGGTGGGAAATGTGGTCAGCATTATGCCGGCCATCTTTACTTCAACAGGACAGCCATTCTGATACTCATTTTAGGCTGGGTCGACCTGCGACGCCCCATACCATGATAGAAATCCATGCAGCCAGCAGTGGGTTTTGATCACGGTATGTTGGAATTACGAGTCGGACTCGCAACGCCTAAGCCACGGACGCCGCATGACTATTTGAACAGATGTGAAAAATGAGCTACATCACTGACCTGGAGTTTACAGACAGTCTGGAGATTCCCCCAATAAGAGAATGGGTGACAGGACACTCAGGCTGTAGGTTTGTTCCATTCATGACCCCACCAATCTGCAGCATAGCACTAGCAGGGAAAGCCAGGTAGTCAACACTCAGGGTCTGAGATGTTTCTTCAAAAATGTTGTTGTCCACATTGAGGGAGACTCTGAAAGAACATAAAAATTAGTGACCAGGTCTATGCCCTCAACCCTCTCGCCTTAAGAACATTTGAAAAAAAATGATTCAATCCTGCTTGGATTCCCCTAATTTTTTTTTTTTATTAACTAGTTACTAATATATTCCTTAAAAATGTATTTATCTAAATTTTTCTTAGAAATATATTAAGACAAATGAAGGAAGTAATGAATAAACATAGAGTTAAACATTAAATGGAATACAATCTCCAGGGACTAAAAACAGGGGCTCAAATGGACACCTAATACCCCCCCCCCCCCCCCAACCTTCCCCCAGCTTTTGTAGGAAATGTTTTCATTTCCCTGATCCCTTTAAATGTTTGCACCAGCATGAAAACACCCAACAGCATTAACTACACTTCACAGGGTGCTTTAGATGAGTTAGAAAAGTGACATCATGGGAAAGTGAACCAGCCAGTAATGTCATTTATGAGGCTTCTGGAGTTAAAATGGTTCAAGAAGGGGTTTAATCTACTATAAGAAGTGTTTACTGACGAATATGTTTGTTTCATTAATTTAGTTTTTAATAAACCATGCTGGTACAATAGGTAAAAACATGCCCGCCAGTCTGAAAATCTCTATCAGGGTAGATATTTTATAGTTGACCTAGGACTCCCAGCTTGACCCAGCCTAAAGTGGGTACCAGGATATGTCTTGGGAGGTAAAGATGACTGGTGTGATGTTGATCCCACCACCCAGGGAGTGCCAATTGATCTATATAAAAAAAAAATTATCATATGCCCAAGAGGCCAATAATATGAACAGGATCCTTTGCTTTAGGTTGTTTTCTCATATTTTTAAAATTATGGATATAATGAAAAAAGTTTTTAAAAAAGTAAAGGACCCTTTTCCATGCCTTTAGGCGCATAGGGCATATAGGGCTAGACCTATATTTTTATAGACCAATCGGCACAAGATGGGTGATGTGGTCAGCATCACGCCGGTCGCCTTTACTTCCTGGGACTGCACCCGGCTCCTGGATACACTGATGTCTGGCATTAATAGCAAAGAGTGGGTCAGAAGCCATACGTTATTGCACTTAATACACGATTACAAAATGACGGCATATTTTAAAGATAATGTTTGGTACAAACCTTAATGTTGTGCAGTCCAGCTTTATAGTATGCTTTTGGCCATCACTGACAAACTGACCAGAGCTGACCACAACAGATGTGATGTTTTGGTTGTACACTACAATCACATTGCCACCAAACAATGCCAGATACAGGAATCTCAGCTATGTCAGAATATATAAGTTCACAGTAACAATGGAAATGAAGAATTCGAATCTCATTTTCTGGCAGTACATCGGAATGTATTCTACTATATGAACAACCGATTTGAAGGGCTTGCATCACTTAATAATACCCAGATCAAAAGCATATCATGGATTTTCTGTCCAGCATATTCATGTGTGTGAGGTAATGAGCAGACTGACAGATTAGCTGTGTCGCTCCTCTGGGCGGTTCTCTACTATATGATAAAGCAGATGTGGGATCAAATGGACAGTGCTAAGGAACAAACAGAGAATCCATACACTGAAAGATTAGTTCAACAGGGGAGTGAGTACAGGTTCTGGCAGATATTCATCATTGAATAGAAAAGGAAAAGAGAGATAGACTTTTTAAATCAGGTTGCAACTGGTATCATCAGCATTTCAACTCTTTTTTTTTGCTTAATGAAGAAGAGGACAGAGCACGTGTGGGGAATGTTCTGAGTGCAGTGATGTCAATTATGGATCCATCCATTCATTCATTTATTTATTTTTTATTCATTCATTCATTCAAACAACTGAGCAGAATATTAAAATTCATCTCTGATGTCTAATGAACTTGGAAACCATAAGATTTATCCTAAATGCTTCGAAGATGGTTACATTATCATTACACTATTTAGAATTTATTTGGATTACAAAAGTTTGTCCTTCATCATCAATTAAGTATAATAATATATACAAACATAAAAAACATAATTAATTAGAAATATAATAATATGCACATAGAAATATAATAATATGCACCAAACTCTTAATGAGACATAACAACAAGACATCTAAGAGAATAAACCTGAATAATTACAGACAAAAGCATTTAGAAAAATTAAAGAAAAAGAAAAGGAAATGATAAAAAGGTAAAGGTAAAGTCGGGAGATGTGAACCAGCGTCATTGCACACAGTTGTAAACCATAAGTGCTCTGCCACAGTACGGACAGCTGATAAGAAACTGTCCGCCTGTGTCACCGTCCGCAGGAATCTCTGTAGCTACATTCCTCCATTTTCCCCAGAACTGAGCACACATGGGAATGCCCAATGTGCAGTGACGTCGATTGTGATAACAGAAAATAACATAACATCTTGTAGGGAGTCGGCAGTCCAAAACCCAAGTTCAAGGTGTCTCCTTCGTGCCAAAGAACTACATGGCTGTTGGGTGAACAGTTATTAACGAAGGCAGTCAGGTCGTTGTGGTGGCGACCCTTGCTGGTGGATATAAGGTCCTAAGTCCTAAGGCTTTACCCCCAACTTCACCGTTTTGCTTTAAAATCAAGTGGTCCCCATGTGACTTCCAGGGCTCTTCTGTTTGGGTAAAATTGACTGCTTTCCTAATAAGCTTGACGTAAAAGGTGACTTTGCTAAAATCAAATGTGTTGGACCAAAAGCAGACATTACTACCTAGCAGCTGTAAACCACAATACCTTGTGTCGACCACCCTTTTGAAGACAACTAGAGAAAATAACAGCGAGTGTAGATTAGACAAGGATGCTTTATGTGCCTGAGGCTAGAAAACTGAAGACAAAAATTTAAACTGAAGGAAGGGAAAACCAATGTCCAGGACCTACCTTTTTTTTTTAATTTAAAAAAAAAAAAAGTCTTATTTGACTGGAAGCAATAATACGATTACTCCCGGCACGATCAACCACACTTTATATTTATCACATCGCCAAGACAATGATTAAATTACAATCAGCTCCACACTTGGTTAAACAATTTCTAAACCGGACACTTGATACCTTAACACCTTTCTCTTCCAAAGTTTGTGTGTATTTTAGTGAAACAATCTTTGAGTCTTGAGTTAAAACAAAACAACAGTAAAAACTGGCAATTGCCACTAGTGCCTGCACTTTTTAGAGTGATGTAGGGGTCTTGAGGCTGAGGATTTAGAGCCACATAGCTAATGCACTCGTCACTGACTGTCCAGGTTAGGATTTTTTTTTTTTAAACACCTGACATCAATACAAACCATCACCTTAACTAGATTCGAACACGGGTCTCATTAATGAAAGTCAAGAGTTCTTAACAATTCAGCCAGCTGTGCCTCACTATCTAAAACCATGTATTTCCTTTGTTAATGTATCTAAATTAACGGCAAAGTAGGCAGTATGGTGAAAACATCAAAAACAACAATTAATGGTCAACTCACAGCTCCTGGGCTACCAATGTAAGCAATTATGCCTTGAGGTTCATTAGTTATAACGTCAACCTCAAGACCTTTCAGCTGCTGTATTTGATCTGTATTGACAAGCTGAGCATAAGCCGAGAGGGAGGTGAATGCTACTCCACTGACTATCTATATATTAAAACAAATAGATCATATAAGTATTACAAAGAAATAATTGAAGCATTCTTTAGTTACTTTTAGTACAAGATAGATGTTGCTGTTACTTCACTCTACCTACAGTAGTTATTTCAGACTAATAATATTGTGAGATATAAACATCAAGGAATATTGGCTAATAAACAGCATCCTGTCTCTGAAGCTAAAATATTTTGGTCATATCAAGCACCACGACGGATTGGAAAAAATTATAGCAGAGGGCATGGTACCAGGAAGGAGGGCAGGGGCCGACCAACACGAAGATGGGCACAGGATATAAGTGACTCCTTGAGTGTGAAAGTACTAGAGGCAGGAGAGCTGGGGAGAGACCTAGTTTCTTTCAGGCAGCCATGGTGAGAGCGACATTCTGCAAAGGACCTGCTACATGATGATGATGGATATTGTGTCCAAAGTTATTCAAATATTAGGGTGTCTCCATCTTTAAGAAGTCACACCATTTGTTTCACGCTCCAAAGGTTGTGGGTTCATTTTATTGATTTGTTGTTCAGTTCACAAGTGCAAATTTTATCAAGATCCCCTTGAAACATTGCTGAAGCCTGGAGATCATGCTTTGTGCAGTGCTCCTGTCAAGGGGCCAGTCATTCCATGGAGAGACTCTGAACCATATAGGATAACACTGTGTCAATCCTCTTAAGATAACACTCTGTGTCAATCCTCTTGAGATAACACTCTGTGTCAATCCTCTTAAGATAACACTCTGTGTCAGTCCTCTTGAGATAACACTCTGTGTCAATCCTCTCGAGATAACACTCTGTGTCAATCCTATTGAGATAACACTCTGTGTCAATCCTCTTGAGATAACACTCTGTGTTAATTCTCTTGAGATAACACTCTGTGTCAATCCTCTTGAGATATCACTCTGTTTCAATCCTCTTGACATAACACTCTGTGTCAATCCTCTTGAGATAACACTCTGTGTCAATCCTCTTGACTTTCATTTTCATTTTAACTTACTGACATACTAAAAATACAGAAAAAAGTTAATTAAAGAAACAAAAAAGATAAAGTGGATTAATTAATTAAGCAAATGGGTAAAAGACAAGGTTAAGAAAAGCATATCATGTAAGAAATTACCAATACAGAATGAGTTGAGAATATTAACTATTTATCTGTCTGTTACTGTTCTCTTATAAAAGTATCATCATCATCATCATAAACCACTTCTGCCGTTAAGCATCGTGGGGAGGAATAATTTGCGTTCCAGTGCACGTTGGCTGCCACTGGCTATTGTCATGCCATGAAGGCGTAGAGTGTCTTTAATGTTGTCGATCCATGTTTTCTGGGGCCGTCCTCTTGCTCTTGTAGTTGATCTTCTGAGATGTAGTGCTTGTGATGGTATTTGATCTTGCTGCATTCTAACAAGATGGCCAAACCACTTGATCTGCTGTTTCTCGATGAATCTAGTACAAGGTGTCGTTGCCACAATTTGCCTGATAGTTTCATTATTCACTCGATCTATAAAAGTATGTAGCAGTAAATATAGGAAGCTGCCATGGTGAAGCAGCTAGATGCTCACCTGCATGCTTAAAGGTCATGAATTAAAATATGCACCAAGCCAGTCTTTTAACAAAAGAAAAAAAATATTTTGGCTAGATCGACACAGCCTAAAAGGGGTACACGACAAAGCCCTGGAAAGTAAAGATGGCTCAGATGATTTTGACCCCATGACCTATCATGTGCTGACAGGTTCATAAATACAGGTCTAGCACTACATACCCAAAAAGCTTAAAAGTGTGGGAACAGATAAATTTATACTTTTATTTGTTAAATACTTTTGATTCCTATGTGAAAACCACTAGCTAACAAGACTGATACAAGATATCCACATGAAAACAAATGATCAGAAAATGCATTGCTGGTTTATGTGTTACTAAACACACGGTATCTTTCAGTTTAGTGCCCATATTCTATGAGTCTTGGACCTGGAGGTGAGATCTGTTTCCAATGCCTCCCTATAGTAAAGTAAAGGACCCTTTTCCATGAATTCAGGCGTATTGGACCATATTAGGGCTAGACTTGTATTTTACAGACCAACTAGCATTTAGTGGGTGATGTGGTCAGCATCACGCTGACTGCCTTTACTTCCCATAATGCCACCTGGTATCCATTCAAGGCTGGTAATTTAAAAAAATAGGTTTGGTACCACCTTCCTATAGCACACTGACAAACACGGTTTCTGGTATTACTCCTAGAAGAAAAGTTGCACTGTTTTGACAAAGATGTTGAGAGTTTATTGATCAGAAAGAAATGGCAAACTATTGAACACAAAATTGCCTAGTAAACCAAACAGCCAACAAATGCTCAGATTGATTTTGCAATGGCCTGTAAAGGATACATAAATAACCTCTAACCGCAAGAAAAAAGTAAAACTCCTTTCTCTATATTTTGAGGCTTACTGGGTATATGCTGTTAGCCAACAGTGTTTGGGAAATGAGCAGACAGACTGTCTGGTTCTGCACCACTTAGTTGTGAACACATGACAAGCTAGATGTTGTGTGGGCCTTTTGGGTGCAAGTGAAGAGTACAGAGACACAAACAGATCATCAGGGTCTGAGGAGAATTGTGCTGTGAGAACCAGGGGATCTGGTTGACACTCAGCACTCAAAGGAAAGGTGAGACGGATATACAGTCAAACTGTTACTAGTACCATCAGAATTCAATCTCTGTGCTTGCTGCTGGTGATGGAGTACTTTTGGTTATTGTCCCACAGTGCTTTGATGTCGATGTCGATTCTTAATTCAAGTCAACATGCTACCTTCTATTTGTGTGGATTAAATGGCACTACATAAGAAATTTGATCAGTATCACACAAATCACTTTTACTACCAAGGTCACTTCCTGTTACCAATTTAAGCTGGATCGACCTGGGAGAATATGTTAATTAACTCCTTATGCACAAGGCCATGAATTAACTGACTATTCTATATATCAGATAACTCTCTAGGTTGTTTTAACTTTACTGTGATAAGTATTTGAGACTTAGGACACTGCAGCAATAGTTATAAAAACAGAAAAGGGTTTTAGTAATACATGTTTGAATCAGAAGTTGAGTTAATAACTAAAAGCAAACAGGTCATGAATAGTCGTATGATATTAAAAGATTTGAATAAATTGGCTCAATGAGGATTTGAATCTATTACATGCTGGCTGACATAAGGATGCTAGATACTGCACTTTCATAGTTCCTATATGTCCATTGACAAGGTGCATCTTCTATTGGCAGGCAGAAATATTGTAAGTGAAGTAAAGTAAAGGACCCTTTTCCATGCCCTTAGGCGTATAGGGCATATAGGGCTAGACCTATATTTTTATAGACCAATCGGCACAAGATGGGTGATGTGGCCAGCATCACGTCAGCATTACTTTCTCGGGACTGCACCCGGTACCCACTCAAGGCTGGGTCGACCTGGGAGCCAAGGTCATTTTTGAAAAAAGTCCGGCTCAAAGAAATATTGATGATTGCATTATTTGGTTTATAAATGTATATAAAAGGTAACATACTGACCTTTTCATAACATCCCTCTGAGGTGACACCCAGTGAAGTCACAATGTTCTCTTTTAAACTGAATGTTGTTGTTCCAGTGGATGTAGTTATGATGAAGTTTCTCAAACAACCAGCAAAGTTTGTGTTGCTCACAGCATATCTGTACAAGCAAAATGAAACTTTCCACTACCAAGCAAATGTACCATCTGTGACTGGTTACTTAGAAATAAACAGGCGGAAAACCTTTGTGGCCGTAGAAACAGTATTTTATAAACAAAATGACATGTACTGACTTGCATTTAATCAAAAAGTCATGTAATGACTGGTATTCACAGAAAGAAGTAGAGACATAGATCGACACACTAGACAACCTAAAAACTTAAAACTATAGTTTCAATGCTAGCAATGAAACCTGTCTCCTCCAAATGATGACAGTGCTTCACAGAAGGAGCAAGTGTACTATGAACCACAATCTTTTTATAGTGGGATAATGAATACATGTCTTTTGTTTATTATAAACATGTGTAGCTGAATACCACTCATGTGCTCTAATCAAATGTGCCTGTACATCTTACATTTAGTCAGGACACAGTAAACAAAATTTAAAGAACTCAAGTTTTAAAGAAATTAAATGCAGGCATAACACATTTTCAAGTTTTGAGTGTTTTGCAGCACACTCGATTATCAGTCAATTGAATTTGGTAGGAGCTTTACAGAGTTCTCCCTGTTTATAGATAAATTTCTTATATAGAGATTCCTTCCTGCCATAAGGTCAACAATCCATTTTCTCTGATGGTCACCACTGTCTCTCTCCTCTTTACATTTAAGGAAATAAAGACAGAATGTGAGGATAAACTTTGTTCCAAAATATCACATGGGGACCCCCCAAAAAGTAGAAGAAAACTATTTAATAAAGTTCCACTGAGACATATACATGAAATTAAAAGCTACTGATAGCAATGTTCTATAAATTACTGTCTGCAGAGTCCTATCCAAAAATTCAAAAAGTAGCATTTTATATGACCACACTTTTTTGGATCTACATATCTATATGAGTCAATGCTCTCTACAATAAATACAATTAAAAACTAAGGAAAGGAATAAAAAAAACTTATGATTATTTGATTTCCTGCCTGAGAGTAGCAGTAAGGTCATATGACTTGCAACATGATTAAACAGTTTTCAAAATGCTATGTAAATGGGCCTGAAGGCAAGCCAACTGTCTCTTGAAAGATAAAACAAATTTTGTAATTGCAGTGTGTAATATCTATCAAATACTATAACACTTACTTAGTCGCTCCTCTTCTATCCTGGGGTGTACAGGTTTGCTAGAGAGATCGCCAGACTTCTCTGTAGGCAGTTTTCTCTTTGGTATTGCTCCATTTGAGTCCTCTGTCAGTCAAGGACTGTCAGATGTCTTCCCAGCGAACCTTAGGTTTTCCTGGTGGTTTGGTTCTCTGGTTCTTGGCCTCACATGTCTGCATTGGTAAACGATTCTCTCCCATTCTGCATACATGTTCAAACCATCGTAACTGTGACTGATCCACTTGAGTTTGTAGGCCCTGGGTTTCAATGTCATGACCTATTTTCCGCTTGCTAATTTCTCTTTCGCTGAGTAACCCTCGATTTATGGCCTGAAAAAGTCTCCCAGCTGCTGCTTTTTGAGCAGCCAACTCCGACTTGATGCCTCCATTCTTGTCTATTATAACTCTAAGGTATTTGAACTGGCTCACCTACTCCAATGCATCTTGTTCCATCATGATTTGATGCTTTTTTTTTCTTCTTCTTGAGGTCACCATGGTTTTAGTTTTAGAGATACTGATGGTCATCCCTCTCTTCTCGAGTTCTTCCTCCTAGACAAGTAAATCTGATCTTGTCTATATAACTTACAGAATGTTAATAAAGTGTTAATACCTGTTTTGATGGTGTTGGCCTTTATTTTTAGGCCATTTTTTATTAGTCCGTCTCTATAATCTACAAAGTAGACCACCCCCAGTGATTATTGAAATGAAAAGAAGCCATCAGACCTAACAAATGAGGCCACCACTTATTTAATCCGCAGTTGAGAAAGGAAATTTTTACTATCAATAGTTTTGAGTTGAAAACAACTCAGTCAAAAGGATGCCAGTGAAAGCCTTATGTAGGAAGTGGAGTGAAAGGAGTTGATCACTTTATTTCAAAAATCTGAAACCTACTACACTGTTCATCGGATGTGGTGGCTTTTGCAGCGTGCTTTGCTCCAAACATATTGGTATTACCTTTCCTTTGGAGCAAACAAGGCAGACAGAGAGAGAGAGAGAGGTTATGATGCATGGGCAACACATGGTCTTTACAATACTGCCCTGGCTTTGTGCTTTGGACAGGAGAAACTTCATCAATGGTCTTAATTTGTCTTGGGAAGAAAAATATTGAGAGGCAGCAGTTACAGATTATTTTCTCAATGTCGCTGACAGAACTACAACTGCTCAAGCTGGGCAGCCTCCAGCCTATAAAGTGTTACAAAATACTGCATGCAGGCTGAGAGCTTAGGGTCTGAGAAGAAGCACACAAAACACAAATGAGGGCAACAATGGACCTGAAATCCCATGCTATAATTGTGGAAGACTTTTCTTAACCCCTGCAGGTCTTGCCAGTCACACTCCCCATTGCTATGGGCTGTGATTCTCATGTTTTCTCATAGCACACAATATAACATTATCATTTAGAAAGATAGAAGGGTGCAAACAGACCTACTATATGTAAAAGCCAAATACGTAATACCAAAGATTATATGTTTCAGTTTGATTATGTCTGCGTTATTTTAATGGTAACACTGGAGCTTTATTAGTTCTGCTCAACAGAGATATAATATAACATAAGATACAATATAGCAAAATTATAATTAACTTTTTTATTCTGAAGACTTTTGACTTCAAGAATTTTCCATGACACTGTTTTTCAAACCTGGTCCCTAACAAGAGCGCAGGAGAAAAAGATCACGACGTGCGAAATGAGATGCTTACGTAAGGCTGCCAATGTCACAAGGAGAGACAGAGTTCGAAACGAGAACATTAGATCAATTGTAGGAACCACACCATGCCTGCAATACATAAAGAAGCAACAAATCGAGTGGTTTGGCCACTTGATGCGAATGCAAACCGACCAACTGCCTCTACGAGCATACAACGAACAACACTACTGCCCTAGAGCAAGAGGCAGACCGAGAGTATGATGGATAGACAATATATCAGAGATCCTGAGGCAACACGGACTAACAACAACACATGCAACACACCTGGCCCAGGATAGAAAACTGCGACTCCCCACTACGGTGTGAGGCAATTGTGGACAAGACAAGACAAGACAAGACAAGACTATTTTTCACATTAGTATTAAAAATATAAAAACAATAAATTAGATTTAAATTAATTAAATAAAACAAATTTTATAAGCGAAAAATAATAAAGATTAGCCTATATTCAATCATTTAGGATCAAATGATACAAACATGTATAAATTACAAAAGATTTCCGTTTAGCCTTACTAACCCAGTATTCAGAGGATCTGCTGCCGAGCCAATCAGAATATTCTGGTTATCAAGGTTAGACAAATCTAGGAAAGCAAGGTTAACACTGGTCACACTCTGGTTAACGGTGGAGTCTGTGTATTTCACTGTCAGTTTCCGTTCTGTTGTTTCTCTTTCAGTCAGAATCTGAGAAATCATTTTCATATTTTTGAAAGTCATCACTGGTTAAGGTTAAATACACTGGTGCATTTTCAGCTTATAAAAGGCAGAACATTATATCTTCATTTACAGTCTATAATATATATATATACATAAATATTTTTTTCCATTCTGACTGAGGATATTTTTGTGGTTGTTGCTACAAAATGACTTTGGAAAAAAAGACTCATAACTGATAAAGTATACTTTGTGATGAGTACATACTAACAATAACCAGTGGAAGATATCATGCGATATGAAACAAAATATGTGAGGAGATGTGTGTTAATTTGTTAACAAAGTATATGTAAGAAGAAGCACAATTTATCTACAACTATTGTGCTACTCAAACAGTCAACATCTACATCTTAAACATTTACTGCAAGAGATAGATTATCTATAATGTTGATTCTTAAATAAGTCCTTTTATATTATATGATTATAATTATCATCATATGCCAGCCAGAGCAGTGTAAGTGATCATGTTTATTCACAAATAGCTAACCTCTGTGTTCTTAACAAATCTGACATCTGATCATCTTCCATGTCACTCTGAAAACCTAGCCAACATTGTCTTCCCTTGTTGAGCTCATTCTCTTGAAACTTCTTGTCAAAATCCTTCTTTGACCCTTCATCTCATATATGACCCACAAAATGACAGTTATCTTTTTCTGATATGAATAACCAGTCTTGTCTGATAGAACACCGCCAACTCTAGATTACACCATCTAACTAAATCACGTGACTTTTTGGATGGAGTCCCTCGAAAACTGGTTAGTGTAAGCCCTTTCCATGTCTTGCATTGTGTGACATTTTAATGTGCTTGTAAAGTTCTGTGTTCTGAATGAATTCGTATTACATATCTACAAGTGGATATTCTGTAGTAGATATACAAGATTTTCAAACTTTGCTGTTAGATTACAGCAATTTGAATTTAAATTCACGGGAGACGGTCGTGTTGCGATGTGTGTGTCACTGTTTCTAGTCAGTAGTTTGGATTTTTGGGAACTGGCTGTTTATTCTTTTTCTACTTTGAATGTGGAAAACTTACTTTTAGGGAAAATACTTTAAACAGTTAATTTAGAAGCCATATCTGGAGAATATCGACAGTTGTCAGGTGCAAACTATCTTGTGTTTGAAGAAAACTATTGCTTCCATATTGACTATGCATAAATGGTGCAACCACACTGTAGATAAATTGTGTCAAGATATTTCGGAGCTCTAGGTAAGTGGATGAAAAAAATATTTAATTTACTAACTAACCTCTCACAGCAAGTCACTCTTTGCCTCTTTACTAATTGTTGACTAACAGTATAATTATATGTTGTAGCAGTACACTAATAATATTAATCCTTAACCATTTGACTTATGCTTCGTGAACACTGGCTGTAAACTCTTGCGGAAACTTCTGGTAGTTCATCCACTTCTTTTGCATATTTGCAGTTCTACGGTCTGTTAATTTTTGTAAACTGGCTTTTGCTTTGCTTCTTGAACGCTGGCTGTAAACTCTTGCGGAAACTTCTGGTAGTTCATCCACTTCTTTTGCATATTTGCAGTTCTACGGTCTGTTAATTTTTGTAAACTGGCTTTTGCTTCACGAACACTGGCTGTAAACTCTTGCCGAAACTTCTGGTAGTTCATCGACTTATTTTGCATATTTGCAAAATAACGGTCTGTGTTAATTTTTGTAAACTGGCTTTTGCTTTGCTTCGCGAACACTGGCTGTAAACTCTTGCGGAAACGTCTGGTTGTTCATCCACTTCCTATGCATATTTACCAAAAAATTCATAATGGTAAGGAATTGATTTCATCCAACAAGATGAAACTGGACAAATTTGTTTGTGCTGTTTGTACCTTGAGGATACATATTTAGTAGTGCTATAAGTACTGTTAAGAAAACTACTCTGGGTGAAAAAAGTTTTGCACATATCAATTTCATACTGATTGTGCTTGTTTACTAATTATTAAATAACAGTATAATTATATGTTGTAGTAGTCTACTAATAATAATAATAACCATCAATTATTTATGTTTATGTTATGTATGATATGTATATCTTTCATAGCAGTATTTGTATGCGCTAAATTTGATAAAGTACAAATGTCACTGTTAACACAGAGGGACTCAATTCTTGCACAAGAACGGGAATCCCCGTTGAACCAGTTAGCCTATTTATAGCTAAAGATGGCCGTGGATAGAATGAACAAACGAACATATTTTTTTTTTCAAAAGAGTCACAAATTAGGCAGCAGTCCTATCTTACATTTAGCCCTTCAAACACTCATCTTTCAAAAATCATTTGTATTTTATCTATAAGTATAGAATGGATGACAAAGGCATTTATTAAAATATATTTTCACACTATAATACACATACATTACTCATTCACGCACATTCACACACTAGAATACACATACATTACTCATTCACGCACATTCACACACTAGAATACACATACATTACTCATTCACGCACATTCACACACTAGAATACACATACATTACTCATTCACGCACATTCACACACTAGAATACACATACATTACTCATTCACGCACATTCACACACTAGAAATAATTATAAGCCATGCATGGATTTTCAAGTGTAATGGCTTATTTTCTGGGGTGGGGGAGGGGGTGGTTACAAGCAGAACTGTCTAGGATTTAATCTTTATTAGTGACAAGATTTGATTTCTTTCAACTCATACCACTGTGAACTTGAACTAACCCCATACAATCAGAATTGTAATTGTTTTTTTAACAAATATGGGGAAAATGATACATTTAATGTATATGAAGACCTAGTGTTGATAGTCTCACAATGTAATCTGAAAAACAATTATTATTAGATGCAATCACAAACTTCTAAAAAAAAAATTATATTTTAGTCAACAACAATAAACTAGTAACATACAGGGTAAATTTATATTAATCAAAACCACTTAAATTATAATAGTTTAAAAAAATGTACATGCCTGAACCCACTGTCCACTTGTATACTGGTACTGGCTCTGTAATCTGGATAAGATGGCACCACTTAATGTCTCCCATACTACATACCCATCGGACAGAAACAGTGAAGAGTTTGTTTTGCCATCTGTTGAAGTGACTTTAAGCAATGCAGCATCAGACATCACTGTGCGAAACTCCAAGCTCAGCTTTTGTACTTGAGAAAACCGAAGAGACCCTTGTGTTATTACAAGAAATCCAAACCCGGAGAATGAGGTCCCTTGGGTGACTGGTAACATGGGCAGATTTGGTGGAGACTGACAGCATTTTGATTTTTGACTGCTGGACATAACATTGGTCCACAAATTCTGGAGCTGATTTTGATATTTTACATTGTACAGGCAGCCTCTGAATATTCTGCTGGCAACTTTAGTAGTCTGCACAGGAAATACAAATATAAAGTAAGCAGTTATTTTCAGACTTTATTAATTAAACATTAATAACTAAATAGTTACAATTACCAATGCAGGCTTTACACATAAAAAGATCTGCAGTGAAACCAAGAGGCCGCCCTAGGAGAACATGGATTGATGACATTAAAGAGCTTCTAAATCGACACGGAATGAATATGGCTATTGCTGCCCATCAAGCACCATGATTAATAACAGAAGAAGAAATTGATGATGACGATAATGAACTAAATAATTAATAATAACTTTTTTGCGAAAATACTGTAGAAACTATAATAGCTAGTGTTTCATTAAATGTGTTTCTCATTCCAGACTTACAGGAGACTAAAAGGGTAAAGTTACAGTATAATATTTTTAGTAAATCAGTATATATAAATTAGAATGGTGCTTGTAACGTTGTCCGGCTTAGAGATGGAATGATTTCCCTTGCCATTCATGCCTCATTGTGTCGCAGGGCCTGTCCTATGTTGTGGGGTTGGCACGCTAAGTGACCGGCTAGCAACACATAGTATTTTACTCGTTGTTGTCAGCGGCTGGCGATATCGATGTGAGTGCTTTTTAGAAGCAACTAAAAAATGTAAACTTTGTAAAGATACATCAACAGACGTATGGCGAGTTGGTTAATAGAGTTAACAGCAATTACATTAGATGCTTGCCTGTTCCCCTAGAGGTCTTGAATTTAAACTCACGCTGGGCAGAGTTTAAAAAAAATAAATTGCCTCCCAAGTCAATCAAACCTAAAATAGGTACTAAAAACTGCCTGTGGAAGTAAAGATGGCCAGCAAGAAGTTTAACATCACCCATCAAGTGCCGAATATTGATAAAAATATGAGTTTAGCACCATTTGCTTGAGGTGCTATTGACATTAAAAATGGTTTTCAACATTTTTCTTTTAAAAGAAAAGATCAATTAAATAGTGAACAATTTTGCATTTGTTAGTTAAAAAAGTAGGGTGTTACGAAGACAAATTTAGAGATGAAGACACATTTAGAGACGTTTATCAATTAAACATAAATATTTTAGCCTACTGCATGAGCACCGGAAATGTCAGCTAAAGAAAATACAAATGCTGATTGTGAGAAATGGTACTTGATCATTCAAGAGGGTGGAGAGGGCTGCGTGGTCTCGAGGCAAGGTGTGCACCTCAAGTGCTTGAGGTTCTGAGTTCAATCCCCGATAAGGGCTGGGATTTTTTTACATTGACTTGGACTTCTGGTAATTCCCCCGGTCTCTGGGTAGTGAGATGGGATGCCTGTGTGCATTGTTGTGCACATAAAAAAAAACTTGGCAGCTGGAGATCGAAAAGATAAGCCGAACGGCAAAATTCGGAGTTAAAAATCTACCTAAAGTATTTCAGGATCCTCGCGGGGCTACAGAGCCTGTGCACTGTCCTGAGCTTCTTTGAACTCAGACTTGAGTTAGAAGAATAATGGAGCACTTATGGGTTACACCCCTGTGCCATGATGTTGATCCATTGTTAATAGCCTCAAAAACCTCAAGAGGGTGGAGAAATATCAGCAGGACTGGTCCAGATATCCATGCTGCTGGCTTTGTCAAGACTGCTGTTTGTTCAACTTGTCACAGGTAGCAGTGATAATCAGTTTGTGTGCGTGTATTTTTAAAAACTGGTACAGCAATGGAGGCATATTGGGTGACCATTTCCTGTGAAGTCAGAACTGCGACTAACGACTGATCCAGAACACTACGCTTGTCACCTTTACTTCCCAGGACACTTTGTGCTTTCTGTTTTAGGCTCGTTGACATGGACATCAAAGCCAATTATTTAAAAAAAAAAAAAAAAAAACAGACCTAACTCTCTGAGTCCCAAGGAACGCATCATACGTTCATAGATTCCTACTTAGAAGCCCAATGAACGCATGATGCGCTGATTTTACGTCTCTCTTGACTACCTCTTAGGCCTGTGATGCTAAACCCACTGGGACATAAAGAGTTAATGCAGATTCAGGCAAGCATCTAACTACTGAAAGGGAGAACACATTTCTTATTAATTTGAACATACCTGTTTAGAATTTGGAAGTGATCCAAGGTACAGGTCTGAGTTCACAGTTAATTGTCTGGCGTTTACATCATCTGAACCTCTTTGACTGTTTGACATGATGCCCCCCGTAGACATTATTATAACCGTAAGGTGACCTACTGTGCCATATCTGATATAATATGTAAACAAATAGTTGGATGTAGATGGTTTGCAAAAACAACATATAAGCATGTGGTCTATCATAGGTAAATAAACGTCTAGTTGGCCACATGTTAAAGTACATCTGTTCCTGCAGCGAGACTATCACCTCGTTCAACCCCTCTCGTGGTAAAACAACTTTAGATTTTTATGTTGTCTACTGTGTCCTCCTGTATCTACTTCTATCATCCATATCTCATCATCATTAATTTCCATTTTTGCCATTTTGAGTTGTGGGGAGGAACAGTTTGTGACCAATTGTTTGATGGCTAGCAAGGACTTTTGCCATTTCATTTTGATGTAGAAGACCTTTACTATCATCAATCCATATTTTCCTAGGATGACCTCTTGCACATCATATCTTTTCAGGAGTACTGCTTGTGTTGGTTGTTGCTGTGGCTGCAATCTAAACCAAACATTTGATCTTTTGTTTCTCAATGAATTTAGTACATGGTGATGTTCCCACTGTTTGTCAGATGGTATTTCTCACTGTTTCAGATAGTTAAGTTGACGGGTTTCCTAGGCATCTAATTTCATATCTATCAGTGCCAATTAGCACATTACAACATGTTTATCACATCCATCTTTATATCATTTTAAAGAACTATGCATTTCATGTGCAAAAAAGTTGCCTGTATTAGTTTCCAAACAGATTCCTCGTCAATTTGCTCATTATCTTCTTCTTCAGCATTCCAAGCCCTTGAGGTTCACTGCTGCAAGTATCACCCTCCTCCATTCATCTCTCTGGTTGGCCTTCTCTTTCCAGTTGGTGTTTGCACATCTGTCTGGACGTTATCTCTCCATTATCTTTTTAGTTTGCCTCATGGTCTATGACCATTCAACTCCCTTGCGTATACAGTTTTTACCTCTCTATCATTTAACATTCTCTCAATATACCCAAGCTATTTCAGTCCATTAGATCTCATGATGCCAGTGATCAATGGTGATTTATTTGGGTGCAAACTTCAACTGCTCCAACAAGCTGAGAGAAGAAATAGGATCTAGAATACTGTCTTTAAAAAAAAGTGTACTACGCCCTTTAACATTTACTAAAGTCAAAGTCTCTATCTAGCAACACCAAGATCAAAATATATTACATGTTGTTTACATGTTGTTAAGACCGATCGTTTTATATGGCTCTGAAACTTGGAGCACAGCTAAAAAAAGATGAAGCTCATTATCTACAAATCCAATATTATGTGGCTAATTCAATAAAGACTATATTTTTATATAAACTTAGTCAAATTAAAAAGGAGTTTAAATCACACGTGCTGAATGACTTAAATAGTACAGATAATTATTTCTTTTCATAGCATACATTTTATAGATCGGTTTTAGAACATCTCTCTTTTCTTTGTTTCATAAAGTTTTTATGTTGTTTTTTCTTTTGTATTATATAATTATGAGTATTAATAAATAGAAGTGTGCATGACACACTCTCTGCAACATCATTTTTTGTGTGTGCATAATGGCATATGAACATATATAAAAACAAAAATTGTGTGTCATATCAACATGTGCTAAACACACCAGCTTAAACATGCAGCCATATCCAAGGAAAACCATGTAAAAAGCAGCAGTAAAATAAACCATGAAATGCAGTGAAGAGAAATTATTGAGCCTACCTTGAGGCATAAATCTTTACCCAGCAGTCACTGCAAATTTCTGTCAGACTTGTGACTCTGACATTCTGGAAACCAGTGTTAAACTCAAAGAAGATTTTCCCAGTACTCAAGCCGATTTCAAGTTCTGCACCTGTTCAAATAAAAAAAATTATTGAAAAGTTCATTATTGAATATCCTTAACACTTTTTACAGTTGGCACCTTTCGGTCTTTCAAGACAACAGTCTTATATTGTGCTATGAAGAGGTATAGAAATCGCAGCCTGTGGTGATGGCGAGTGTAACTAGCAAGATCTGCCCGCATTAAGGAAAGTCTTACACAACTAGAGCATGGGATTCCAGGATCATTGTTGCTATCAAATGTACTGAGTGTGTATGTTTTTAGATACTCAGCTCTCAGCTTATCTAAAATTATTTTTTTTTTCTTTTTTCCCCCTTTCCCTTACTGATTTCTGCCTTCAAGAAACAATGTCTACGGCACTTCATTTTTAGGAATCTACTGCATCACCTGTATTATTCCTGTCCTGTTTGCACATATATTTATATCATAGTAGAGGCATTCTCAAGATTCTTCTACCCATCTATAATTCACCACACAGCTAGAGAGGTTACAGTTTCTAACTGCATACAAATAAGCAACATAAAAATCAAAAGAACTGAAACATACACGTATCTGCTGCCAAACCACCTGCAGCCTAATTCAAAACCATTATGTTGGAATTATGACACAGTGTTCCTAATCCCCAAGGACAGTGCCAACTAGAGCAGAAGATAACATTAAAATTACTGATACAAAATAAATTTTAAAAGTAAATTAAGAAATATAGGCAACTATACCCACATTATCATCATCATAATGTAGCAGGTTCTTTACAAAATGTCTCTTTTACCACAGCCCATCTAAAAAGAAACTCTTTTACTAGCTTTCCCTCTTTATGCACTGCCCCAACCTCCCCAGAAGTATGACATACGGGTAGGTCGGGGCAAAGACCCGCGTGGGGCAAAAACACGCAGTCCATTTACATGTTCCGGTTATTGTTTTTTGTGGCCGGCTTTAGCTTGGCCGACACTGGTTAGACGGTATCACGTGGGTTGCCAAAATTCAATCAAGTCCTGCTGTCACCAGCCAAGAAAATGAGGTCAGTTGCTTTTTTCAACTTTCAATGTAATACTGTGACTCTAGTCAGTGCACGTTCACACAAAAAGTTTGCAATAAAGCTGTTACTTATCTTATTCATCAAAAAGTAACACATATTAACAGTAGAAATAGAGGTGACATGTTGAGGTTAGTTAGTTTATGTTGGTTAAAAGTTACGAATGTTAAATTATGATAAAATGGGGCAAAAGCCCGCAGCCTGGCGGGGCAAAGACCCGCGTGCGTGTCTTTACCCCATGAATGCGTGTCTTTACCCCATGAATGCGTTTCTTTACCCCATGTATGCGCGTCATTGCCCACGAATGTGAGTTTTCCCCTTATCATCCTCAGTTGTTTACAATATGATTCTGTTATTTATTTCCAGAAATTACAAAAGGAAGACGAGCCAGAAACCACTCAATGAATCCTTACTGAAGGAAGCCAAGGCTCTAATAGAGACAGGTGTTTCTATTAGACAAGCGGCCAAAGTGATCGGCTTCCATGAGTCAACGCTACGGAACAGATTGAAGACTGGTGTTGGAGCAGAAAAGCTGGGGCGATTCCAGACTGTTTTTTCCAGTGAACATGAAAAACAGTTAGTAGAACATTGTAAAGCCTTGGATCAGCGATTTTTTGGATTAACTCTCAAGTCTCTCCGGTTTTTGTTGTATTCTTATGCAGAGAAAAATAACATACCTCATCCATTTTCCACTGCAACAAAGTTGGCTGGAAAGGATTTCACACATTCCTTTATGAAAAGAAACAGACTATCATTGCGGACACCACGAAAGACGAGCATTGCAAGGACGATGGGCTTTAATCGACTCCAACTGGACCAGTACTTTGACAACCTTACGAGTGTTCTTCGCCGGTACAAGTTTACACCCGACCGTATCTATAATATGGATGAAACAGGGATTCAGACTGTTCCAGGCAAGATACCCAAGCACGTAGCGCCAACTGGAAAAAAAGAGGTTGCTAAATCTGTCGCTGCTGAGCAAGGTAAAACAGTGACTGTAGTCTGTGCCATGAGTGCCACAGGACACTATGTGCCTCCTTACTTCATTTTTGCAAGAAAGAGACTAAACTTGCTTCTTATAAAGGATGGACCAACTGGGTGTGACATGAGTGTCACTGACAAAGGCTATATGAACATTCCTACATTCCTAAAGTGGCTACAACACTTTAAGAAGTTGGCGAATCCCTCTCAAGATATGCCACTTCTGTTGATCCTTGACAATCATACCTCGCATACCAGCTTGGAGGCTATAAGCTACGCCAAATCAAACCACATCCATATGCTAAGCTTACCACCACACAGTAGTCATAAGACGCAACCCCTCGACCGTAATTTTTTCAGACCATTGAAAGCATATTATGACAATGCTGCGGATAACTGGACAACTTCGCATCCAGGCCAAGTCCTGAGCGAATATCACGTTGCTGAACTGTTCGCAAAGGCTTTCCAGAAAGCTGCAACGGTAGAAAATGCTGTTCAAGGATTTCTAACCACTGGCATTTTTCCTCTGGACCAGAACAAATTCACTGATGACGATTTCTTGCCTTCCGAGGTCACTGACCAGTATAAGGAAGGAGAGGATATGGATGAAGATAAGGAAATTATTATTGCCCTTCAGTCTACAGAAGCTGCTACTGCTCCTGTCGAAGTTCCGGATGTCATTGTGGGCCAAAGCTCTATTCTTGCCGATGATACTCTAGAAGAAGCCGACATAGCTCCTCCCCATGACATCTCAGGACCTTCTCATAGCAACATTGGAACGTCACCAAGTGACATTTGTCCTCTGCCAAAAATTAAAATAAACAAGAAACGTTCAGGAAAAGGTTTGAAATCGACCCTGTTAACGTCGAGTCCAAATTTGCAACGCATGGAAATACTGCAAGAGGAAAAAGACAGCGCAGAAAAGAAAAAAGTTAAAAGGGCATTGCTTCTAGAAACAAAGGCAACGGCAATGAAAAGAAAGTTGTCCCCGGATAACACTTCATCAGACTCTGATTCAGATTTCTCCGTCCAGAACAGCAGCTCTGACTTGACTATCTTGTCTTCAGGAGAAGAGGAGCTGGATTGTGTTTTAGAACTGCAACCTGGTGACTTTGCTCTTGTCAAGGTGCATGGGAAAGCCAAATACTCTTTTAGGTTGTATGTGGTTAAAGTTACTGATTGTGATGACGAGGGATACGATGGTATCTTCTACAAGCGAGCTCCTCTAACTCAAAGGTTTACAGAAACAAGTGAAGAGTCCTATTTTGAAAAGGGAGACATTATTTTGAAACTCTCTAAGCCAATTTTCAGCAGTTCAACTCGATTTAAAAATATGATCAGTTTTTCAAATGACCTCACTGATTTTTCAATTTCTTGAATAAAGAATGATTTTACAATGATTTTTTCCAGTCTTATGTCATTATTTTACCAATGGGGCAAAGACCCGCAGCTGCGGGTCTTTGCCCCATTGCTGGGGCAAAGACCCGCAACGTATAGATGTCAGGAAAATGCATTTATTTTGATTATTAATAAGAACACAGACTTAGTAGCCACAAACATGGCGGGTAAGTGGCTAAACTATATTCATATGAAGTTTCATAGAATACATGCGAACGGTTTTCCAGAAATGTGTAAAAAACATGAAACTGCGGGTCTTTGCCCCGACCTACCCTATCATGCACCAATCATTCTGATGGCAGCACCTGCCCCTATTTCCCAGTACCATTCCCTTAGCCACTGTTCTTTCCAATCCACTGTAATGCTTCACATAAAAAAAGTAAAGATCCCTTTTCAGGCCTTTAGGAGCAACGAGCATTTGGGAAGAGCACCAATATTTTTACAGACCAAACGGCACTAGGTGGGTAAAATGCTTTACATGGCCAACATATTTTAGTTTCAGAAACAACATGTTGTTTATTAACCAGTCTGACTTGATGTTAAGATCTTTTAGGATAACAGTATTTCCTTTTCCTTGGACTATGGTACTCAGAATCTTTTTATAGCACTTAAGCTCAAAAAGTATTACCATCCTTAATAATTAATACAAACCTATAACATTTGCTACTTTGAAATATCCATTTAACAAGGCATGGTGCCAGGAAGGAAGGGCAGGAACTGACTAACACGAAGATAAGCACAGGATATAAGTGACTCCTTGAATGTGAAAGTACATGAGGCGGGAAAGCTAGCGAGAGACCGAGTTTCTTTCAGGCAGACTGTGATGAGAGTGACCTTCTACAAAGGGCCTGCTACAAAATGATGATGATCTAACAAAACAACCAGATTTAAAAAAATACAAACTGGTAGTAGGACTGTCCACAAAGAAGACAATGCCATCAGTGAGGTCAGCGGGTCTTTTCATCTCTATCAGCACATTATCATACAAATGTGGAACATTGGCTACAGGATTCTTCAGCTCCAGACTCAGATTCCCATCAAAACTCACAGGCTGCTGTAGCTTCTCCAACAGACTCTCAGCTCTCTCTAGTTTGCTCTGCAGCCACTGTATTTTGTCTGCTACTTGTTTAGTTCTGTCTGCATTTGTCTGGCCCAAGCTTGTGGCAGTAGTTAGATTTCTTTGAAAAGCTTCATACTTGATCTGATGAGCTATTACTGTTGATGAAATAATCAAATAGATATACTCGAAACTCAAGTATGAAAATGGCATACTCTCAGACTGTGAAAGTTTTAAAAAAAAATGTTTCTCCATGATTGCAGCCTGAGACTCTGACATCCAGTGACCAACAGAGCTCCTACTTGGAAGGGTATTAAGTGACATAGCCCCTATCTGGATGGGTATTACATAGCAGCAAATTCTAGAAACCCTATTTAACCATATACAGGGCTTTTGTTTTGGTGGTATGCAATGGTACACAGTAACAAGGGAGGGCTGAGTTGTCTTCAGGTACAGCTTCTGCCTCGAGTGCTGGAAGTCTCAGGTTTGAGCGCCAGTAAAGACAGATTTTTTCACATGGACTTTAGTAAATTTCCCCTGGTCTCTGGGTAGTAAGACAGGATGCTCATGTGTATTGTTACCCACTTAAAAAATACATTGGCAGTTGGAAATCACAAAAGAGTAGCCTGATGGTGCTGCCCGGGGAAAATTTGGAGTTTTTTATCTACCAAAAGTATTTCAGGATTTTAAGATTCCTGCCAGTGCAACAGAGTTTGTACACTGTGCTGAGATTCTTAAGATTCAGGCTTGAGTTAGAAGTGGAACAGAGCACTAATAGGTTACACTCATGTGAAATGATGTTGATCCGTTGAATAAACAAACAAGCAAACACAGTACCAGTGTTTTTAAAATAATTATTTTTAGGCATTTTTTTTTAATTGCTAGTGTAATAGGCACTTTTAGGGTGTATTGGCACCTTTATATTTAAATTAAAAAAAAAAAAAACCCTCAAAAGCCCTGGCTGTATAACAGTTACACTGGGGTACCTGATGGTTATGAAGTAACTCGCTGCCCAGTGTATGTGAGTTATAGCAACAGTGAGGTAACAACAGTTGTGCTGCTGTAAAATGATGTAGAGAAGATCAATAATTTGTATGCTCTTTAAAAATATTATTTAGAGGAGTGCTGATGGCGAGCACTTCAGAAATTTATAGCGAAGAGTTCCAATTCCAATGGTGCCAGTATCAGTCTGATTACATGTCTGTCTTGCCTTTGAGTGTAAGTGTCAACCACATTCTCTGTTTATTCCTAGGTGTGTCATTCTCTGCAGACCATAATGATCTATTCATGCCTCCACATTGCTAACTGTCTAGGACCTCTGAAGCAATGCTTGCTATTCTGCAGGAAGCATGCTAGTCTCCCATCTTTCTTAGCATGCTTTGTGATTCAGTTACAATCATGACTTGTGTTTGTAGCTGGTTTTCAATCCAGTGGAAAGCTGCTGTGACTGGCTCCACCTCCATTCTCAAACTATATATTTTAGTATCATGTCAGAGCATGAGGCAGATGTTTGAATACTTTGGGACAGGGAACTCAAACCCTGGTAAAAAGCTGTTTAAAGGAGGAAGGATCCATTTCACTGCACTGGGTTTCAGAGCAGCAGGTAGCCAACTAAACGCTCTGCAGAAAGCATTAACTCTGCAGTTTTAAGGGTCTCTGAAACAGTGGCATCAGTGAACCAAATGCCACCGTCAGAAAACAAGCCCATGATCTTGACCTCATAAAGGAAATAGCTTGATTTCTACATGGAAATCTGTTTAATAAAGGTATGGGAATTAGGGACTGTTTAATGCTAACAATTCATTAAAACCTAACTTTCCATCAAGAAATGGAAAGCCTCAAAGCCTTTAAGAGAAAAAGAACAAATGATGAACATAATGTTTGAACTGAATTGTAAAGTCTTTATCTTCTTCTTCATTTTCTTCTCCTTCAGCATTTCATACACTTGAGGTTCATTGCTGCAGATATCACTCACCTAAACTATTTTCTTTCCAGTTGGTTACTCTAAATGTTTGCAAGTCTTCTTTAATGTTATCTCTCAACAATTTTCTTGGTCTGCTCTATAACCGACTCCCAGTCAGATATATATTTTTGTGTACATAGTATTTGTAACCCTGTTGTATGTCGTATGGGAGCCACAGTAGCTAAACTCTTGCCTACTGGCCCAAAGGTCTAGGGTCCAAATCAACATCGTGTCAGGTTTTCTTCAAAACTGACCTTGGCTCCCAGCTTGGCCCAGCCTAAAATTGGGTACCAGGTAATGTCCAGGGATTTAAAGTTGGCAGACATGATGACCACATCATCCATCGAGTGCCAGTTGGTTTATAAAAATATAGGTCTAACCTTACTGATGCATCAAAAGCATGAACATGTTCCTTTTCTTTACTTATCTGCCAAAAAAGAAGATAGCTCTAAACATATGAATCTCACTCACATAGCTGGCCAACATTCTGCTGCAACTGTTGAGTCTGATTTATCTGCCCGTCTATGGAGTCCAGTTCTGCCTGCTTCTGAGTGAGCACATTGTCCTGGATTGTAGTGCTGGCAATAATGCTGGCAGCTGTTCTCAGAATCTCATCAGTCACAGCAACAGCACTGACAGTCTGGTCATTCATTGTGTTACCTGGTAAAAATAAAATATTTCAGGGCTATATTCATCTAATCTTATAGTTTATCTAAGATTATAATTTATTAGAAATTTAGTTGCCCTGGTAAGTAACGTGACTATTGTGACCTTCCTGCAGTCTGACAAAGACAATGCATTTAAAAAAAAAGATGTGTATTTCAGTGAAAGTTTTGTCAGTTTTTTTGCTTCAATAAATGTTGCTGTAACTGTAGTAATGCAGCTGATGAGACACAGCAAAATGTAGAAGTAGAGTAGAGGACCCTTTTCCACGCCTTTAGGCATACAGGGCATATAGGGCTAGACCTATATTTTTATAGACCAATCGGCACAAGATGGATGATGTGGTCAGCATCACGCCAGCCACCTGTACTTCCTGGGACTGCACCTGGTACCCACTCAAGGCTGGGTCGACCTGGGAGCCAAGGTCATTTTTGAAAATAGTCCAGCTCCGCCAGGGAGGGAACCCACGACCTTCCGATCCACGGCGAGCATCTAGCCGCATGGCCATGGTGACTCCCACAGCAAAATGTGCCTAGCAATAAACTGTGTAATGCACTGTGTCTGCATTATTTAAATTCCCTAGGAGAAAACATTGTTTTGAATAAAATCATAAAGCTTTTTGTTTTCTTCAAAGCACTGGGAGGTTGAAAAATGAAATATTGATTTCAGAACTTGCTGAAAGGACAAGTTACCCTTACCACATGGCAAAGAAGAGAAAAACACTCATCGTGTGGATAACACAGCTCTTGTGCTCAAGCCAAGCATCTGCAGAACAGTCTCAATGGGCATGGTAGGTCTCACCACATTTCATGAGTAATAATCTTCATATGTGTCTAACATCCTTAAATGTTGTGTGATTTTAATTATTGTTTGTTGTAATATTGACACTTTAAAAGTTTGGATTTATTCTGCATTCATTTCTCTTTAATTTGATATATTATATGTCTCTGTACAGTGAATACATTTTGTTCAGAAGGGTATTAGCTTTGTGATGTTGCAGTAAAAGAATTCAGCTCAAAACTAATGCTGTCCAAACCCCATAAAAAATATCCTGAAAGAGTTAATAGTGATAAGGTGATGTATCATGATGATCATTATCGCCCCTTAACACTGCATATCATTGGGTCAACAGTTACTTGTGACTATCTGATTAGCTCCCTCCAACTTTGACCTATAATTTATAGTCAGATGACAACTGTCAAATCGATGGATTAAAAACAAAAAATAACTCAAGTCCTCTGAGGTATTCCGGCCAACGCACCACAAACCACCCAACTACCAAACCAAGTTCCAAATCAGCCAGCCACCCACACACCTAAACAACCATCCAACCAAAGAACAAACAGCCAACCAGATGAACCAATCAACAACAAAAACCAGCCAACCAGACCCCAAACAAGAAACAATCAACCACCCATACAACTAAACAATCAGTCATCCAAACAAACAACTATAAACTAATCATCCAACTAACAAACATACAAGCACTCAAAGAATCAATCATGCAAACAACAAACAACCACAAAGCAAAGAACCAACTAAAAAAACAATAACCAACCGACTAAACAACCAACCAAATCAAAATTACAACTTGTGTTTCCAATAAAATATTTGTTAATTTAAAAAAAAAAAAAACATTAAAAAATAAAAACTGTCAAGTTCAAGATATTTGTACAGATTCCAGTCTTTATTCTGAAACACAACAGTTTGTAATTACTTGCGGGTACATTTTAAATGGGTAGCCTACAGTCTATAATATTGACGCCTACAAGAAAATAAAACTAAAAATGTCAAGAACATGCATCGTTCGTGTTACAACATACTGACAGTTTCAAAGACAGTTTCTGACTGACTGACTGACTTTCTACCCCACCAGGACATCACACAAGCGACAAACACCCGATGACACAAAGTGCCACCATGTGGATGAGGATCGCTGTAGAGAGGTCCCTGAAACCGCGTTCAGACAATTGGCCACATTTATGGCCTGCCTATATTGCGGCCCCTGGCAAAAGCCAGAGTGGGGTTTCAAATAACAAAAAATTTTGTCATAAAAAGGACGAAACTGGATTAATGTCAAGACAGTTTCACAATATTGAAGAAAATTAGGTATTTAAAATTAGTGCTAAAGAAATATTCTTTAAAATATCATAGACCAGAAATAAAATGCTATAGTCTTAATAAACATCATAATTATGAAACCGAAACAGTTATAAAAGGAATGGGTAATAAAGATGATGTTATATAAATGTTGATACCATGAATAAAAATTCATGAAAGATAAAAAATGAAATCTTTCTGTGGCCTATTTTTCCAAGACAGCACTTATGAGTGAATGAAAAATACTGGCATGTTACCTGCTATCTGTAAAGATACAGGCTGGGCAGCAGCTCTCATGGCAATAATTTCCACATCTGCTTGTGCCCACTGGGCAGTTTCCTTGTCGAGCTTGGCAACTTCTGCATCAACTAAACTTTGGAGAACTGTCAAAAGGGAAATAATAAAACTGCTAAAGTTAGCAAGACAATTGTATATTTTATCTTTTTTTGCTAGCCAGGTATTATGATAAATTGTGATTTCAGATATGTGCATACCTCTTCTGATAAATGATTCCCATTTAACAGTCCCCATCACAGCATACCTGGCATTGTCATAGATGTACCATCTCCTACAGTATATGTCTTATATGTCTTAATGCTGACTCTCATTTAATGTTCATTTATTCCCTCAAACACTTGGTCTTGAATGCATTCAACTTTTCCCTCTGGGTATCTTCTATTACATTCTTAGTGTTGGCCAGCCTCTCCTTCCTAGTACCAAGTGTCAATGTGTATCGTGATACTTCCCGTCCTATTAATGATGACATTTTTCGTTATTTGAAGCCCTACTTTGGCTTTGCCAGGGGCCGCAATATAGCCTGGCCATAAATATGGCCTAAAGGCTGAACAGGGTTTCTGGGACCTCTCCACAGTGATCCTCACCCACATGGTGGCACATTGTGTCATTGGGTGTTTATCGCTTGTGTGATGTCCTGGTGGGGTAGAAAGTCAGTCAGTCAGTACCAAGCCTTCTGCTATTATTTTTTTTTCTAATCGGCCATGGCACTTGATATGACCAGAACATTTCATTTTCTGAGACAAGATGATGTTTATAAGCCAATCTTCCCAGATGTTCAGATCTTTTAAAATGTAAGTATTTCTCCTATACTTTGTCCATGGTATTCTGAGAATCTTTTTAAAGCATTTCGGATCAAAAGTCCCCATTTTCTCTCTTGAGGACTGAGAGATATTAAAGTGTAACAACAGAGAAAATTGTGCAAACTTAAAAAAAAAAAAAAATCAGCAAACCATAACAGAGGAAAATAAGCGAAGCTATTTAGCAAACAACCTTGTGGTCCATAATCTAGCTCCATAAGCTGTTGGCGGAGGATGTCAGAACTGGCCCTTTCTGCTGAATACTTCTCTTGTAATTTATTGAACCCATCGCCAGAAAAGTTGCTCTGCACTTCTAAAATCAGCCGATTGGCAGTGGCTATAGTGGAGACTGCAGCATCAAGGTCACTCACAATTTCTTTATAATTATCTATAGCCTCAACTGCATCTTTTCCAACAGATGATACATTTTGATACACACTGAAAAGAGAACAGATACATTATCAAAATATCAACAGCACAACCATCAGCTTCTACTTTTGCCATTAGGCATCATGGGGAGGAAGAGTCTGCAGTTCAGTGCTTTATGGTTAGTACTGGCTATTGTTATTCTGGGGGGATGTATCCTGTCCTAATATGAAAATATAAACAACAATTAAAAAGTATCAACAACAACAATAAAAGAATTAGCTGTTTCTCCAATTATACTGCTATAAAATTATCTAAGTTATGTAATAAATATATTAAATATACTGAAATACAATTGTCAGTAAATGTTTTGTTTGGCTGGCCAAAGATCACATTCCTTCACACTGCTTTTGTTTTATGCACAAGTTTTATAATGAAGGGTTCATTTGATGTTTCCTGACATTGGGATGAGAGTGACTTCCCTTGCCATTCATGCCTCATCAGGTCACATGATCTCTCCTATGTTGCAACCTGATGAGGCATGAATGGCAAGAGAAGTCACTCTCATCCTTGGCAAGGAAATGTAAAATGAACCTAACGAAGAATCTAGCGTATCCATCAAGAGTTGGTATATGAGGAAAGAGATCTCAGACTCTTTTGGGGGGGGGGGGGGGGGGGGGGGGGGGGGAGGGGCATCCTGCTAAAAGGTAACAACTCACTAGCTATCACACCTGCTATATCTAAGAAGAGCTGATACAAAAGCAAGAGAGTGCCCAAGAAGAAGATGGACTGATAAAAAAAAAAATAACAATAACAACCGTAAATTCAGACAACTTTCAGTTTTGGACAATCAGTTGTTCCTCCCAGTGATGCCTGATGGTAAAAGTGGGTGGTGGTGATGGTTATGATGACTACAATTAACAAAGTATATATTGATCATACATACAAGCATTGTCTAATATTCATTTATAAAGTTAACAAATACTTTCAATTAGGGCATTTGAGCTGCTCACAGGCCAAAATCTGGCCTGCAGAGTCCTAGCAAATGGCCAATGCAACATTACCAGTTGTACTGTATTGATAATCTCCCTACGCTGATGTTCACACCTCTAGCCTAAGAAGATTCAAACATTATGGCCCCAGTGTAAACCAAGTAAACTTAGTTTAAATATTCCTTCTTTAAATGATAAAAACATTATAAATTTAGTAGATATAAATCAGTTATATTGTAATATGTTGAATGTTAAATGTTGAATTGTTAATCAACATCTCAGCACCTCCATAAGCTCTCCATCTCCATCTTCAGCAGCAAGCGAAGAGTTCCAATTCCGGTGGTAACAGTAACTGTGTGATTCTATATCCATCTCATCTTTCCCCTGAGTGTTCAGCACGGGCCAGATTCCTGTGTAACTCCTCGCAGCGCCATTCTCCATAGACTGTAAAGATCTATCAGTGCCTCCGGTGCCTTCAATCGCTCTCAAAGAGCCCTCACAACATCTAACTTGTAATACCTCATTTCACCACCAAGTGGTGCAGAACCGGCCAGTCTATCTGCCTGCTCATTTCCCAACACACCTTTAGACTTGGAGAAAATATCCAAAGGATGCTAACTACCCAGGACCTCTGAAGTGATGCTTGCCACTCTGCACGAAGCAAGCCTGTCTCCACCTCTCTCAACATGCTCTGTGAGTCAGTTACAATCACGGCATGTGTGTACAGCTAATTCCCAAGCCAGCTAAAGGCAGCCGTGACTACCTCCAACTCCATTCTCAAAACCAGTCGTTGTGATATCACATGCCAGACTATGCTGTACCAAGTGACGTCCATTCGCTTTTGCTATGAAACCCCATGCACTACGCCCATTCGCTTTTGCTATGAAACCCCATGCACTTCGTCTGCCCCTGAACACAGAGCCATCTGTATACATAATCACATCACCTGGGTGGGAACAGTCATAAATCATTTGTTGAATTTCTGATTCTGCAGCACCAGCTCGCTAGTCCCTAAACATGACTTAAAGTGATAAGAACACTACACATGTCTGATACTTGCTTGGACACTTTAACCCACTCCTCTCCTCGCTTAAACATTTTGAGCCTGCACACATGTCCAATAGTGTCTTCAGCTTGCTTCATTGAAGACCCTCTTTTCATTCTGTGACCCTTAACTCTACCCAAGGCTTCATGCAGGAGGTGTTTTTGTCTGCAGCTACTCTAAGATATGATTTTACCTGCAGAACATTGTGCCTATCTGCAATAGTAGGCGGTGCAAGTATATATCTCATACACACTACTGGGGTATCTGTTGTACATCCCAGAATTACCAGCATCGATTCAATCTGTATGTGTTCAAGTTTCATCAGCTGACTCTTTGATAAAGTAAACATTCCAAGTCCATAATCTTTCACCGACAGGATCACATGCTGGAACATTGTGAACAGCATTCTTTGTTCCATGTCCATTGCTGCAATAATCTTGAGAGAATTGAGTCCTTTTTTTGCCTCTACATTATCCCTGAAGGACAGGTATTTATTGAAAATGATACCCAGGTACCCTAGTTTGCTTTCTCTTTTGATATTACTGTTATTAACTGTAAGGCTTGGAAGTTATATTGTAAGAAAATATATATAAAATTATTCATACACCTATGTGTGCATAAGGCTGCACACGTATAATTTTTGTGGGGTATAAGTTTACATAAGGTAGGAATCACCCATAGTGCATTTGTATTTTTACATTCTTATAATAGAGGACAATATATTTACATTCTGATGATTTAAAAGCCTAAAAACTTCACTAACTAGAGTCTTCTTCTTTTCTTCAGCATTCCGAGCCCTTGAGGTTCATTGCTGCAAGTATCACCTTCCTCCATTCATCTCTCTGGTTGGCCTTCTCTTTCCAGTTGGTGATACCAAGTGTTTGCAGGTCTGTCTGAATATTATCTCTCCATCGTCTTCTTGGTCTGCCTCAGGGTCTACGACCATTCATCTCCCTGGTGTATACAGTTTATAATTCTCTGTCATCTGACATCTTTCAATATGCCCCAACTATTTTAGTCTATTAGCTCTCATGATGCCAGTGATCAGTGGTGATTTCAACAGATTATGAATTTCTTTGCTGCTTCTTACTCTCCATTCACCACTGTTTGCATCTTTGATGTGTCCAAAGATTCGTCGTAAAACCTGTAATAAGGCTTTATCTCTTTGAGTTGTGCCCCAAGTTTCAGACCCATATAACATGACTGGTCTTATCAATATTTTATATATTTTGATCTTGGTGTTGAGAGACAGACACTTTGACTTTAGCAGATGTTGAAGGGCATAGTATACTTTATTTCCAGATTTATTTATTCTCTCAGCATGTTCGAGCAGTTGAAGTTTGCACCCAAGTACTTATATGTTTCTGTTCGTTTGATTTTCACATTTTCGACTTGTATGTGGGCGGAGTTTATATCCTTTCCCAGTCTAGTTATTATCATGTACTTATAATGATTTATATCTAGTCCCATTTTCTGAGCCAGTCACTAACTAGTGCTGAAACAAATGTCTGAAATGGCTGCTAAAAGGAAATGCATACAAGTTGGCCTCTGTTATAACTTTTATTTTAATGAGATTGTTCTATGCTTTTTAAAAGCATCTGATACATTTCTGTTGAATATTAGATTATGTGATTTAGGCAGACTATCTGGTCTTTTAACATTAGGGTTAAGAAAAGAAATTTACCAAAAGACTATAACAGGTAAAGATTAAAAACGAGACAGAAAATGAGATAGAGATGGAGAGAGACAGAGAGAGAGAGAGACAAATTGTGAAATAGATAAGTACAGAGATGTAACACAAGAAGTCATTTAAGCAACAAAATATCAACAGAATTAGTCATGTATAATAATTGTTCCGATAGACAACAACAAATAAATCATGTAACAAATCTCCCAATACAAACCTGCTAAGATTTGCAAATGCTTGTTCCAGATAATCTACATGAGATTCTGACTGGTATACTGATGCAGCAGCTCTGTCTGCAAGTATTGGCACCAATGTCTGGAGATTTTTCAATTTTGAAATTCCGTTTTCAAAGTTCGTGACAGCTGAAATAAATTAAGCACAAGGGTTCTTGGTAATCTGTGATAATAATGTTGTTCTGTGGGAATAGAAAAGAAATGAAGAACTTGTAATTTTATCTGTTCTGTATCAGAAAATATTGGCTGCTGAAGTCTAAGACCAGGAATCCAACTGGTGCAGATGTGGCACAATATGGTGTGGCCTATCCACATACTGGCTTCACTCCTGACCCATTTTCCAAAGATTGCTAATGCTTATCCACAAATGGGAAGCTGTAACAACAGTACTTATATGTCAACTGTAACCCTTTTCCACGCCTTTAGGTGTATTGGGCATATAAGGCTACACCTATATTTTATATACCAATGGGCCCTTGGTGGGTAAAATGGTCAGCATTACACCAGCCGCCTTAACTTTCTAGTACTGTCCCTGGCACCCACTCAAGGATGGGTCGACCTGGGAGCCATGGTCATTTAACAGAATGTCTACCAGGACCCGAACCAATGACCTTTAGATCCGCAGGTTAGCGTCTAGCCCCTACAGCATGCGGGCTATCAACTGTAAAAGTAGTAACTTATCTAAAAAAAAAAAGGCTAATAAAAGTAACAGTTATCTTGCCAATTATAATAATATATACTTACTGTGAACGCAACAACATATTTAACACTTAATTGTACAAATAATACTTAGCTGAATGAATGAATGACTTGTGCACTCTTGTCATTCCTACAAGTGCTCTGTCTCCTTCCTAAAAAACCAATGGAGATTTCCCTTGCTAACAGTGTCAGTTAGTTGCAACTGGATGAAAAGCTCTACCATATTTTCCCCTCAAAGTTGAAAATTGTCCAGAACTTCTACTCTTCTACCCTGCTTATCTTAATACCTGTATCAACAACTGTAACACCACGTGCAAATCTAACATTTATAGCCATCATCATCATCATGTGCTATGTCGGCAAGGGTAGGCTGTCCTGTTTTCCCATCTCACCTGACCACCAGAATAACAGATCAGGTCAATGTTTTTGTCTCATCACATACATCTGGCCAAGCTATCCGGATATTTACCTCTTTGCCTTCCTCTTGTTCTTGTTCCATAAATCTTGCCAGTAACTATTTTGTCCATTTCGTCTCATAACTTGTCCAAAAAACACTGACTGTTTACGTCTAATTTTTCTATTAATGTTATTCATTTGATCTATCTCTTCCTTTATTTTTCTATCCCTCCATGATATTCTTTGCATTTTACTCAAAAACCAAATCCAAATGTATTTCAGCTTCTCTGTTTACTTCTTGTTCTTTTTCTTCCCGTTCGCAGGCTGTAAACTAAGGCAGACAGGTTCTGGTTGTTCATCCACTTCTGCACTCTAGTCCTGTTCCTGAAACTGAGTGTTGCATGTACATCCATTTCACAGGTCTAAGTTATTTGCATGCAGACTGTTGGTTCCTTGCCTCTCAAGCAGATGTGCTCCGACTTCTAAGGAAGCTTTGTTTACTGACATGCATACTACAACACAAGTTCTAAATAGCACTAACACCTTTTTTCTCATTATTTCTAGTTGGGTATTGAGTCACAATAAAAACATTTGCAGGACATCAGGAGCCTCTCTTGGCAGTGGTGAAATGTCTTGTTCTTGGTTCGGGCATGTGGTGAGACATGATTCGTTTGCAAGATTGTGCTTAACTCTCTGAGTCCCAAGGAACGCATCACACGTTCATAGGTTCCTACATAAAGACCCAATAAACACAGGATGCACCAATTTTACATTCTTTTGACAACCCCTTGGGCCTCTGATGCTAAACCCCTTGGGACTCAAAGAGTTAAGGAATATTGTAGAGCAGTTGAAGGAGAGGAGAGCAAAGAAGATCTGGAATGACAACATCAAGAAATGGACAGGACTAAGTTATCATACACTTATTCATCAAGTGGAAGACAGAGAAAGATGGCAGGTTTTATGTGCTAGTGCTTTCAACTATACACCTCTACGACCCTAACGGGTCAAGGGTTATATTATGTTATGTATGTTAGAAGAGCATATTTATTTTAATGAACGTAAATAAATACCATTTCAACTGTCCAGGTGGAACCAGCCTTAAAAATGGGTATCAGGTAAAGTCCTGGGAAGTAAAGCTGGTGGGATGTTGACCTCATTACTCACCAAGTATAAAATATAGGACTAGCCTTATATGCCCAATGCACCTGAAGGCGTGGAAGAGGGTCCTTTACATAGTTTTTACATTTCAACCGTAACAGTACCTGTTCATCTAAAGTGCAATAGCCTATACTTAGTAGTATCATAAAAACAAATCAATTCGAATGAGAAGTAGAGCTATTCAGCTCTTCACAATACCACAACAAGAATGACACAATGAAAGCTCCAGTTAGAAAGCCTTCATCAACATGCAACAAACAACTGGAAAAAAATTTAATTAACAAAACAAGAGCAATTATACCACTTGTCTTTATGGTGAGGTCTGTCAAAAAATCTCTATAACATGCCCGAACAGTAGACACTCTAGTTTATGTATCACTGCAGGATATAGATACTGAAATGATACTTAACAGAAACAATACACATTAAACAAATGTAACACAGTACATACCACTGGGAAAACTGATCCATACCATTACAGATGGTGCATCACCACTGTAAACTGTATTGGTGTTTCTAGCAGCAGCTCGAGCAGCAGACAGACCTACAGTAGATTCTGTGTTCTTCTGCTCTGTTTTGTTGAGAATGGTCAAGACTGCACTTTTCAGTTCCTCTGCCTGGGTTTTAAATAGCTGTTAAAAAAAAATGTTCAATCCATGGGATAATGTTAGAGTAGTAAGCCATGTAAGTCAGACTTCAAAGCTGTAGTGGCATCATTTAACAGACAGTCATTTGCAGAATCTGGCTTCTGATTACAACATGCTATAGGGAATATTAATCCTTCATCAGTTCCACTGTTATGTTATCACATTCCACATCACTGCACATTTAGCTTTCCCATGCATGTTTAGTCCTCAAATGCAGCAGCCATTTCACAGTTGCAGATCTTTTTAACAGGTCTATCAATTAGTCTTAGAAATGTGTGGAAATTCTTCAGAAAGATCTTAAATTGTGCAGTGGCTCTTTTCCACTATGACTTGGTTGACTTTTTTGGATGAGCTCATCTGTCACACAAAAATATCCTTGTCCACCTTCATCATGCACATCTTTATACCTATCTCTGAATTTCCTGCACCAATCCCTCACAGAACATCAATGATGATGTTATCACCATACAAATGATGCAACTGAAGACGAATCTCTGCATTTTTTCAATCTGCTTGTAGAAAACTACTAAAACCACAAATTTCCCAGCTGAGGTAACAGTGTCCTTGTTTATTTGTTTGTGATTCATAAACCACTGAACAAATGTGACTGCAAGCTGACACGGAGTGAGCTAAAAGACTACTGAATTATGCAAGCAATGAACAGTGCTGCTATGACAAATGGTTTTTTATTTAACCAGCCAGTAGGAAGCTGATTTTGGAATAGCCCTCGAACTTGAAAATATGCCAGGCAATAAATTAGGAATAAAATACTTGTGTCATATTATTCAGTATAAAAATCTCAGTATGGCCACAAGTTTTTTACACATACAAAAACAAATTAAACAAGAAAATAGGCTGTTCCTATGAAGCCAACCCAAAATGCTAAAGTATAAATCTATGAGTAAACCTACCATTGCTTCATCGAAGGAGTTGTCAGCAGCTGTAGCTGAGAATGACTGAGTTTCCAGGACTGAGGTTAGGTTTACTACAGAAACAGTGGCAGCATTGATGTCTGAGGCTAGAGTGACAATTGTTGTGTTTAATGCAGCAACATCTGCAGCCTGCAATAAATAGCAATAACATGCAATTATCTGATAACATCAAACTGGAAAACAATAATTATAAGTATACAGCTTAACCTGAACTTCTAGGTAGTGGATATTAGTCTTTGATGATAAAATCATAATTTTCATGTAGCTGCCCTTTGATTTGGAGAACACTGCTCTCATGAATGCAAGGCCAGAAAAGCATTCAGTCCCTTGCCAACTCTTCCGCTTTGTGAAATTTCATGCCCAAAGTTAGTCAGTCAGTCAGTTAGTTAATCTTCAGTATGTCCCTCAGCGTGTGGCGACAGAGAACATCAGTTCTATGTTGCTTCACTATTCTTCTTTGGTAACCTCTATGATGATCATGTCTGGCAAGACCTCTTTTGACCTGAAGTTCACTGAGTCTTTTGAACGTTGTTGACTAAGCCACGTCTCCTGAGTCATTTATTCATCACACCTCCTTGAGAGCATTGAGAATATCAGCCCAGTCCACTGCTTGTCCAGTACATATTGTGGCACTTTTTTCAAAAGACTCTGAGTCATACTGAGTCAGTTACAATTACAACATGTGTGTACAGCTGATTCCTAAGCCAGCGGAAGGCATCAGTGACTGCCTCCACCTCCATTCTCAAACTAAACGTTGTGATATCATATGCCAGGCTTTGTTGGACTAAGCGATGTCCATTAGCTTTTGCTATGAACCCGGAAGCACTTCGTCTGCCTCTCAACACAGAGCCATCTGTATAGATAATCACACCACCTAGGTGGGAATTGTCATGAAGCATTTGTTGAATTTCTGATTCTGCAGCACCAGCTGGCCAGTCCCTGCACTCACGACCTAAAGTGACAAGAACAAGAAGAAGAGAATTAAAAAATCAATCATATTGCCACCAAAACTGGCAGAACATGATTACCGTAGTATGGACAGACCAGAGCAAGTCATTATTATCTGCCCTAGAACACGGCACAATCAACTTTGCAGCCTCATGCACACAAAACTTTAAGACTGGCAAATCAGCCACCTGCACATGTGGTTTGGCACCAGAGACAACAGATCACGTACTCCAGAACTGTCCAAAATACAACATTTTAAGGCAAAACCTCTGGCCAAGAGAAACACCAATGAAAGCAAAATTGTACAGGTCACTGAGTGAATGAAAAAAAGTGAGGTTTATACTAGAGACAACATTGCAAGTAAATTAAAATAGTTTTCAAGAATCATCACATTGCCAGAAGGGAGACTTCCAAAGGGGTTTGATTTTGATTTGATTTGATTAGGAGGGGATACCAACTCGGTGGGATACACAGTGAGATATGATAGGGGTGTAAATGGGGTGTCCTCATAGTAGGGCCCATGATGCTATTAGGATAGAATAATACCAGAGAAAAGAATTAGAGACTTGTGAATAATTTGAGGAGAAAATTGGGGGGGGGGGGGGGGGGGCGGGGGGCGGGAGGAAGAAGAAAAGGGTGGGATATCTGCACAAGGTGGTACAGGTAAGAAAGGCAAGGAATAAAAAAGCAAAAGAAAACATATATTATCATTGTGTTGTGGTTTACAGCAAGGCTGTGATGACTGTTCCCTTTGTCCCAGCAGCTTTAATTTCAGCAAATTCTTAATTAATCACCTTTTACAACATGCTTGTTGAGGAGCATTGGGTCTGTTCTTCCTCCAACCAACTCTCCCATCATCCCCAACCATCACTCCATTCCCAACCATCACTCCATCTCCCACCATTACTAAATTCCCCCACCATCACCCCCTCTAATCCCACACTCCCCTCAAATGGTTCCCTGCAACCCTGATGGGGGATATGTCAAAGCAATGATTTTGCTCCAAAACATTCACATTGACAGCTGTGAGAAAATTAACATATTTGTTTAAAAATATTAATAGACTTTACCTTATCTTTTCATGATTATCATTCTATTGTGTTATTATATGTCATATAGAGGTCACATTTGATTTCTCCATTCTGATTCCCCCTGTAAAATGTCATTGTTGAGTATGAAGCCTAGCCCAGCACGCCTAACTTCTCTCATCAACATTCATTGTAGAGTTTCACTTGGATGTTCTCATTTTCTCAGCCCAATTGTTTCACATGTTAATGCTTGTTGGGGATGTGTGAAAGTTTAAATAATGATCCTCCTTTTTCATAACTTATTATTCTCTCTCTGTGTCTTATCCTTTTTTCTTACTATGTTGCTGAATATTAAAAATTATTATTGAATCTACTGTCTTTTACTGCCTGAATTTATCAATTTAGTGAATTGTGGGCAGGGGCTCTTGAGGATTTATGACCACATGGATAGTATTTACCACAGACTGAACCAGTTAGGATTTTATCTTTCCCTCGAACAGAAAATATCCACTATCTTACTAAGGATTTGAACCTGGGTCTCCCAGCTGTCTCCTCAACCATACAAACCAATGAGACTAATTTATGCACAAACACAAACTGTACCTGCTGGAGAATAAGAGCACTGGTTGAGTCTATGTTTGATGTATTCTGAGCTTGTGAAAGCAGCAATGAGGCTGCAGCTTTCTCTGGTTCAAATGTGGAAAAGTTACCAGAAGTTCCAGCAGTGCGATTCAAATACTGTTAGAAAGAAATATTTGCATTAAATATCATATACTGATTTTTTTTTTTAAACACAACTACTGAGTTTTGAGCGATCGTTAAAAGTTATTTCTTCTAATGGTATACTGAGTGTTTGAGAAACCTGGACTATGAAAAGACAGTGGCTGAACTTATACTCAAAAGGCTTCATGCACAACTAAGTAATCCACAAGGGTGTTAAAAACCAAAGAAAAACAAAGAACCCAACTTTTACCGGAGTTAATTTGCTATGCAGATGTGAATCATGGACAGTTAGTAAATTAGTTAGTAAAATGAGGGCTGCATGGTCTCGAGGCATGGTGTCCTCCAGTGCTAGAGGTTCCAGGTTCAATTCCCGATAAGGAGTGGGATTTTTTCACATGGATTTGGACTTCTAGTAATTCTCCTTGGTCTCTGGGTACTGAGATCGGATACGGTAAAGGTAAAGGTAAAGTCGGGAGATGTGAACCAGCATCACTGCACATGGTTATAAACCATAAGTGCTCTGCCACCAGTACAGACAGCTGATGAGAAACTGTCCGCCTGTGTCGCCGTCCGCACGTAACTCTGTAGCTACAGCGACGTTCCTTCGTTTACCCCAGAGTTATAACTCTGGTACCCATTTCCTAGAGGCTGAGTGAACCCCGAGAGTCGCCCGGTTTCGAACACCGACCGTGGCTGCAGCGAGTTGCAGCTGGATTTGAAAGTGAGCCTCATATCGACTGCGCTAAAGCAGCTGCCCTTTAAGAACCTTGCTGGTGCTACATGTTGTTGCTATTCAGTGCACTGTGCTGAGCTTCTTCGGACTCAGACTTGAGTTAGAAGAAGAACGGAGCACTTATTGGTGCTCCCGTGTGCCATGATGTTGATTCTTGTTCAAAACCTCAAAACTTCAAAACCTTGTAAGTTAGTGAAATCTTATTTGGAAACTGCAGAAATGTGGTTTTATAAATGAATGAGAGAATACCCTGGACAGATAAAAAGAGTAATGAAGACATCTTGAAAGAAACTGACTCACGAAGAGAACTGATTGCCCACATCAGAAAGAGACAGTCAACATTCTTTGGTCATGTGATGAGAAGGAGAAAATTGGAGTACATCATGACGGTAGGAAAGTTGGAGGGAAGGAGAGGCAGACACCGAGAGAACAGATGCTGGACCGTCTGACATAATGGCATGGAAGATCATCTGTGTCAGAGTTGATTGAAAGTACACGAGACAGAAGATTTAGGATAGAAATGACTACCAATGCCACACGGCTTGGACTCTAAGAAGAAGAAGAATTTGCTTGATTTTGAACATATAATTAACAAGGACAGTGTTTTCCATATTATTTGCCACATACTGAACAGGTCAATGCTGAGAAAAGTCAAAGCTTTAACGATTAGGAGTAACAATTGAACACCCCCCCCCCCCCCCCCCCCCACCCCCTTTTCCCCACCCCCTTTATGTAAACAGAAAGAGTTCATTATACATTTGAAGTTACCCCTATAAGTCAGATGACTATAGTTAACTTCTAATTCCAGTGTATCAAGAGAGAAACAAAATTATTATGGCCTGGAGAGAATGAGGCACCTGGGTGTAACTGGGGGTCTGGCCAGCTCACTATACTCAGGGGAAAGGCAAAAAGGACATAAAATCAGATTACGACCGGTACCATTAGTATTGGAACTCTGTGTTGGCTGCTGAAGATGAGGACAGAGCACAAATGGGAATACCCCGAGGGCTGTGATGTCACCTCTTGATTAAACTCAACTGTATCAAGAGAGACCCCAGGGACGTGTATTTTAGAGGAATTAATTCAGTTCTCTGTAGTAATGCACATAAGATATTTTTTTTAAAGTCCCATATCTGTAATGGAAGTTGGTTGCAAGGTATCTACTGCTAATTATAATGAATATAACAAGGTAGGGTCCCAATCTCTTCCCCAGTATGACTCTTTTACTACTGTCTAAAAGCCCCAAGAACAGTCTTTTTCTAGACCTCACACCCTGGGAACTAAACCCTGGTAAAGGTCAAACTGTGCATTGTGAAATGATTTCACCCATCTCTAGGGAAGAGAGCTGCATGGTTTGAGAATTAATAGTTCCCAATGACATGGGTTCATCTGGGTAGAGATTCAATGCCACAGCATTCAGGACAAGCCATAATAGCTCCGTCTCCTTTCTGAACACCCAGCAAAAAGTCTCCATACTCTTGAAACCCATTGTTGTTTTGCCTTTTCCCTGAGTCTTGAGTGGTGCCCATAAACATTCCCTGCTGAATCTTTCTCTCTAGGTATGAGTGTTCTATTATGGTACAGTTCTGTCCACTTCCAGCCTGAACACCTGCGTATTGAGCTTGCATCTCTGTCACGAAGTGATTAAGCCATTTGTCTTGTGCTTGGAAGGTTGAGTTCTCATTTTATTAACAAAGATATTTTTGTTAGGAATTTCTGAAAATAGAAAAATACAGGGTCTTGGCTGTTGTTGTTTTTTAATTTTTAGCTAGGTCACTGAGCTGTTGGGGTTAACATTCCATATTTTCTTTTATGTTTTGGAAACTGAAAAAGTGGACGGAGCATTATGGGAATGTCCTGAGTCAATGATGTCAGTTCTTGATTTTTCAGTAATTCATCAGGTGTCATACCTTAATGAAGGAATATGAAAGGGACAACTTGGTTACCCATACTCCTTAACATAATCTGAGGCAGATGGTGTACATCTAGAAAAGATGTTTGTTTGTTTTAGTATCCAGAATCCATGAGTTGTTAACCCTTAGGCTCGGTATTATGGATATCGCAACCTTTCGGCCTTGATTCCATTGTAAATACCGTAAATCTGGGAGAAAATGTGGCTTTTCTGCCTACCCCGGGAGTGAACCCGGACCACAAGGAGTTCGTCACCTGGTCACCGTGCAATCCAGTTTAGCAAACTACGCTAGAGAGCCGGGCCTAGAAAAGATGAGATTACTATGATGCCAGCATTAAGTAACAAATATTTTATCATATCATCATTCATTATACACACTTACCTGCGAAGCTGTGTTGTTATACGTTGTCAAATACAAGATGGAGACACTTAGAGATGTTTCAAATGCATCAATTTCTGTGCTTAGATTGCCAGCTTTTTGTGACATTTCCAGCTGCCGAGTCACTTCAGAACTACCATTGCTTGTGGCATATTGTACAGCAGAAGTCAAATAGGATACCTGCAATAGAACATGTCAAACAGACACTTGAGGTTCTACTCTTCATTAATGAACAACTTTACCATTATCACCATAATAATTTATTCAGAGTATGGAGTTTTGTGTCACAGTGTAGGTTACTATATATACATTACTATTCCTACATAGGTAGACTTTGTGAAAAGCCTTTTACCTAAGTTGCAAATGCAATCTCAAAGTGTTCAAGACATCTGTCTCACACTCAGAAGGTAGTGGGTTCATTTCAGAGTTGCGTTATTCAGTTTACAAGTTCAGTAGTTATAGAGACCCCTGGGGATCATTGCTAGAGCTACAGAGTTCATGCTTTGTGCAATGCTCCCAGTGGGAGAGACCAAGACATATGGAAAAACACTTGCTGCAATGAAGCTAATCCTCTAAACTTAAACTTCAGACACATTATGTAACACTTGCGGCAATGAAGCTAATCCTCTAAACTTAAACTTCAGACACATTATGTAACACTTGCTGCAATGAAGCTAATCCTCTAAACTTAAACTTCAGACACATTATGTAAAACACTTGCTGCAATGAAGCTAATCCTCTAAACTTAAACTTCAGACACATTATGTAACACTTGCTGCAATGAAGCTAATCCTCTAAACTTAAACTTCAGACACATTATGTAACACTTGCTGCAATGAAGCTAATCCTCTAAACTTAAACTTCAGACACATTATGTAACACTTGCTGCAATGAAGCTAATCCTCTAAACTTAAACTTCAGACACATTATGTAACACTTGCTGCAATGAAGCTAATCCTCTAAACTTAAACTTCAGACACATTATGTAACACTTGCTGCAATGAAGCTAATCCTCTAAACTTAAACTTCAGACAGATTATGGAGCTTTATGTCAAGAGTATGGAACCTTGTGATTTTGATAACTTATCTCCATGAGGGTCGATTTTTTCTGTTGCCCATTTTCTGCTTTGTACTGCTGGGCATCACAGGTCAATAGATGATCGGTACCCAAGCTAGGGCATACTTGGTCGCCTGAGATGCTGTGATGTTATGGAGTCTCAATCCATGTGCTTGGTTGTCCCCTACTTCTTTGTGTTTCTACTTTCTGAATGCCTACTCTCATTGCTGGTGTCATTGGATTCATTCTCATAATATCCTCAAACAGTTTTAGTCTTTGTTTTCAATGAATTTAATTACTTGTGTTATTACATCAGTTCTTGTAAATTCTTCATTTCTCGCATGATCTCTTCTAGTTTTCTCAAACACCTCAGAATGCAGTTGGTAATTTTCTTCATGTTATTTAGTCCTGTCCAAGTCTGACACTGATAGCACAAGGTTGGTATGAAGACTGAATTATCCTGTGCAATCACTTCAATGTCATGGACACGATTATCAAGTTGTTTTCTTTAATTGGAGCCAAGCTTCATGTGCCTGATGAACAAATGGTATAAAACAGTCTCTAACATTATACTTTACTTAAATAACTTATAACATATTAAACAGAAACAGAACAGAAAATGTACTAGAACAGTATTCACAAATTATATATTTACCTAAGTACTTTGTATTTATGTAATGTAATGTGGAAGGAGGGATAGAGCAAGACAATGAGAGAAGATTCTTGACAGTCTTGTTGCATGGCATGGAGGTGTGTCGGCACACAAACTGATACATGCTGCAGGAGATCGCAGATTGTGGAGAGGCATGATTGCCCACGCCACCAAGGCAACTGATGACGATGATGATGAATATATGGATAAGCTCCTGTACGGAATGCTGTGTTAACTGTAAGTGGGGCAACTATGCTTTTTCATGGGGAGTGTAACACCAATAATTTCAACTTCCTGGCCTGAATCACTTCTATTTTATTCTGGCTTTCATGGCTTTGTATTTCCTTGGCTAAGCGCATGCCCCCTTCCCACCCTTTTCCCCTTCACATGCCTTATGACCCACAACTTTATCTTGGGTGTCAGATGAGTCTTTGATCTTTTCTCAGTGTTGCTTACGAGTGAGCAGCTGGTTGCAGCATTGGTATTTCATGCAGAAGACCTGGATTTGATCCTTAGTTAGGAATAGAGAGTTTTGTGATTTGCATTTTGTTGGTGACGGAGCGAAAACATATAAAAATCCAAATGGCAGTTTGTGGTGACTGTACTAGCCACACAGTCTAAAATCCTAAGGCACACCCTCCCCCACCCAGTCCTACACTGCCCTGAAAGTGGTTAATTCAGGCTATAATGACAGTTTTTACATATATATCATACACATCGGCGTCTGTGGCTTAGGTATTGCGAACATGCTTTGTAATGCCTGGGTGCCGGGTTTGATTCCAGCTGCGGGCCCTGCGCTGGTTTTGACAGTGGTATTGAGAAGTCGACCATCCAGAAAGCAATGGCAAACTGCTGGATGTAAATTTGCCTAGAAAAAAAAACCACAACAGCCAACACAAATTATGGGGTTGGTTCTGCAATTCATCATACACGTATTAAACTATTATAGGAGATGAAAAAAATAATAGACTTACTGCACCCCTAACAAGCATGTAATAAAATGTAGCTAACAAGAGGTTATTCTTCGAAGTCTGACTACATCTACCTGAAAGGCTAGGAACCAGTGGTTTGCATACAAATAAGCAAGATATGTAAAATGGATGTACATTTCCAAACTAAAGCTCTAGAAGAAGACTAATGACTAGAAGCGGATGAACAAGCAGAACTTTCCACCTGAGTTTACAGGCTGTGAACATGAAGAAGAAGAAATTTGACACTTCTCACCTTAGCTTTTGTTTTCTCAAAGCCAGACACAAGAAGCATCTGAGTACTTGTCACATTATCAAGGATGTCATTCACAGATGTGCTGTTACTTCCAGCCAAGCCAAGACTGCTCAAGCTTTCATTTAGCCTGAATGACAAGGCCTGAAGTCTGCCATCTTCCATCTGAACAAAGACAGCTGTCTGTGTTTTGTTCAGTATCTCTGTAGCTGTCTTTGACTGGTTGGCAATATTGTCACCAAGAGACTTCTGACACAGTCCACACTCTGTCAATTATACAAATAAGAATGTAATCAAATTTACATATTCATGTTTCCTCTGGGCACTGAGTTGGAATCTTGACCTCAACATGTGGAGAAAATTCTACCAAACCAAGCCTAACGCAAGCTAGATCATATGAGATGCACTGAATCATTATGTTTTCTGAAACTGACATTTTCCTGTGTATAATATGAGAATATGATTGGTTGACCTTTGTTTAAAATGATTTTGATTGCTCTATACCATCTTGTTTAACTTCTTCTTTAGCATTCCAAATCCTTAAGGTTCGCTGGTGCAGATATCCGCCATCTCCATTCTTCTCTGTGATTGGTCCTCTCTTTCCTTAAGACTGGATATCATTTCTCTTCCATCTTCTTGGTCTGCTTCGTGATCATGTTTCACATAATCCCAAAATTCTTATCTTATAATATATCTTATTAACCTTTCGTATGTGTAATAAAAGTCGATGGTGTTATTTTAGGACAAGTACAGAAATTTTAGTATCTGGGCACACTGATAACATCAGATAGAAGATGCATAACTGAGATAAGAAATAGAATAGGAAAGGCAAAACTGCATTTTATAAAATGAAAAACATCTCGTGCAATATATCCTTGTCATTGAGAGTTAGAAAAAGAATTCTTGCTTACTACATACATCCAGTTTTAACATATGGCTGTGAATCCTGGACAATCAGTAGGCAGGCCAAACAATTTCTAGAGGCCTCAGATATGTGGTTTTACAGAAGAATGCTTAGAATTCCTTGGACAGCCAAAAAGAGCTACAAAGAGGTTTTGAAAGAGGCGGGAGCCCGAAGAAAACTTATCACAGACATCAGAAGGAGACAGTCATCATTTTTCGGCCATGTTATGAGAAGAGGGAAAATTGAACATGTTGTGACCACTGGAAAGATCTGTGGAAGGAGGGATAGAGGAAGACAACAAGAGAAGATGCTTGACAGTCTTGTTGCATGGCATGGAGGTGTGTCGGCACATGAACTGATACATGCTGCAGGAGATCGCAGATTATAGAGAGGCATGATCGCCCACGCCAGTCGGCAAGGCACCTGATGATGATGATGTGCTATACTAAGTTCTGATATTCTAACTGCAAAATCTAGAAATATTTCTGGGTGAAAGCCTTTAAACCGATGATCCAGAATCTTTACGGCTTTCTTCACATCATGTCAAATTTGTCTTGGGAGAAAAGTCCAACTGTGTCTTCAGTTTGCGCCATCCAAGAACTTCCTCTTTTCAGTCTGACCCTTAGCTCTACCCAGGGCTTTATGCAGGAGGTGCTTCTTGTCTGCAGCTACTCTGAGATATGACTTTGCATGCAGAGCTTTAAGCCTTTCTGCAATAGTAGGCAGTGCAAGTAAGCTATTTCTCCACATAAAATACCCAGTAAATCTTTACTATCTAATCATTACCATCACAGACCTTGACACTGTGGGTCACCTGCTGATGGTGACTGATCGATTCTCGTCACTTCTGTCAGTCAGATGCAATGAACTTTATGTGTGCATGTCCATTCAGCTAAATGCTCTACCCATGTCTATATCTTGGTCTGCCTCGTCTCATCCGCAGTCTTGTAATATTGTTTTGTTGAGTTTGGTAGATATTTTTACATGTCTGTACCACTGCATTTGTCATCATTTCACTATTGTTACTACATGTCTAATATGTGGTCTGTCAAAACATTGTATGTTATCTTTGGAGAATATTTTCTGTCTTGTCACTAGCCAGAGGTGCTCTGACTACAGTCAAGAACTTGAGCTTAACATACATAAAAATAAACAAAATGTATACAAAACACCGATTCAAATAGGACATGACAAATGCAAACAACCTTGGCAGCCTGCACTAGTGAAGTTAACATGGAGCGGCAAACACTGGTTACACTGCCTGCCCCCGATACCAGGTCGACATTCACACTGACCAGTTGTCATATTGCACTTTGATATATTTAGTGAGCCGATGGGGTCACATGAGCATGCTAAACAAAAAGAAGAAATAAAAACATACAAAATGTGAATGGATGGCTCAAAACAATTATTATACTATTTAAATAATGCAGACACAAGCAATTTATTGCACAATTTGTTGCATGGTATTAGTTAACTTTTTTTCCAGATTAGGTACATATATTAATACAGAACTGACACCAACATATAATGAAACATAAAGCAGTCATCTTTTCAAGTGAACTACACAAATCTGTCTCTTGTTTAAGTAAACATCCCAAAACAGAAGTAAAAAATTAGACAGCAATCACCATGGAAATCTAAGAGGAATTGCATTTTATTTTTGTTTTAACAAAACCAGATTGTCCATCATAACTGACTTTAACTGTCAATTGTAAAAATTGTCTATTCAGTGTGTGACAGATCATTTGGAAAGCACAATCTCTGTGAATTACAGCCTAGAGTCTGGCAAATGACAAATACAAAATGTCAGGCAAATTTACAAACACATATCTTCTTCTTTATCAGCATTCCGAGCCCCTGAGGTTCATTGCTGCAGATATCACCTGCCTTCATTCATCTCTAAGATATATATAATATTTATATCTTTATATCTAAGCCTCGATACAAACACATATACTTTGGAAAAAAAGCGTATCACTTAGGAAGGCAGATAGTTTTGCCTGCTCTGTCAAAATGTAAAACAAAATAATAGGATTCACTGGGAGAACCATGTAGCTTTCAGACAGAGGAATAAAAGATGCAATAGAAAATTAGCAAAAAAGTTTCAAATGCTAATATAATTGGAGTTACTTTATTATTTAAGACAGCTCTATGGCTGTTGTCATCATATATGTAGAGATGTTACTTACTTGTACAGTGACAATGAAAGTAAACTGTGTAATATTTTGAGAGTTATTCAATTCTCTCTTAGGAAGACAAGAGTTGAACTCTAGAAACATATTTTTCATTTCATGTCACTACAAAAATCTGCATCTTCTATTAATATACAGCTGGGTTCTTTGGTGGAATGGCAAAACATTCATTAGCATATATGGAAAAATTAGATTTAATTTTGCATGACAATTTTCCCTGGTCTTGATACAACAAAACTAAGAATGTATATTATGAAACAATCTTTAAAATTTTTTTTACAATCATCAATTTGGGATAGAAAAATAACACTTTAAAAAAAATTAAATAAATATAAAGTAAATATAACACTAATATGATCACTTAAGTTCAGTCAAATTGAAACTTCAAATTTATTTCATGCAGATGTCTGCTTCATCGTTTTCAGTTACCAGATGAAACACAACAGGTTTATTGATAATTTCACATAAAGTGCAAATTTATTATCTACTTTCCTATTTTATTTTACATTAATTCATTATGTCTCAGTTATAGCTTTAATTCATGATGTCTCATTACCAGGACATTCTTTTTCTAGCTATAGGCAATGGTACACAGTATGCAACAGTACTCAGTATTGGCAATTTTTTTTTGTTTTTGGTTAGACCTCCTTTGTTTTGGCTCAACTTTTTTCTTTAGACACGTGGTGAGTATCAACAATTTTTTTCTATAAATTTTTTTGGGCCCTGCCCATAACTGTAATATTGCAACTCTGAATAAACAAAACTGTCACTTTAAAAGTTCACAAACTGTCATATGGAAGATGTTTACAGTTCACAATTTTCTGGCGGTGAAACAGTTTTCAAACCTTGACAAGATGCAGATGGTAGTCCATAGAATCCATCAATGCAGACATCACAATTGCTGCCAGTTGCATTAGTTCTGCAGGAACACTGGCCTGTATTGTTGTAACACTGAACACTTAGACTGCCCGCTTCCACACACCCACAGGCCTTGCAACCTGCAAAGAACACTTCCATTTATCACTTAAATTGTTAAATTTTGCTACAAGCTATATGTATGTGTCTACGGTAGGGATGCTTAATTTCTGGCAAATTACTTGATCAAAAGGAGCAACCATGGTGTAGCAACTAGATGTTTAAATTAGAGTAGCTGACCCTTTTCCCTGTCTTCAGGTGTGAAGGACATATAGTGCTAAACCTATATTTTATAGATTATTCCAAACCTGGCAGATAATCTGGTTAACATCACCTCAGCCAGCTTTACTTTCCAGGACTTTACCTGGTTCCAATTTAAAGTTAGGTCAACCTGGGAGCTTGTTGCAAAGGTCATTTTTATAAACGTCCAGCTCCATTTGGTTTTGAAACCATGATATTTGGATCTGCAGGCGGGCATCTGGGTTAGAGTACCAAACATAAAGAAGTTAAAAGATTACAAGTAACTTGATTCAACAATCCATGATATTCGGATCTGCAGGCGAGCATCTGGGTTAGAGTACCAAACATAAAGAAGTTAAAAGATTACAAGTAACTTGATTCAACTATGTTTTGGGGCAGAAAGAATTAGGGAAAGCAATAGGTAGGCAAGGTAACTAATAAACACATGATGAGTTGTTTGGTGACGAATAAGGTCACTTTTATTACAACAACATAAAAAAGTAGAATGTGAACTTAACCTGTAAAATTTGCTACATTATAACCCCAAAATCCCATCAGGCATTGATCACATGATCTTCCTCCAACTCCAGACACACAAGAGCACTGTCCAGTTATAAAATCACATTCAGTGCTGTTTGATGTTCCTGGCACACACTGGCATTCTGTAAGTTGAAAATAATGTAAATGTTTAATAATAGACATGTGCAGATTAATTCACTCTCACTTGCACATAATTTTTTAAAATACAGAATAAAGTTTCAAAGTAGAGTCTTTACACTTTATTCTGGAAGCTAAAAACAGAATGTAATGGTGAAAATGAAATTAATTTTGAAAAATCATCAGTTTAAACTGTCTTATGACAAAGATTTGATAAAGTGTATGTGACCTGCTCTTCTGTATAGATGAGAAAGTGTATGTGACCTGCTCTTCTGTATAGATGAGAAAGTGTATGTGACCTGCTCTTCTGTATAGATGAGAAAGTGTATGTGACCTGCTCTTCTGTATAGATGAGAAAGTGTATGTGACCTGCTCTTCTGTATAGATGAGAAAGTGTATGTGACCTGCTTTTCTGTATAGATGAAAAAGTGTATGTGACCTGCTCTTCTGTATAGATGAGAAAGTGTATGTGACCTGTTCTGTATAGATGAGAAAGTGTATGTGACCTGCTCTTCTGTATAGATGAGAAAGTGTATGTGACCTGCTTTTCTGTATAGATGAGAAAGTGTATGTGACCTGCTCTTCTGTATAGATGAGAAAGTGTATGTGACCTGCTCTTCTGTATAGATGAGAAAGTGTATGTGACCTGCTCTTCTGTATAGATGAGAAAGTGTATGTGATCTGCTTTTCTGTATAGATGAGAAAGTGTATGTGACCTGCTCTTCTGTATAGATGAGAAAGTGTATGTGACCTGTTCTGTATAGATGAGAAAGTGTATGTGACCTGCTCTTCTGTATAGATGAGAAAGTGTATGTGACCTGCTTTTCTGTATAGATGAGAAAGTGTATGTGACCTGCTCTTCTGTATAGATGAGAAAGTGTATGTGACCTGCTCTTCTGTATAGATGAGAAAGTGTATGTGACCTGTTCTGTATAGATGAGAAAGTGTATGTGACCTGTTCTGTATAGATGAGAAAGTGTATATGACCTGCTCTTCTGTATAGATGGGAAAGAAATTCTTTTTTTTCCCTAGTGTTTACCAGCTGTAAATTCCTGCAGAATTCTGGTTGTTCATCCAAATCTGGACTTAGTCTTGTTCAAGAACTCGAGACTTTGCACATCCATATAACAGATCTGACTTATTTCTAAGCAGTCTGTTGGTTACTTGCCTCTCATGCAGATGCATCCCGACTTTGAAGCAGACTCTCCTAATTTGTCGCCTTCTATGATGTGCTTGTTAGGAATGCAGTGGGTCTGTTCTTCTTTCCCCAAAACAGGGCCCTAAAAACCCCATGGGGAAGAAGGTTATGAAATTATGGGAAAGCTAGGAGCAACGGTTCTGTGGAAGAATCTTGAGAATATCACTGACAGAAAAGATAAAGTATTGACAGTTTTATCATCACAAGATCACTAATAAAACCAACTGAGAAATGATAAATGATATTTATGGGGGATATCAGCTGGAGAGGTTGAATACAAAAACTAGCAAAAGCAGCCTGCCAAAGAAAAACAAAGAAAGATCTGTATGGTGAACTTTAATTAAAACAAATAGGTTGACACTCTTCATCCACTAGCGCATGAGGTGTATGATGGTAGATCCATTTGTTTATAGACTAATGGCTACTTGATCAGTCATGTGATGAACAGCATGCTAGCTAGCTTTATTTCCTAGAACATTACCAGGTACCTTTTTTAGGCTTGATTGACTTGGAGCCAAGAAGCATCACGAACTGTGCTACAAATAATAATAATAATCTAGCAACATCAAGTTCATAGAATTAGCAGATAGAAGGGCTTAAAGTCGGAAGATAATTACAACAGACAGAAATTATCTGATCAGAAGGCAGTAACAGTCTTCAGACAGACACATGGCTGAGATTGCAGAAGACTCCGCAAAAGTTCAGATTTTTAACAAACCTAATTTTTAAAATATGCAAGTAGCATATGTATACTCTTTTGCAAGTTACAAACTGAAGGTTGCATTTACAGTCCTGATACAAATACTGATACAAATACTGATACAAATACTGATACAAATACTGATACAAATACTGATACAAATACTGATACAAATACTGATACAAATACTGATACAAATACTGATACAAATACTGATACAAATACTGATACAAATACTGATACAAATACTGATACAAATACTGATACAAATACTGATACAAATACTGATACAAATACTGATACAAATACTGATACAAATACTGATACAAATACTGATACAAATACTGATACAAATACTGATACAAATACTGATACAAATACTGATACAAATACTGATACAAATACTGATACAAATACTGATACAAATACTGATACAAATACTGATACAAATACTGATACAAATACTGATACAAATACTGATACAAATACTGATACAAATACTGATACAAATACTGATACAAATACTGATACAAATACTGATACAAATACTGATACAAATACTGATACAAATACTGATATCTGCTAAATCTTCTTCTTTGTGTTCACCGACTGTAAACTCTTACGGACATTTCTGTTTGTCGACTTCGACTTTGGTCTTATTCCAGAACTGGAGTTTTATGTACACATCCATCTAATTCCTGAACTTGAGTTTTATGTACACATCCATCTAATTCCTGAACTTGAGTATTATGTACACATCCATCTAATTCCTGAACTTGAGTATTATGTACACATCCATCTAATTGCAGAACTGGAGTTTTATGTACACATCCACTTTACAGATCTGGATTAGGTTTTTGCAGACTGTTAGTTCCTCACCAGTCAGGCAGAAGCACTTTTAACTATGAAGGACACACCCCTAATTATTCACCTTTAATGAAATACTTGTTAAGGAGCAGGGGTTCTAACATTGTACTACCCAAAATAGGGCCCTAGAACCCACACAAGGACCTGCTAAATAAAAATGTCCAACCAGTTATAAGAATTATTGGCAACATACATATTAGCATTAGCTTCCAAACTCAAATGGTTGCTTTAAAATATTCTGGGACATCCTTGGCTCCCAGGTCGACTCAGCCTTGAAGCTGACCCATCATCCATCTTGTGCTGATTGGTCTATAAAATAGGTCTAGCCCTATATGCCCTATATGCCTAAAGGCGTGGAAAAGGGTCCTTTACTTTTCTTTTTTTTTTTTTTTTCTGGGACATAAGAAGACCAGCAGAATATTCATGACTTCACAAACAAAGCACTGATTGGTCTATAAATATCTGCGGCCAGCACCATATATCCAGTAAGTTTTAAGGTGTGGAAAAGAGTTCTTCACTTTTATCATAATCATCATCTGCAGTGCCTGTAAGCATCGGCTGTCATGTTTAACCAACTCACACAATCACCAAAATCACGGATCAGGTCAATGTTTTTCCCTCGACCCTATCTCTTTTTTCTTTACTTTGGTGACACTAATATTAGAAGAATTCAAAATACCTTGACAAGTTTGCTGAGAAGCATTGCCATAGAAACCTGAAATACACCTTTCACAGTTGGTGCCTGTTGTGTTAGATGTACAAGAGATGCAGTGACCAGTTACACTGTCACAGGAGACTGCATTGTCATTGCACTCACAGGGCAGACAGGTTCCATTGGGAGCCTTGGGGCTTCCATTATATGAGTCGTCACACCTGGAGTTCAAAAGATAAGTGTTGGAACTTTGTGAGTAAAATCTCCAACTTAACAAATTAATAAACTATATTTTAAAAGGGTGCACAGGCACATGTGCACAATACTTTTAAACTGTGTGAATTCACAAAATATTTTTATTTTTATATTCCTCTTCTTTCCTTTTTTGTTCTCTCACTGATACCAGGTCATAGACCAGTGTCGTGGTCTTGCACTTCTCAGGTAATTTGGGTGATGGATTTGTTCATCTTTGTGCAGGTTTCAGCTACACCATTTATCCATCTTTGTCTTCCTCCCAGCTCTTCTGCTATAAAAAATCTCATACAGTTTTTTTAATTTTAGTACATTTTTCCCATTTTGGCAAACTCCATGACAGCTAAGTATTGATTGTTCTCCACCCTTTTGCAACGGTAAATTTTGAAGACAAAAAAAACAAAAACTGGATCATAACCTTGAAGAAATTCCAGAGAAAAATCTTTATAAAACAACAATTTTACATAGGTCACTAATGAATTAAAAAAAACAATATTTATATAATTTTGTTGAAGAAAATAAAGACATATTAAGGGGGTAATCAATACGCATGAACAGAGTGAAGTCTTAATTGGAATTTATTCCATGGGGCTTAAGAAATTATGTATTAGTTGACTGATGCCATGACCACTATTATTAAGGTTTATGGAAAAAGGGAAAATTTGAAGCCAATTTGACTTTCAAAAAGCTATTTGATCCACAGGAAAAACCCCTAAAATGCTATTTTTACTTACCACATTCATATTTTGACTCCACCCCCTCCCTCACCAATAGCATTATCTCATAAGCATATCACACTAAAATCAGAAAAGAGACATTCATGGGGAATTGGATCAAAGCAGAGGTTTGAGTTTTGTGGCTTTTCCAGGAGATAGGGTTAAGCTCAACTCCCTGGGTAAGAAGCAGTCTTAAAAGAGGTAAAAAAATAACTGGTTGGTACTGAAAGAGTTAAGATATGCCATGAAACCAGGGACACAGTGAAAACAAACAGCTCACTTACTCATCACAGTGAATACCAACATATCCAGCTTGACAAAATGAACAAACAATATTGGTTGAGTTGCTGTCCTTCTCACACGTAGCATTAATAACTCTCGGTGGATAGCAAGGACATGCCATGCAGTCAACTTCTGTTCCTATTGTAGCATTTCCATAAAAACCAGGAGAACAATTTTCACAGTTGGCTCCTGAAATTTAACAAAATGGTACAAGGTAATCAATAAAGTTAGTTGTGTGTCCACATTATTTAAATTCACTACAGGAAAACATTGCTTTAAATTCCTACACTTTACCAAGGATTAAAATCTTGGTCATATGTTTGAACAGCTCAGCCAGCTGCTTCCCTAAGACATGACAAATAATTTTGATGCTCTCTCATGAATGTTGTGTTTACTGAGATAAGATGCCGGGAATGGATAGCTGGTGAAACAGTCAGCGAGAGCTGATCAATACAAAATCACACCCAGGTGACTTATACATACAGATGGGTCTGCAGTAAGTAAGTAAGTAAAGCCTCAAATGGGTACCAAGATGGGTGTCCTGGGAAAGTAAAGAGGGCCGGCGTAATGCTGACCACATTACCCATCCATTGCCGATTGGTCTGTAAAAATATGGGACGCTCTTTCAATATACCCGATGCACCTAAAGGTGTGAAAAGGGATCTTTACTACTTTTTATGGGTCTGCAGAAAGAGGTAAGAAAAGTGAGTAGGTTTTTAGAAAAAAAAGTGAATGGACACTGTTTGAAAAGAGCCTCACGCACAATGATGCTACATTCACTATGAGAATGGAGGTGGAGGCAGCTTTCCAATGGATTGAGAGCAGTATTGAATGACATTTTGTAATTAAAATGGACTCACAGAGCATGCTTCAGAAAACTGAAACTGGTGTCCTGTGTGCAGAGGGGCTTGGATCACTTGATAAGACTCAGATCAGGAGCATATCATGGCCTTTCTATCCAGGATATTCAGGTGTGGGAAGTAACGAGCAGGCTGATAGATCAGCTCCCACCTCACCTTTGGGTAGTGAGCTACTTTATGATAAAGCAGAGATGTTGAATGCTCTCTTGGATCAAATGGTCAGTGCAATAGAATGGACAGAGAATCAATACACTAAAAGACTAATTCAATAGGGGTCAGTAGAGGTTCCAGCACATATTCAACACTGAGGGAGAAACAAGGGAGACTTTTTATCAGGTTGAAACTGGTACTATTAACATGTCAACTTTTCATGGCTTCTGAAAAAGGGGAATGAGCATGTGTGGATATGACCTGAGTGCAGTGATGTCAATTCTTGATTTATTAATTCCTTAATTCATTCACTTATTCATTCATTCACTGATGTTTTAAAAATAGAGTTATTTATTGATGCTACCTTCTGTGTTGTTGAGGCAATCCTGACAAACACCAGTCTCAGCATTACAGATTGTTGAATGTCCATGGCACATACATGGCACACAAACTCCCAGGTATTGTGAGCTGGTGACATTTTCTCTCCTGTATCCAGGTGCACACATCTTTTCATGGAACAGGAAAAAAAGTCATCATTTCTGTGTTTTTTTTTTTTAAATAATGATGGTGTTAAGATTACATTACTGGTAAATGATTTCATAGAATCAAATGGTTTGGTCATATGGTCAGAATGGAACAAAATAAGACAGCAGAAAGAGCTCAAGCACACTATATGAGAACAGCGGGTTACAAGGTAAGAGGTTGATCAGGAAAGAGATAGGTGGAGGGAGTAAAAAAGACACCACAGATATGCAGTATGACAGTAACATAAGCAATGAAAATAGCTAAAGACAAGAAACTACATCAAACTCCTCTCCGCGACACTTTAGAGCATAAGCAGTAGGAGAAAAGAAGAAGAAATGGTGATGATAGAAAATTTGGAAATAGTTTAATAGTTTTTTTTAATATAAAAAATAATTTTTTCAGAATTACTAATGCTTATAGTCATATCTGTTTTCATCATATATACATATATATATACACACACACACACACACACACACATATACATATACACACACATTCACATACATAAAAGGTGTTCTCACTTTCCTGATGTGAAAAATATGAATACATTTTCCATTCATCATAAACATTTTTTTCCCTGCTGTCTATTTATGAATAAAAAATATATACAGTGAATTGCATTTTTCATATTAGCAAAGACAGAATACCTGTTATTTTACAGTTTAACATGTTGCAGATCAAATAATAATGAATTTAAAGGGGGAATGTAGACTGAATCAAAATCTCCTTGCTGCAAGAATATAAGATACTATTTGGTTTACAGTTGTCTCTTAACTCTTTGAGTCCCAAGGAACGTATCATACGTTCATAGGATACTAACTAGAAGCCCAATGAACGCATGATGCGCCGATTTGACATCTCTTTTGACTACCCCTTGGGCCTCTGATGCTAAACATCCTGGGACTCAAAGAGTTTATTATCTAAAATTGGTGTCACATGTTATTGCAGCATGGCCCGATCCGCAGGCGAGTGTCTAGCCGCTACACCATTGGCTCCCGACCTTCAATGGCATTTAAAAAAAAAAAATTTGTGTGTGCAAATTAACTAACATATTAATCTGTTTACCAAAAATAAAAGACTAGACAGCATGGAAGAGAGTGAAAACAAAGAATGCAGTCCATTCTACAGACCAAGGTCACTAAAACTGTTTGTAACTAACTGTGTTTTACATTGTTTCAGCTTTAAATATTTCCAGATAAACTGTTCATTAGTAATTTACCTCACATGAGCTTCCTGTGTATTCTAGTCCACACGCACACCGCTCCCCCTAAATGAGTTCAGTATGCATTCAGACTCAAGACTTTCAGGCTGGCAGGCAAGCGTCGAGCCTCCATGCTATCATGGTTCTCATTGAAAAGAAATAGGTCAGACTCAACAACATAGAATTAAAAAAAAAAAATGTGCTGGGTCCCAAAAGAAGAAAGTCAGCCAGAATATACAATAAAAGTAAATAGTAAATTTTTTTCTTCTTCTTTGCATTCATCATCATCATCATCATGTAGCAGGTCCTTTGCAGAACGTCGCTCTCATCACAGTCTGCCTGAAAAAAACTCGGTCTCTCGCCAGTTCTCCCGCCTCATGCACTTTCCAACTCAAGGAGTCATTTATATCCTGTGCCCATCTTCGCGTCAGTCGGCCCCTGCTCCTCCTTCCTAGTACCATGCCTTCTGCTGTAATTTTTCCCAATCCGTTGTGGTGCTTGATATGACCAAAATATTTCAGCTTTCGAGAAAGGATGCTGTTTATTAGCCAATCTTCCTTGATGTTCAGATCTTTTAAATGTCAATATTTCTCATCTTCTCTGTCTGAGAATCTTTCTATAGCATTTCAGCTCAAAAGCCCCTATTCTCTTTCTCAAGGGCTGAGAGATAGTCCACACTCACATCCGTATTTTGCTACAGGGAAGATGCATGCTCTCAAAATTCAAATTGTTATCTCCTTGCTGGTGCTTAACCATAGGCTTTTAATGTTGTTTAATCTTTGCATTCACCAGCCGTAAATTCTTTCAGAAATTTCTGATTGTTTATCCACTTCTGGGCTTTAGTCTTTTTGTATATCTTGAGTTGTGCATAAACGTTTTTGTTTTGTAGTTCCTTCCTTTTTTATGCATGCAGACTCTTGGTACCCTGCCTCTCAGGCAGCTGCATTCCAATTTTCTCAGCAGCAAGGCTTTAGGATCAGTGTAGCGCACACCCTCTACAATAACAAAGTTTACTGTAAATAATACATCTGTCCCATACAGGGATACTAAGGATGTTAACAAAGTATCAGGCATTTGCCAGTACAGTCTGGGATCGGCAGCTGTTATGTCAATGATGGCGGCAGATGTCATGTCAGGGTTCAACTCAAATCGAACAGATGCATTAGCCACACTCCCGTTTTCCATAACAAGATTCAGTGCAGGAGCAACAGCAGTGTCTGTTTTCACTGACAATTGATACAATCTCTAAAGAAAGAAACAAAAAGTGATTTTCAAAAAGAATAACTGCAAACAAAAGCAGAAGTACAATAACTACAATCTGTTAACAAGTTTGATACAAATTAGAAAGATTATGTTGCAAAAGAAATGTGAAAGAATGTTATGATGCTTTCCTGTTTTATAATTTATGAAAAACACAAAATATATTTAACAAAAAAATGAAGTATACTTTGTCAAAAATGTTTACTTTTTATAGTCATAAAAGTTTCCTGCAGATACAGTGTTGCGTTAATTTTCTTTCTTTTTAAATCAGAAGCTACAGTATAATATTGCAGAAGCTAACACATTAGCAACCCAGCCCAATGATCAGGTGGTCAAAACTTGACTGAGGCTAGGATTTTCTTTAAAGATGATATGGGCCATTAGATTGGCTTACCCTAAAATACATATTAAGCACAAAAACTCCAAGGCTGATTGGACTATAATAATATGGAGCTAGAACCAAACGCACAGCATGCCTCAAAAGTGGAAAGAACGCTTTACTAAAAAGAATAATTATAAAATTATGAGCTATGAGTTACAAATCAATATCATAACACTCCGGACATTTCTATAAGTGCTCTAACCCATCCTCAGCACCAAGTGCAGAGTTCGAATTCTGATTGTACCAGTAACTGATTGTATGTATAACAGTCTGATTGTATGTCTGTCTTCCCCCTCCCCTTGGCATTCAGTGTCAGTCAGATCTCTTGGTCACTCCCCAAGTAAAATTATAAAGTTATTAATTGTAAACAAATTTAAAATGTTTTTCCTCTTTTACAACCCAAAAGACTGACGACACCCCTTGGCTCATAGAGTAACTATTTTGATGCTAATCTAAGGTAAAGCTAAAGTCAAAATTATTGACTTCACAGTACATATGGCTCGGTCTATCTCCACAAAATGACCAGCCACCTGCTGAAAGCATCACACAAAGCACAAACTTCTTAGCTTCAGCAGGGATCTCTTTAAAAAAAAAAATAGCGCTTTTGAACAAAATGACACAAATGTGAAATGAACCTATGACCTTCAGAGTGCCATGGACAACCCCTCCCCCTCCTTTTCCCATGCCCCAAATCAAACAGGAAGTAATCCCATGAACCAAATTCAACCCAAAAAACTGTTTTGTGGTATTTTATGGTGAGGTAACCTGCAGCTGAAATTTTAATAAAGTGTATTTCTAATATTCATAACAAGAATACAGTTCTGTATTTTAAAAATGACTAAGTAAAATCTGTTATGGCTTTCAAATGCAAAAATGGCCTTACAGAACTAAGCTTAATTCCTGCAGAGACACAACTATTTGTGACGCCCATACAAATGCAGTTTAGACATCCCATAGGATTCTTAGAATCTAGACCAAAAGTTCCTGGCAAACAGGTGTCACACTGACGACTGCCTGTATTTTCCTGTAAATGCAAAAGAAATATAGAGTTAATGTCAATTACTAATATCAAAATGACATCACTGTAACTATATTCAGACTTTATTGGAGAGCAACTAGCAAACAAATAAAAGTAACAATTTTGATAACATAATTTAATTTTTTTGTAAAATCTGGATTTAATTTACAAACAATTTCACGATCATTAAAAATAAAAACCCAAAGATTTTGACCTTAAATGTCCTAGAACAGCATGGGCTGTGAGGGAGAAAAATCCGAACATAATCTGATTATAATTGGGGGGGAAATGGTCTGTGTACATACTTTAATAATATGTTGGTCTATATAATTATGTGGCCGGCGCTGCCTTCCTGATACATGTCATGGCATGAGAACATGACTTTGCTTTATTTTTACAAGCTAGAGTCATTCATGCCATAAACAATCATGCTAAATTGGGCAAAACAATAACTGCTAAGCTACTGAAACATTAATCAAGGAACAGAAAATGTATTGATCGGCACTCATAGAAAGAAGTAGAAAGATTAATTATTAATACTGAAACATTAAGTGCTTGTTTACCGAAGTCTAAGAAAATCATATCAGTGCCAAAATGACAGTTTTAATCTCCATTCTCATACTTTCTTGGCCCCTTTCTGTCATTTCAGATGACAGGGTTCCCCTTTGTTGTAGGAAGGCATGAAAATCACAGTCAATGGTGACATCGAGAGCACCGTGGTGTAATGGCTAGGATGCTCACCTTCAGTTTTGAAGGTTGTGGGTTAAAATCCAAAAAGAACTGGACATTTTTCAAAATGGCCTTGGCTTCCAGGTTGGCCCAGTCTTAAATGAGTACCAGGTAAAGTCCTGGGAAGTAAAAGTGGCAGGCATGATTTTGACTACATCACCTACTCAGTGCTGATTGGTCTATAAAAGTCTAGCACTATATACTCAATATGTTTGAAGTTGTGGAAAAGGGACCTTTACTTTATGTGACATGAATCAAGGCCATGAATGAAGTTCCTTCTCTCAACGGCACAAAGTCTGGGCAATATCATAGAGACTATATGTTGTGGATGCAGCACGATCAATCTCAGTCCTAAAGGAAAGGTAACATCAATAAATTTAGAAAAAAGCATGCTGCAGAAAGTGCTGGATCAGAAGAGCAGTGCTCCATCCACCTGTTGGAGCTTCCCTTAGACCAGCTGCCAACCAAGACTAAGGGCCTGGTTTACCCTGCCATACAGTTGAGTTGTATGGCCAAATGTCCTCATTCTAAAATAAATCTTCTATCCAGGGCTTTTTTATGGTGGTAAGCAATGGTACCCAGTACCAACCATTTTTTTTAAAATGGATCTTTCAGTGCTACTGTGGCAAGCACCAACACTTTTGTTGTTGTCATTGTTGGTAAAAAGGCTCTGCTTGTATCCTTCCAATATGCTGATTGGTTTAAAGCTGTTGACACAATTCTGATACTAAAACTTGTTATTTGACACACTCATTTCTGTCTGGGGTTGACATATGTGAGAACTTACCTTACACAGGCATTGTCCTGTAGTCTTATTACACACAGACCCCGCAGATCCAGCCTCGTTACACATGCAAGGAGAGCATCCTTGTGTGGTCAGATTAAAGAATCCATCAACACACAGATCACACTTAGCCCCTTCCACTCCCATTTTGCATGCACAAATACCAGTTGTCTCATTACACTGCTGGCTTACAGATCCAAGTAGGTTGCACTCGCATAGCTGGTGGGAAGAAAATACTGTTTCATTAAAATTATATCTGTATATAATATATATATATATATATATATATATATATATATATATATATATATATATATATATATATATATATATATATGTATATATATATGTATATATATATATATATATATATATATATATATATATATATATATATATATATATGTATATATATATGTATATATATATATATATATATATATATATATATATATATATATATATATATATATGTGTGTATATATATATATATATATATATATATATATATATATATATATATATATATATATATATATATATATATATATATATATATATATATATATAAATAATCTTCCTAAGAAACAATGCTACTGCAATTCAGGCAAGGCCTTTGATGTTCACTCATTCTACCATTTGTGTTAAAATGCATTTTATTCATTGGTAAAAAGGCTAGTTTAAGAAAGAAGAGATTTGTGTTTCTTTTATACAGCAAAATGCAAACCAAATTCAGAGTTTGTTGGTTGATTGTGACTATACACAGGTATTTTACGACAGTAGTTTGCAATAACTTTCTGAATGGTTTGATGCTCATGTTGTTTGTTGTTGTTGTTGGCACCTTTCTGTCTTGCCAGACAATGTTACATTGTGCATGGAAATCACAGCCCATGGTGATGGTGAATATGACTAGCAAGACTTGCCTCCATTAGGAAATGCTATTTCTGAGACCAAATAAGGCCAGGGATGAAGTTCCTCCTCTCCATATCACAAAGTCTGGACAGTAATGTAGAGACAATGTGTTGCCCATGCATCATGATCCCTCTCTCGGCATGCCTTGTTTACTCCAAAGGAAAAGTAACACTAATACATTTGCAACAAAGCATATAACAGAAGCTGCCAGATCAGAATAGCAGTGCTCTATCTCTTCACTTTTAGAGCTTCCCTCATAGACCAGCTGCCAATCAAAGCTAAAGGTCTTGTCTGGCCTCCCATAACATAAAGTTTTCAGGTTGTATTTCCTCTTCCTAGGATAAGGCTAGCATCTTTGACAATATGATCCTCCACCTGTAGCCATTCGCACTAAGTGGGATGTCAGATTCAGTATACGCTGTCCTAAATTCAGCATTAACAGTTAACAGATAGTAACTGACACTCATACCATTGTCAAAACCAACATAAACTTGTCCACTGCCAAACTGCCTCTACCTGACTTGAACCCAGTATTGTGATTTTATAAAATTGTCTTCATATAGATGAGCCACAAACACCTGGAAGTTACTTCACATGGCCTTATATAAATAATGTAACTCTAGATACAGTAAAAATATTTACCCTTTTACAAGTAATTAAGATGAGCAAATGAAAAGCTGAAGCTTTCACAAATAAATGTACTAAAGTCTAATGCAAGTGTGGACAAAGAAGCATAAGCACATTCACAAATATGCATATAATCCATTATAATGGCAGACAGTGAGAGTGTTGTGGCAGGTGTTTCGAATTAGAGAAGATCACCCACCAAATGTGTCCTGGTAGGGACTAATCCTTACTGGAGACGAACCAAATCATCCTATGTGACAGACAGTGGGTTCCTCTACAGAAAGCTGCAATGGATATATACTTTAACTTGTTTTCAGGAATGCATAGTCATGTAATATGGTCAGATAAAGAGGGAAAAGCACAGATAGATCAGGGAATCACATCCTTGAGAAGATTCTCTTAGGAGATATATCTTGCCAAAAAAATAACCTGGGCTGACTCTTTCAATCCTGAAGAACACAGTATTGCCCATGCAAAGGTTGAAACTACAGAAGACATCCATTATCTTTGTGTATCACATTCTCCATACTAGCCAAGTCTAGTGATTTGCACCTGCTTGGACAACTCAAAGAGTCACTGGGAGGAAAAACTTTTCGGTTCAAGGAAGAGGTACAGCAGGTGATACTTGAGTGGGGACATATGCAATCAAGAGAATTTTCTTTCAACAGGAATCCAAGCATATTACCGGCACTGAAGACCTTACACTGAACACAACGGTGACTACATAAAAGAATTATACATTTTTACTTTTTCAGAATATGTAGAAAAAAAAACACATTGTTTTTATGTGAACCACCCACATCTGTGACATGAGGTCCTCCGTGGCAAGGTTGTTAAGCAATTTGATTTAATATTTTAAACTCCTGGTTTTGTTTCATGAGCTGCATCATTGCTTCTGTCGCCGGAGCTACAGGGCACATGCTCTGCGCTTGACACATTATGCTACTGGCACCATTAAACTCTTCGCTGGCTGTTGAAGATAGGGACGGAGTGTTTTTGGGAATGCCCCGAGTGCTGTGATGTCGGTTCTTGAATCAAATCAAATCAAATCAAATCATCATTGCTTCACAAGTGCAATTTTTACTTAGATCCCTGGGTATCATGATGAAGGTACAAAGTTCATGTTTTGTCTGATTCCACGTAGGGGTTTTGGCTCACCATTTTTTAGAAGAAACAAATAGACCCCTTCTTCCATCATGCATGCCATAGGAGGCAATTAGAGATGTCCCCTTCAAAGTTGGTATACAACCTGCCTGTGAGGCATGCAGTCTGGATATAAATTAGCCAGAACTGTTAATTGGATGTGCACATAAAACTCAAGTTTTGGATCAAGAACAAAGTCTAGGAGTGGACAAACAGCCAGAACACTAAACCATAATTTATTGCAAGTAGAACACTAAGAAGGAGAAGCTTTGTGTGATACCTTTAACAGGCGGCTAATCATTTTGTAGACAGACAGAGTCATATGGGATCCAACTCAGTGCAAATAAGTTAATCCTCTCAACTTTAGAACCTTTGTATGATCTGGGTTTTGATAATGATGTGTGTTTAATTTAAAAGCCTTACCTGACAACCTAGAGTTTTGTTCCAGCCCCATGAGTCTGGCACACAGTGCTCACACTGAAGCCCCATTGTGTTGTCTGGGCACTGACACTGTCCTGTCACACTGTCACATATTGTGCCATATTCATCACAGTTGCATGCTGGGAAAGGAACACAGAGAAAAGTGTCAGTAACTAAAAATAACTAACTAAACTTCTCTGGGAAAGGAAAACAGCAACATGATGATTTTAGGCTAAAATTGACATAACTGAGCATAACCAACATACCCTGCTCAAATCCATTGGTTTCTTCCCTTAATTTTGTTCCGCTTTGGGTGTCGAGAGAAAAAGGTTCTGCTTCTGCTCACCTTGTCGCCATGATCACAGACACATCACGCTGTTGTAGTGTTTCTCTGATATTTCATCTAGTTCTCGGTCTACTCCTTGTTCTACACCCCTCTCATCTATGATGTGGGAAAATCAGTTTATTTGCTCTCTTGGTAATTTAGAACTGGTTCTGTGCTTTTTCTTCTATGACATCATTTCTGATTTTTATATATTCTGATCACTCATTTCTTTGCACTGACTGGGATAGCTGACCTCCATGTTAGGCATAAATTAGGATGCCTAAGACAGCTACAACAAGTGGTATATACTAAGGTCCTGTGTGGGTATGGGATAACTGGAAGGTGTCAACAGCTTTGGTTAGAACGAGCTAAGGTGAAAGAGTTCAACAAATGTACATAGTGAAATGTAAAACAGATTATCTGTTTTATGCCAATAGAGTACTGGGCATAAGATGCTAACAAGCCCCGAATTGTATAATGATGATGATATTAGATAGACAGGTACTTGTGACTGACTGAACAAAAGCCCCGAAGAAACAAGTTAGTTTTTTGTATAAAAAAACTTGGGGACAAGATGGTGTCGTTTTGACGGTTAGATGTTTTCTATGTTTTGACTGATATTAGCGACAGGTAGCTGCGTGTTAGTGTTTTTGCCCTGATGGCAGTTAAGTAGGTCTTTGACAGTATCAGAGAGGTAGACATAGGTAAGATGACAACCTGTACATCCTGTTGTGCTGAAGCCATAGTGATCAGGTGAGCATCGGTCACATGTCCTGCCAATCACACCAGGCTGGCACTGACACTGACCACCGCTGACATTACAGGTGGCACTGATGCTGCCCTTGACATCACAGCTGCAGGGAAGAGGTGCTCCTAGGTAAAACATTGTGACTGAGAAAATAGCTTTCTGACAAGCCAGGGCATTAACTGGGTCACTGGGTCTGAAAATATTAATGGAAAACAAGAAAATTAGGAAGATAATGAGAAACAATAATACAAGTGCAACTGTTATAGTTAATCCGTAGGATATATAGTGTCAATTCTACTTAAAAAAAATAATTTACTGAACACTTTAAATCCCAATGATAACCCTCTAGGCTTAACAGAATGTATCATAAAACTGGTGATGGTCTTCCTCTTCATCCCACTGCTGCTACAACAACAACTACCATTACTGCTATTGCTCTAATCTTAGTACTGAACTGCTATACAACTGCTACAAAAATGCTATAAAACTGATGCTACTGTGACAGCCACGAAGACAACAATAACCACTAGCAGGGTGTTTTTGCTAGTAAAAAAAGCATGGTACTCACCACAAAGTGCCCATACATACACACATAAGTTGTGGGTACTCACAACAAAGTGCTCATACACACATAAATTGTGGGTACTCACCACAAAGTGCCCATACACACATAAGTTGTGGGTACTCACAACAAAGTGTCCATACACACATAAAACAGTTGTGGGTACTCACAACAAAGTGTCCATACACACACAAAACAGTTGTGGGTACTCACAACAAAGTGTCCATACACACACAAAACAGTTGTGGGTACTCACAACAAAGTGTCCATACACACACAAAACAGATGTGGGTACTCACCACAAAGTGCCCATACACACAAAAAACAGTTGTGGGTACTCACTACAAAGTGTCCATACACACATAAAACAGTTGTGGGTACTCACAACAAAGTGCTCATACACACATAAAACAGTTGTGGGTACTCACAAAAAAGTGCCTATACACACATAAGTTGTGGGTACTCATAACAAAGTGTCCATACACACACAAAACAGATGTGGGTACTCACAACCAAGTGCCCATCATCATCATCATCAGGTGCCTTGTCGACTGGCGTGGGCGATCATGCCTCTCCATAACTGCGATCTCCTGCAGCATGTATCAGTTCGTGTGGTGACACACCTCCATGCCATGCAACAAGGCTGTCAAGCATCTTCTTTTGTTGTCTTCCGCTATCTCTCCTTCCACATATCTTTCCAGTGGTCACAACATGTTCTATTTTCCCTCTTCTCATAACATGGCCGAAAAATGATGACTGTCTCCTTCTGATGTCTGTGATAAGTTGTCTTCGGGCTCCTGCCTCTTTCAACACCTCTTATTTGCTTTTTTTTGGCTGTCCAAAGTATTCTAAGCATTCTTCTGTAAAACCATATCTTTGAGGCCTCCAGAAATTGTTTGGCCTGCCTACCAATTGTCCAGGATTCACAGCCATATGTTAAAACTGGATGTATGTAGCAAGCAAGAATTCTTTTTCTAACTCTCAATGACAAGGATATATTGCACAAGATGTTTTTCATGTTATAAAATGCAGTTTTTGCCTGTCCTATTCTATTTCTTATCTCAGTTATGCATCTTCCATCTGATGTTATCCATGTGCCCAGATACTTAAATTTCTGTACTTGTCCTAAAATAACACCATCAACTTTTATTACACATTTAGTAATAATTCGTTTCTTTGATACCACCATTACTTCTGTCTTCCCATTATTCAAACTGAGGCCCAATCTTTCACTTTCTAACACCACAATATCTATCATTTCCTGTAGTTCTTTCTGACTTGTTGCTATCAAGACTGTGTCATCAGCATAACGTAAATTGTTTATATTGTGCCCACCAACCACAATTCCGGGCATACCAATTAAAGCTCTCATTATATATTCACTGTATATTGAAAACAAATCAGGTGACAGTACACATCCTTGTCGTACGCCTCTCTTTATGCTTTGAAATGTACCTAAACAGTTCTTAATTCTTATAGCTGCAGTTTGCTGCCAATACATATTATTTATTATTCATAGATCTTTCCCATCAATGTTTAATTTTTCTAACAGTTTGATTACTTCTTCATGCTTCACACAGTCAAATGCTTTTGTATAGTCTACGAAGCATATGTACCAATCAGTCTTTACTTCTATAGCTCTTTCTGACAATGTTCTTAGGATGTATATGGCATTGTTTGTACCTTTTCCTTCTACAAATCCACATTGTTCATCGCCGATTTCTGGTTTAATTTTGTTTCTTATTCTTCTCATAATTATTCTCAGTAAAATCTTAGTCATGTGACTCATAAGACTTATTGTGCGATGGTCTTCACATTTTGGTCTTCACATTTTATAGTGCCTGGTTTCTTAGGCAGAGCTATAAATATGAATTTTAAAAGGTCATTTGGAATATACCCACTATTATAAATATCATTTAAAAGTTTAGTTGGGACTGAGCCTCGGAGGCAGGGGGTAAGAAGTGTTGGTGTTGTGGGTAGTGGGTTCCCCCCCTTACTTCATCCTAGGTCTAGTGAATATCTGTTCACGAAAGAAGCGTCCATTGTGGTGTCAGCCTCTTGACCTAGCAAAACCTCTCTTATCTCAAGACCATTGTGCGTGGCGAAGAGTCACAGCCTCCCCGAGGTAGTCCCGGTAACTGGGGGTGCGAATCCCCAGGCAAAACACAATGGATCTAGAGGAGCAAACCTCGATAATAAACCCGGTGCACCACACCGTACTGCCCCCTGTGGGAGGGAAGGAACCAGAGGTGTGCTGAACAGTCTTAGGAATGGAAACAAGTATGCTAACCCCCCTGAATACCGGAAACTATCGTGAAGGCACAGGGACTCAGGACATGACGATCCAGTTGCCCCAACTACTCATGCTTAGGCCATGCTTAGAGACATGAAGAGCTCAGCGAAACCTGCAGGCAATCTGGTGGCAAGGAATGAGAACACTGTGAGCCCCACCTTAGCTACGTGTTAAAGGGAAAGGCAGAAACACAACCCATATTTCCTTTAGAACTGGTACAGGGCATTTCTAGCTGCTGCCCGGGGAGGTAGGTAATCCACAGACACCCCAGCACCACAATGCCATGAATATGTCAAAATTTAAGAATACATACGAGATCGGTCGTCGCCTCGTCTATCAAGGCCCGCGCCAGACAGTGGGAAACCAGGCTGTCATGTGCGAAAAATTGGCTACTGGAAAATTTGAAATAAATAGGGAAAACAGACACCCCAGGAGGAGGAAGAGTGGGAGGGAGAGCAAAAAGAACTCAGACAGCACAGCAAAAAATACACAGATGCTCAATATTCTGCAGCTGAACATCTGTGGAATAAGAAATAAGAAACTTGAACTTGCCAAACTGCTAAACAACCACAGGGTACACGTGGCTGCCCTACAAGAAACCCTGCATAAAGACTCTGATCTGCATCTCACTGGATATACTAGTTATGCCTGTAAGTGCAATGACTGCCGGGGCATAGTGACCTATATCAGAAATGACATACAAGGAGATGTAACAATGCTGTCGACATCTCACCCTACAGATGTGCAAAAAATAACTATCTGGCACAATGGAAGCAAATATACGATATACAACGTGTACAGCCCACCTCAGACAACATGCAACATACCAGAACTATACAAGACACAGTACCATAAAACCCTTCTTGTTGGTGACTTCAACGGACACTCGCCACGTTGGGGTTACCCTGACTACAATAGCACAGGGAAGTACATCGAAGATACTTGTGAAACAACTAACCTATTAGTGCTGCAGGACACAGAGTCTACACCTACACTGTTACACAGGGCCCACCTATCTCTCAGCAGACCAGACCTGACCATCTGCTCATCCGACTTAGCAGACGCAAGCTATCCCCAAGTCCTGGACGACATAGGAAGTGACCACAAACCTATACTCACAACTGTCAGCACCACCCCTAAATTACGCTTCAAGCAGAGAACCCGTTGGAATTTCCGAAAAGCAAACTGGAAACTATTTCAGGAAACATCTGACTGCCTCCTGGGAAGAATTGACAACAGCTGTGTGGAAACTTTTTGTGAAGACATAACACAAGCAATCCTGAATGCAGCGTCGAAAGCCATTGCAAGGGGCAGCCGGAAGGCATATAAACCTTTTTGGAATCAAGAAATTCAAAATACTATATCTGAAAGGAATAAAGCAAGAATATTTCTCGAAACTGCACGTTCAACAGAAGCAAAGATCCAATACAATAAAGCATGTGCCAGAGTAAAGCTTGTAGTTAATAAGGCTAAAAGAGATAAATGGACAGAAACTTGCTCCAACTTAGACCTTAGACATAATGGAAATAAAGCATGGACTTTAGTTAAAAACCTTTCCGGAGAAAGTAGAAGGGTGAACCCAAAACCAGTGACAGATGGGAGTAAGACAATCACTGAAGACAAGAAGAAAACAGAACATTTCAATCATTATTTTGCCTCAGTTAACAGAGCAGGTAAGCTGTCAGAACTCAATAGAACACAGCTCTCTCAGTTGAAGAAACAAGAGAGAGCTCCAACAGCCAGCGACTCCCTTTTTGAAAATGAACTTAGCATGGATGAACTAGAGCAAGCCCTGAAGAAATTAAAACCTAGAAAATCTCCAGGCCCAGATAAGATCCACAACGAAATGCTGCTACATCTTGGCCGGTCTGGGAGAGAAGTAGTTCTCAGGCTTATTAATAAAACTTGGAGGTCAAGCAAACTTCCAAGGGCATGGAGGAATGCATATATCATCCCCATCCTTAAAACCAAAAAGCCTCCAGATGACCCCAAAAGCTACCGCCCGATATCCTTAACATCATGCTTGGGCAAAGTTGCAGAAAGAATGATAAACAGGCGCTTATATTGGTTCCTTGAGAGTTCTGGTGTTCTATGCCATGAACAGGCAGGCTTCAGAACCAACAGCTGCACAGAAGACCAGCTGTTCAGACTGACACAAAGAATACATGATGGCTTCCAGAATAAGAAACACACAGTGGCAGTCTTTGTCGATCTCCAGCAGGCCTATGACAGAGTATGGAGAAAAGGTCTCCTGATGAAGATGATGAGCATAGGAATACATGGCAGATTGTATAACTGGGTGAAATACTTCCTGATAGATAGAACAATCCAGACTAAGATGCACAACGCAATCTCTTCTAAAGAAGTCTTGGAGGAGGGCTTGCCACAAGGCTCATCATTGAGCTGTACACTATTCCTAATCTTTATCAATGACCTGCCAGAACAAATCAAGGCCGAAAAAGCCTTGTACGCTGATGACCTAGCAATATGGCAGAGTCATGAAAATGTGGAAAGTGGAGCCCAAAGACTGAATGGAGACCTTAGAAGACTGCATGATTACTGCCAAAGATGGAAACTCAAGATTAACTGTGCAAAGACGGTCTACACAATCTTTACCAAAAGCCACCAAGTAGCAAGGAAGAATATTAACCTGAGGTTAGACAAACACCAAGTGATGAAAGAAGAGCATCCCACATACCTTGGAGTCACACTTGACCCGCAGCTCAGCCTCAAGAACCATATTGAAAACATCAGGAATAAGGCATTGAGGCGGTTACAGTTATTAAAGAGACTTGCAGGTACATTATGGGGATCAGACAAGGAAACTCTGAGGGGCTTATACCTAGGATATGTTCGCTCTGTGATAGAGTACAACAACTCACTGCTTACAACTTGTTCCAAAACTAACCTAGAGACTCTTGACAGAGTACAAAATAATGCCCTCCGATTAATCTGCGGAGCTATGCAGTCTACACCAACTGCTGCATGTGAAATCCATACAAATGTGGAACCCCTCGGGTTGCGGAGAGAAAAAGCCACTTTAGAAATTTATGAAAGATGCGTTAGGAAAAATCGTAACCATCCTAATAGACATCTTGTAGAAAACTGGGAACCCAAACAAAGAATAAAGCACAAATCGGTTTTACACTGTGTTAATGAAATTCAGGACAGATACCACCTCCCAGAAAGACGTCAAGGAATTCAGAATGTTTGCAAAAAACCTACCACCACATGCTCGCTTTAAAGCTCCAGAAGTCCAAACTAAATTGGTAGGCGAGGAAACCAAACAGTCCGACCCAATCGCTCTTATGAACTCATCACTAAAGACCGTTGATTCTTACCCCCAAGAATGGATACATGTCTATACTGATGGATCAGCATTTAAAGCTACCATTAAAGCAGGTTACGGAATCTACATAGGTTATCCCGATGGATCTGTTGAAGAGATTTTTGATGCATGCGGGGAATTCTGTTCAAACTATGAAGCTGAAATAATTGCACTGGAAACAGCAGTATACCACCTAAAGACTGTAATGGATGTTTACCCCTCAAAGGTCCAAAATATTGTCATCTTCACAGATTCAATGTCTGCCCTTCAAGCTCTGGAGGGCAATGAACGCTGCAGAACTGACATAGCCAAGATAATCCTGGATGCCGATCAGCTTATTACCTCATACAACATCAGAATAGTGATGCAGTGGATTCCAGGTCACTCCGGCACACCAGGTAATGACAGAGCTGACAGATTGGCAAAGAAAGGAGCAACACAAGAACAACCACCTACAGCGACAACCCTCCAGACAGCAAAAACACTGATAAGAGCTATAAACAAAGAGACTTGGTTGAACAGATGGGCCATGGGAGACACTGGAAGAGAGGTTTATAGACATATGTCTGGCCCTGATCCTAATGACAGCATTAACCATCTAACAAGAAGGGACCAGGCCACCATCTTCAGACTTAGAACGCAACATACTCCACTCAATGGACACCTAAACAGAATACAGCCACAACACTCCCCAGAGTGCCAGCTATGTAACTACCCCTACGAAACTGTTGAACACCATCTCTTTGAGTGCCCAAAACTCAGTGAGACAAGAAGAACGCTACTCCCTCCGAGACCAGACAAGTGGAACACCTTGTACGGAGGAAAAGAACAGCTTGTGAAAACATGCAAATTCCACTTCATGGCATTGGGCCAAAGGGCGAAAGCTCATGCGCCGCTGGATCGATAACAACAACAACAAAAGTTTAGTTATTATTTCAATTCCAAAATCTCCCAGTGCTTCGATTTCTTCCAGTGAGATGTCTGGCCCGGGTGCTTTTCCTTTCTTCATATGATGTATTGCATCCTCAACTTCTGTAGTCATTATTGGTGGACCATCATTGTTGGTCTGCAGTTCTACATCTGGTCTATTATCATCATACAATTCCCCTATATACTCTGTCCATCTGTTAATTATATTACTATGTCCCATTAATAAGTCACCATCTTTTGATTTCAAACATCCAGTGCTGTTACGTGTCATCTTTCCTGTTAACATATTTATCTTTTTGTACATGGAATGTGAGTCTTTCCTGTTGTTTTCTACAATCTCTGTACACATTTGATTCAGCCAGGCTTCTTTAGCCACTTTGCATTAGTTCACTATTTCTTTTTGTATTCTAGAGTAGTCTTCTTTATCATTCTTTTCCTTCCTTCTTTCTTCCATCAACTGCAGAATTTCGGTTGACATCCATACACACACAAAACAGTTGTGGGTACTCACAACAAAGTGCCCATACACACATAAAACAGTTGTGGGTACTCACAACAAAGTGCCCATACACACATAAAACAGTTGTGGGTACTCACATCAAAGTGCCCATACACACATAAGTTGTGGGTACTCACAACAAAGTGCCCATTCACACACAAAACAGATGTAGGTACTCATACAGAGTGCCTATTATAGCAGAGCTGAAATAAAGCTTTTGTTTTTGGCTGGGTAAGAGGGTCAGTCACATTCAGGATCCATTTATAAGATATTAGTAAGAACTTATCAATCACTCAGTTAAGGGCTGTCTCCACAATGAAGGTTGACTGCAATGGATCTCCAGCAGGCTTCATCTTTTGCCCTGGTGTAAATTCTTAGCCTGCTGTCCACAAAATGATCTCTGCCTCCTGCTCAGCAAAACTTCAGCTGTTCCATCCAGTATGGTTTTTGTTAGAAAATGTCTGTTAAAATGGCTAAATATTGTTTTTATTTTTTATTTATTTATGTATTCACTTTTGGTTTTATTTTATTCCTAGTCTCTTTGTTTGACTCTTGTGTATTTTAATATTTTTTTTTTTTTACATGAATACTTAGTATTCTTCTGTGTATTCACATCTCGTGACTCAATGGGATTTTCTAAATGCTTGCTCATGTCCAAGTTTCTGCACTATATAGCAGGGTTAAGCATTTATAATATTTGACTGTTCTTATTTTTAATGTATTAGTTTTCTCCCTGGATGTCAGTGACTTCTAATCTAAAAAAATTTTTTTTTTAGTTTCAACTTATAAATTTTGTTACAATTGAGCAGATCAGCTGCAAGGCACCGGGTTTCACCCCACATGGCTTGATCTGTCTCCACAGAACATAGGACTATCTGCCGAGAGACACACAAAATCACTTTCAAGCAATCACTGTGCTAGTTCTGGGGCTCCATATTAGACAGCAAAGAATAGACCCACTGCCCCTCTAACAAACAGAGGCGACTCATTAAGGGTGTGTCAAAGTCAGAGTGTATCTACCTCAGAGGCAAGGCCCCAGGCATCTAAAATACAAATAAGCCAGAACTGTAAAATGGATGTGCACGAAAAACGTCAGTTTTGGAACAAGTCCAAAGGTGAATGAACAGCCAGAACTTTCTGCCAGAGTTTAAGAGTTTACAGCCGGTAAACTCTAGAAGATGAGAGGAGACTGGTGGGAAAAAGAATCCTGACCTTACTGGCATCTGAACTTGGACCATTGTTGTTATAGGCAATACATTAACTAATAAACCACATTGGCTCTTCCTACTGTATTTATCATCATCATGTCTGTTATATCATTATATATGCACTCCATTCCATTCTATATGAATGTATTAAACAAGGTGCCATTATATGTACTACATTCAGTTCTATACAAATGTATTAAACAAGGTATCATAATAAAAAAAAAAAAAATAAAGTCACTTACATTGTGATCTTCATGAGATCACAGCCTGCAGGGAGACTGTATCCTAAAACAGCCTCTGGTTGCAGAAATTCAACTGGAAATGCTACCAGTTTGTCCTGAAAATATAAATAAAAACTTACTGTACCAGGCAATATAACATCTTATATTCCATCTTGACCACAATCTACCAAAGTTTAACTGTTTCTTTTTCAAGTCATGCAAATATGTGACCATAATATTGTAAAAGCTATACATTTTATACCCAAAAAAAAAAAAAAAAAAATTAAGAACAACAACAACAATAAACAAGTATTCCCCAGGCAGTTACAACAACTTCATCATCATCGTCATCATCAAGTGCCTTGTTGACTGACATGGTGGATCATGCCTCTCCACAATCCCAGATCTTCAACAGTATGTATCAGTTCATGTGCTGACACCCGTCCATACATGACTACAGGCTGTCAAGAATCATCTCACATTGTCTCCTTTTTTCACAGATCTTTCCATTGGTCACATGTTTAAATTTCCTTCTGTTTACAACATAATCAAACAATGATGACTGTCTCTTTCTGATGAATGTGATAAGTCATCTTTGAGCCTTCACCTATTGCAATAAAAAGAGGTTACTTTTTTTTTTAGCTGTACAAGGAATTCTAAGGATTCTTCTGTAAAACCACATCTCTGAGCCTCAAGCAAGTGTTTGGCTTGTTTATTAAGTGTCCAGGATTCACATCTGTAAGTTAAAAATGGCTCTATATAGCATGCAAGAATTCTTTCCCAAACCTGCAGTGACAGATTTTTTGCATAAAATGCTCTGTTTTTTTTTTAAATGACTACATAGCTGTTATAAAATCAATATAAAAAACATATATCAGACTGAATCCAGATATCTTATAATATCATTCTACTCAAGGTGTTATTATGGTATTTACAATTGTACAACACCGCTCACCAGTAAAACTTCTCGGGCTGCAAGTGTTATATTTATGAGGTTAGGGCCTGACTGGAGTGTTACTGGATCTGTAACTGATGTGTTCACTTCACACCAAATGTTGGAGCATGCAGGCAAGAACACTGGCAGGGAGGAATTATCTGTTGTAGACAGAAAAATAACATGCAGTTTGGCTTTTCAATGATTTGTTTTTTATAATACACAAGTAATGACAAATTCATCTGTTCTAAATCATTTTAATATAACAAGAAAAACAATACAAACTAAGTTTTGACGTTAATCAAATGAACACCTCAGTGTTCTTGCTTTCTTTTTAATTATTAGTTAGTTAGTTTTTCCTCTTGAGCCTAATGCGGCACATAGGGCAGAGGTCATAGCTCTCCGTGTCTGGTGGTTCGCTGCCACCTGTTTTAGGTCTTGGATGTTCATTTGGCCCATAGTTGAGCCCTCCCTGATGATGGTTCTATGCAGGATCTCTCTTGGTCTTCCTCATTTTCTTTTCCTTTCCAGTCTCCATATGAGGCCTTGATGGAGGAGTCTTGTCTTGTCCATTCTTAGTCAATAGCCAATATAGTTTTCTTTTTTCAGTTATCATCATCATTATCACCATGTAGCAGGTCCTTTGCAGAACGTCGCTCTCATCCTGGTCTGCCTGAAAGAAACTCAGTCTCTCGCCAGCTCTCCCTGCCTCCTGCACTTTCATACTCAAGGAATCACTTATATCCAAGCACCCAATTTACCTGCAGGATTCAAGTTCACATGGCTCTACCCTGCTACAACAGTTCCATCTGTGACCATGTGGCCACCTAGAAATGAACGTAGAGACACAGCACTTGATTTTCTGTTCTCAGGCCATAATCGATACACACAAAAACTGTATGGCTGACAACAAGCACGTTTGGATATCAAAACAGAAGACTCAATGAACGCTATACATTTGCTGTAATTAGCTACGCGGTGATCTCCCCTCTCTCTCCATCTCTCTCTTTCTGTCTACGCCGATTTATGTATGTATTGGCAGAGCTGTTAATGATTATTATGAGTCAAGCGATGTTACCCTGTCACAAAGTTTGCATCTCTTTCTGACACTGCCCCTTGTGTGCACCTTTCTACTGCAGTCCTTTATTACAGCCAACTTTCTGTCACAGCAGGGACTGTATCTGATCTGACTGAGCCATTTGAATTCACTGTTCCCCTTCTTGGAGCCAGTCATGCCGACCTTGTGTGCACAGGGAATCCTGTGTTAGTGTCTTACATATTTGTGGTTATTCGGCATGATTCTTCCCTTGTCTCACTCTCTCCCTCTCCCGATATATATATATATATATAAATATACTTATATAAATATGTAGTCATGTGTGCTGCACCAGCAAGCAAGAGGGTGGCAGGTAATGAGTGTATGTATATATATATATATATATATATATATATGTGTGTGTGTGTGTGTGTGTGTGTGTAGTCATGTGTGCTGCACCAGCAAGCAAGGGGGTGGCAGGTAATGAGTGTATATGTATATGTGTGTGTGTGTGTGTTTTTTATAAACTACTGTGCGTTTGAGTATGCGTGCTGAATTTTAGTAATAGAGTGAGATGGTATTTTGGCTACGGGACACCAGTAGCACACATATATCTTTTTGTAGGGAGTTGGCAGTCCAAAATCCAAGTTCAATGTGTCTCCTTTGTGCCAAAGAACTGCATGGCTGTTGGGTGAACAGTCGTTAACAAAGGCAGTCAGGTCACTGTTGGGGCGACGCTTGCTGGTGGATGTAATGTCCTAAATCCCTTTTCCAGCTAATAGTAGGGTACTGCTGGGGTGACAGTTTATTAACCCTCACATAATGCTTCAGGTCCGAATGGACACTAGGTACTGCCACTGTTTTGAGCTGAAGCATACATTGTTGCTTCTGCCAAACTGTGGCTGTTACTTTTTTGCTCCGTTTGTAGACTGGAAGTATATAGTTTCGTTGCCCAGCTTTCAAGTTTTGTGCATGGCGTGACACTGTGAGCTGCGGATTTCATTTGGAATGTTTTTCGACTGACCAACGTGGTGGTGTGGTTCGTAGATTCAGAAAATGGCGCGATTCTGGTTGTCGCAATATTGATGGGGCCATTATTTGATTAAAATTGATCATGTGTGCAACTGCTGATATTTTGGTGACTTCTGCTTTCATTAATGATGAACTTCATTTCTAATGTAGGACTGTTTGTGTTAGGACTTCGGATGGCTACCATATGCTTTTAATGCGAGTGTATGCTAGATATGCTGAGACAGCAGTTTGTCAGTCTTTCCACAAGGGACTGTGATAAACATTCTGTGTGTTTTTATTGGCACAGGAGCGGAGCAAAAATGGGGTGACCTGTTTGCTATGAAGCTGAAACTAAAATTACCAGATTACCAGATCACTTATATCCTGTGCCCATCATGGTTTAGGTCGGCCTCTCCTTCCTGGTACCATGCCTTCTGCTATACTTGTTTCCAATCCGTTGTGGTGTTTGATATGACCAAAATATTTCAGCTTCTGTGACAGGATGCTGTTTATTAGCCAATCTTCCTTGATGTTCAGATCTTTCAAGATGTCACTATTTCTCCTCTTCTTTGTCCAAGATATTTTTAATTATAAATCTTTAAAAAATGCTAGTGTGCCTTATCTCATCCTATGCCCAGCAATTCACTATGTATTTGTTGGTTTCTACTTACCTAATACATTTTCTTCTCTCATACAACTTAGTTTTTACACTAACCCACTCTGCCTCTGTTCTTAACTTTAACCCCTTCTCTCTGATAATAATAGTTTATCAATTCAATTTTACATCATTCCAAACATACTATTACTTCAAGTATAAACTTTATAGGAAAGAATGAGTTAAATAATATATCTCTGGTAATGATAGAGCTGAGGAGTGGCTGCCAAAGGGTTAGAATGCTGGGCTCTCAAGCGGGAGACCCCGGTTCGAATCCTCAGTAAGGCTGGGGATTTTTTCTGTCTGGGGCAAAATAAAATCCTCACCTGCACAGTTGTGGCAACAGCACTAGCCATGCGGCCTTAAATCCTCATGCTCAAAGCACCCCTATCCCCCCCCCCCCCCCCCCCCCCCCCCCCCCCCCCCCCCTCCCCTCGCCTTCACCGCAAAAGTGGTATAAAAAGGCAGTAATTGGCAGTTTTAATGATAGAGTCAATTTAGTTACATAAGTGTTAAAGATACCTCAAACAAGCAATGGAGCCATCAGAAAACATCCTGAAAAATGAATCCACACACTTCATGCAGCGAATGCCTTGACCATTTTGAAACAAAAATATACACATTATTTGAAGAAAAAAGTTGACTTACAAATTATAACTGGAAACTTACACATCACTGTACAGAATAAAAGAGTAATATGATAGAGAACACTTACCCATTGAGAGTATTTGAATAGTAAGGTTGATGTTCTCACTGCTACGATATCTGACGATGAGACTAAAGTTGTTGCTCAAATGTGTGGTCTCTGGGACTGTCAACAGAGCTGCTAGGTAGGACTGCTTGTGGACAGACAATAAATATGCTACATATTTCAGGGTCATGGCTTGTCATTTTCTTTCATAATTACGAATTTCTGTTTTTTGGGGGGCACTTTTCCATCTTTCTAGATGATAGTTTTATATTTTACTATGGAGACATAGAATCACCACCCATTGTGATGGTGAAATGTGATTAGCAAGATCTGTCGGCAGCAAGAAAAATCTTCCACAGTTTGAGTATGGGATTTCAGGACCATTCTTGCCATCACATTTATTTAGTGTGTTTCTTCTCAGATGCTCAGCTCTCAGCCTTTCTGAAATCATTTTCTTTTCCCTTTATTCCCATTCCTGGTTTTCTCCCTCTTCACAACATGGTCCACGACATTTTGTTCTCAGAATTAGCCCTAATACCTGTATCATTTTAGTCCTGCCTGCAAACATCTTTATAATATAATCATTTGTAATTAGAGACTCTACAATCCTCAATTCTCTAAGTGTGAACCAGCCACCTGAGCTTTCTGAGACTGTGCTTTGAGAAAACCGGTTTTATGATTTTCCTTATAATATTATACAATTTGTTATATAAACTTTACTTTGATAACTTCTTCAAATTATGAGATTTAGTGAAATAATAATTGTTTCTTTATTATATATACTATTAATTATGTAAAATTTATATCAGTCAGCAGATGAGTGGAGCAATAGTGTGGTGGCCTGAAGGTCTAAGGTTCAAAACTCACATCAATGCATATGTTTCTTTAACAGATGTTGACTTCTAGGAAACCCAGCCTAAAATAAGTAGCTGCTAATGTTCTTGGAAGTAAAGGCAGATGATGTGATGTTTGAGTACATCATCTGCTGAGTGCTATGTGGTCTAAAAACACAAATAGATCTAGCACTTGTGATGTTTGACCACACCATCTGCTGAGTGCTATGTGGTCTAAAAACAAAAATAGATTTAGCACTTTTTGTCTGATGTAACAAAGGGTTAAGAAGGGTCCTTTACTTAATTACTTTATAAAGATAAGATATTACAAAAACAAGTGATTTTAAAATGGAACAAACATCTTAGCTCATAGCCAATATATAAACTGTCCCGAAAGCAGTTTAATGGCTGCTACTGAAACGCACAACAGTAAAAATAGAGAACAAACTAAGAAGACAAGAAAGAAGTCTGAGCGATCACATATGTACTGGCTTAAGCATAACTTAACTAAAGCAGTTTCCCCATTGTAAATTTTAACAAAGATTACACAACAATAGACTGGACAAATATATTGCCTGGCATATTTCACTGTATCTCATCAGGTGCATACTACAGTAACAATCAATTCTAAGCCACTTGTAAATGATTCATTTATTTTCTTTTTACTTGTTGCCTATATCGACATCCTAGCACATATGTTAGACCCATTCATAGTCTGTCCTTAAATGTAACAGCTTTTTTCAGTGTCTCCATGCTCAACATACACAGCTGGAGCTAACTGGCATATCTTCACTTCTTTCTTTGCCTATAAACTGGTTTCTGCATGCTTATTCTTGTTCAGGACCCAATTCCGACAGTCGGTTCATTGTCTCTTTTTCATCTCAAAGTCTTTAGAACACAGTGCATTAAACTTTTTTTTTCAGTGTATTTAATTGTTACTGTAATACAATAAAAATACACTAAGACATATAAAACTTAATCCATACTCTTATAATCTTATACAAATAATACATTAGTTATGCAATTTGGAAAAACCAAGAATAATTTCAAAAAGAAAAACATCTATATATCTCATTTGGGTTGAACAGGATACTGTTATTTAATTACAACTACTACTACCTGGTGAATGGTGAGGTATGCTAGGCATTACATAGTTTGTGACTTCTCAAAAAAATCAAAAACTTTATCTTAAATATACATAAATACAAAAACATTCTTTAAAATAAGGTAGGACTCCTTACATTTGCTTTGACTACAGCATATCCTCGATCAGAAAATCCAGCATTCTGCTGGTCCCTCTTCCATGAAACTCGACCATAACTGTATTCCAGCTCAAAGTCAATCCCATGAGGACTCAAGTAGTAAAAGTCTGAACGTACCCTGAAGTCAATTAGGTACATTTAGAACTCAAGCAAGATTCACACAATGGTAAAAATGCACCCTAACTTGTATATAATATCAAAGAAAAAATTATTTCTTTCCTTGGGGGAAAGAGGGGGGGGGGGGGGGAATGGGGACTTTCCGACATAAACCTGAATTTGAATGCATGTTTGAAGAAAAAAACAAACGCAGCAGTGTCAACATGTGGCTATTGATAGCCCCACTGAGTGTGCGCTCAAATGTAACTGGTGTTGGTCAAACATATATTTTAGAAATAATAAATTTCTAAATATTTAATTCTTTGTCCCTCCTTTTCAGCCAAAACAATGAAACAAAAAATCTGGTGTTGAAAATAAACAACATGCACGTACAGGTCATGAAGGCTACTGACGGTACAAGGTTAGATCCATATGTGATTTACCTGAAACATCTCAGGTATCTATTTTATAATGCTAGGTTCACTCCAGAGTAATTTTGTTTAAACAAATGTAATCCCTGCTACTGGGGGAGGGGGAGTGGCCTGTGCTGGATGGGTATTAAGCTATTTATGGGCAAAAAATAAATAATTATTTTTCATTATGACTGCCAGATATGTCAGCTACTACAGGAAACCTTGCAGGTTTGAGAATGTGTTGGAGTTGAGAAAGTAAAGTAGGAAAATGAACGAATGAAAAAAAAATTATTTTCAAAGGGTTATGACATGAAGACAGAGGGTTAGAATATGCATAGAGACCAAAAAAAAATTTAATAAAGGGCAAAAATGAAAAGGCTAATGTAATATTTTTAGATATTCTTAGTTAAAAAATGATTTTGCAGTAAACAACCCCAGTATCTGCTGGCTCTTTTGATTTTACTAGGCAATTTTATGTTCATTAGTTTGCCATTACCCCCTTAATGGTCTGCTCTCAATACCCGTTGAAATCAACGCAAGGCCTGCAGCCTGAACTGAACCAAGCACCTTGGAATTATGAAGCACTTTTGCAGTGACTAAGCCATGGATGCCAGAATATATTTTAAACAGGAAAAGCTAAATGCTAATTATAATTATGAAGTGAGCAGACCATAAATGACATTTTATTCCTTAAAAAAATTAGGACAGTATGGCATAAACATACAATAATTATCTCATTATACACAAGGAGGGAATTTATGTACCTCAGTGGATGAATACTGACCATATCAAGGAAATGAATGTGTTACAGTTCTACAATAAAGATGTCTTTGGGTAATAACAGTTCCAAAAAAAAAAAAAAAAAAAAAAAAAAATTAAGATTTTCCCCTCCTTAGAAAAAACAAAACCTGGGTATTTGGTGCAAATCTCACACTTTTCAGACCAATTAACACTCAGTGAGTGATATTATCAACATAATGTTGCTGCCCACATTTCCCAGAAACATTCCTGATACCAGTTTTTAGTTTAAGTTGACCTATTTATTTTTCTAAAGTCTCAACTCTCTTTTAATACTAAAGTTAAATAGTAACAGCATGATCGTTATGTCACATAATCAGTAAGATACAATCTCAACAATACATATTGGCTGAGAAGAACATCAGCTTTTCTTCCCTCCACTCATTCTAGTTGTTTTTCATTGTGCAGCTTCTCCAGCTCTTCATAAACACATCTTCCTACCTTCATCGATGCCAACCTCTTACATGGCTGTCTCAAACTGCTACCGTGAAATTATCTGTTTTAACAGCTTCATATTTTTAACCAGGTGACAGTCAAATTAGTTATAAATCAGCTCTTTATGAGTTTCTTGATTCCCAAAGAGTTAATAAGGCTAAAATGTTTGTCTTATTTATTCTTCTTTTGCTTTCATCTGTATGGTTAACAGAAATCTAAGATCTACATACACACACACACTTTGGTAAAGTTAAATATAAAAGCAAATTACATATCACAGCGTCTTCCTAAAATGTTCTCATTTCTGCAGACACACTGCCCTGACTCCTTGTTACACAACTGATTCAGGGCACTTCCAACATCGCAGTCACATGAAAGGCATCCTAGAAATGAAAAGGAACAAATACAATGTTTGCAGTAAAATTATAAATTCTAAAACAGTAATGAATATCAGAGTAGTGAACATTATCTCATCAATTTAGACAAATATATAAGCTATTTTCACAATTTAAGATATAATTAATACTTGGTGCAAACATGTTTTTCTAAGGCTTTTGCATGGTAAAAAATCACTGGCAAAACCGAACACCTGATTCCTCTGACCAGTAGGAGGTTGATCCATCTGTTGACTTTACAGAAGCATTATTTACATGTTAGAGAAGACAGTAAAGGTAATATGATAGCGAAGTATGCACTTGGAATAAGAAACTTAAGAAGACTACGACTTACATAGCTGTGCAAGCAATACTAATATATTGTAACTAACACAAGTCAAATCCCACTATATTAATCTGGTTGGAAAATGAATTACCTATGTATGGAAGATACAGACATCATCATCATCATGAAGCAGGTCCTTTGCAGAATGTCGCTCTCATCATGGTCTGCCTGAAAGAAACTCGGCCTCGCTCCAGTTTTCCCGCCTCATGCACTTTCATACTCAAGGAGTCACTTATATCCTGTGCCTGTGCCTATTTTTGTGTCGGTCGGCCCCTGCCCCTCCTTCCTGGTACCATGCCTTTGGCTATAATTTTTTCCAATCTGTCGAGGCGCTTGAAATGACCAAAATATTTCAGTTTCCAGGACAGGATGCTGTTTGTTTCTTCTCTTTTTCGTCCAAGATATTCTTTCTCAAGGACTTGGAGATAGTCCACGACTCACATCCGTATGTTGCTACATGGAAGATGCATGCTCTCAAAATTCTAATTTTTATCTCCTTGCTGGTGCTTAACCATAGACTTTTTAGGCTGTTTAATCTTTGCATTAATATGGCCATCTTCCTTTTAATTTCCGTCAAACAGTCTCCATTGCTGTTTATTATAGAGCCTAAATATTCAAAGTTTGTGACATTTTCAATTTCTTCACCATATATTAGATACAGACGATTATCACAATTAATATAGAGAAAAACCTTACATTTTAGTACATTAGTCACTACTATATCCAGCCTAATGTGGTAGGGTCAACATTCTACCAGACTCCCTAACTTCACAGGACTTCTCTATGCATATGAAGCATAGACCAATTTTAGCCTGTGTTGACCTTGAAGCCAAGGTCATTTCTGACCAAAAAATTCTGCCTAAATGTAGATTTGAACCCAAGAGTATGGCAGGCAAAAGTCTAGCCATCACAATACTGCTTTCCCTTACATTGTAACGTATACTCATTAAAAAAAAATGACAAACCATTGATATTTCCATCAGACAAGCCATAGAATCCATCTTTACACCGGTCACAAGCTCTTCCTTCAACACTGGCTTTACAGCTGCACTGACCAGTGACATTGGTAGCACACGCGTTGCTGCCATTTACTGTTCCAGGTGTGTTACAGGCACATGCTACAAGTAACAATTACATTCAATGGTTATACACGTAAGATAATATATGTAGAATTCACAATGTTTAATATGCTATCCCTTGTGGGGCTCAGTGACTTAGAGGTTGTGAATGCATTTAACAGTATCATGATCCTCAAGTACAAGGGTTCAATTTCCACTGCTTAAAGTTTTTAAAACTGTGTTTTCATGATTTCCAGACAGTAGTAGGAGAATCACACCATGGAAGAAATTAGGCTTTATCCTTGCAATATTTCTGAAGACATCAACGGATGCTCTGCAGCTAACCTTTAGGGTGGAGACACCATATAATTTTACTGATATGTTAAAAAATACATTCCTGTTGTCTGCTTTTGGTAATAACTTTTCACTTTTGCATCATAAATTTAAAATTATATGTCTCTTCTTCTTCTTCTTCTTCTTCTTCTTCTTCTTCTTCTTCTTCTTCTTCTTCTTCTTCTTCTTCTTCTTCTTCTTCTTCACAGATTGTAAACTCCAGTAGAAAGTTTTGGTTGTTTGTTCACTTATAGACTTTAGTCTTATTCCAGAACTTGATTTTTGTTATGACATACGTTTTACACATATGGCAGACTGTTGGTTCCTTGCCTCTCAGGCAGATGCACTTGGGGCAGCGGATCTATTCCCTCCACCCCCCCCCCCCCCAATCCCCAAAATGGGGCTCCACCGGAACCAACATGGAAAATTAGATGTATAAATCTAACAATCAAATTTGTTTAAAATGTTACAATGATCATGGTAAAAAAATAATCAATCACTTTCTGTTTCTTTTAAATAGCAATTCAGCAGCCATATGTACAAATGTATGAATCAAGAACTGATATCACTGTACTCTGGACATTCCCACACCTGCTTTGTCCCCTTCTTCAGTAGCTAATTTAGCATCAACATGCTAATAGTACCAGCTGCAACCTGATTAAAAGCCTGCCTGTGTTTCCCCCTCAGCGTTGAATATCTTCCAGAACCTCTCTACTCATCCTTCAGTTGAATTAGTCTTTCAATGTATGGATCTCTGTTTTACTGCACCGTCCATTTGATCCCATGGAGCCTTCACCACATTACCTTTACCATAAAGTATCTCACCGCTCATAAGAGTGAAAGCATCTAATCTAGCAGCCTGCTCATTACCTCACACACCTGAATATCCTGGACAGAACATCCATGATATGCTCCTGGTCTGAATCTTATCAATGTGTACAATAAAATCCATGAGTAAGAACTCAGAACTTTGCCCATGTGGACAGCCATGCTCTCTACATGCAATAATGAGATCTCAGGTGTGGTGAGTTAATGGCCTTCCCTTTTTTAAACTAACATGACAGTTGTCAGCATCATGACAGTAATCTACACGACAGTATTCAATACCATGACAGTAGTCAACATCATGACAGTAGTCAACATCATGACAGTAGTCAACATCATGACAGTGGTCACCATCATGACAGTAGTCAACATCATGAAAGTAATCTACATGACAGTACTCAATACTATGACAGTAGTCAACATCACAACAGTAGTCAACATCATGACAGTAGTCAACATCATGACAGTAGTCAACATCATGACAGTAGTCAACATCATGACAGTAGTCAACATCATGAAAGTAATCTACATGACAGTATTCAATACCATGACAGCAGTCAACATCATGCCAGTAGTCAACATCATGACAGTGGTCAACATCATGACAGTGGTCAACATCATGACAGTAGTCAACATCACGACAGTGGTCAACATCATGACAGTGGTCAACATCATGACAGTGGTCAACATCATGACAGTGGTCAACATCATGACAGCGGTCAACATCATGACATTGGTCAACATCATGACAGCGGTCAACATCATGACAGTGGTCAACATCATGACAGTGGCAACATCATGACAGCAGTCAACATCACAACAGTAGTCAACATCATGACAGTGGTCAACATCATGACAGTGGTCAACATCATGACAGCGGTCAACATCATGACAGTGGTCAACATCATGACAGTGGTCAACATCATGACAGTGGTCAACATCATGACAGTGGCAACATCATGACAGCAGTCAACATCACAACAGTAGTCAACATCATGACAGTGGCAACACCAAAACAGCAGTCAACATCATGATAGTGGTCAACATCATGACAGTGGTCAACATCATGACAGTGGTCAACATCATGACAGCAGTCAACATCATGACAGCAGTCAACATCATGACAGTAGTCAACATCACAACAGTAGTCAACATTATGACAGTGGCAACATCAAAACAGCAGTCAACATCATGACAGTTGTCAAAATCATGACAGTAGTCAACATCATGACAGTGGTCAACATCATGACAGCGGTCAACATCATGACAGCGGTCAACACCATGACAGTGGTCAACACCATGACAGTGGTCAACATCATGACAGTGGCAACATCATGACAGCAGTCAACATCACAACAGTAGTCAACATCATGACAGTGGCAACATCAAAACAGCAGTCAACATCATGACAGTGGTCAACATCATGACAGTGGTCAACATCATGACAGTGGTCAACATCATGACAGTGGTCAACATTATGACAGTGGTCAACATCATGACAGTGGTCAACATCATGACAGTGGTCAACATCATGACATTGGTCAACATCATGACAGTGGTCAACATCATGACAGTGGTCAACATCATGACAGCAGTCAACATCATGACATTGGTCAACACCATGACAGTAGTCAACATCATGACAGTGGTCAACACCATGACAGTGGTCAACATCATGACAGTGGTCAACATCATGACAGTAGTCAACATCATGACAGTGGTCAACACCATGACAGTGGTCAACATCATGACAGTAGTCAACACCATGACAGTGGTCAACATCATGACAGTGGTCAACATCATGACAGTAGTCAACACCATGACAGTAGTCAACACCATGACAGTGGTCAACATCATGACAGTAGTCAACATCATGACAGTGGTCAACATCATGACAGTGGTCAACATCATGACAGTAGTCAACATCATGACAGTGGTCAACATCATGACAGCGGTCAACATCATGACAGTGGTCAACATCATGACAGTGGTCAACATCATGACAGTGGCCAACATCATGACAGTGGTCAACATCATGACAGTGGTCAACATCATGACAGTGGTCAACATCATGACAGTGGTCAACATCATGACAGTGGTCAACATCATGACAGCGGTCAACATCATGACAGCGGTCGACATCATGACAGCAGTCAACATCATGACATTAGTCAACACCATGACAGTGGTCAACATCATGACAGTAGTCAACATCATGACAGTGGTCAACATCATGACAGTGGTCAACATCATGACAGTGGTCAACATCATGACAGTAGTCAACATCATGACAGTGGTGAACATCATGACAGTAGTCAACATCATGACAGTGGTCAACATCATGACAGTAGTCAACATCATGACTTTGGTCAACATCATGACAGCAGTCAACATCATGACAGCAGTCAACATCATGACATTAGTCAACACCATGACAGTGGTCAACATCATGACAGTAGTCAACATCATGACAGTAGTCAACATCGTGACAGTGGTCAACACCATGACAGTAGTCAACATCATGACAGTAGTCAACATCATGACAGTGGTCAACATCATGACAGTGGTCAACATCATGACAGCAGTCAACATCATGACATTGGTCAACACCATGACAGTAGTCAACATCATGACAGTGGTCAACACCATGACAGTGGTCAACATCATGACAGTGGTCAACATCATGACAGTAGTCAACATCATGACAGTGGTCAACACCATGACAGTGGTCAACACCATGACAGTGGTCAACATCATGACAGTGGTCAACATCATGACAGTAGTCAACACCATGACAGTAGTCAACACCATGACAGTGGTCAACATCATGACAGTGGTCAACATCATGACAGTGGTCAACATCATGACAGTGGTCAACATCATGACAGTAGTCAACATCATGACAGTGGTCAACATCATGACAGCGGTCAACATCATGACAGTGGTCAACATCATGACAGTGGTCAACATCATGACAGTGGCCAACATCATGACAGTGGTCAACATCATGACAGTGGTCAACATCATGACATTGGTCAACATCATGACAGTGGTCAACATCATGACAGTGGTCAACATCATGACAGCGGTCAACATCATGACAGCGGTCGACATCATGACAGCAGTCAACATCATGACATTAGTCAACACCATGACAGTGGTCAACATCATGACAGTAGTCAACATCATGACAGTGGTCAACATCATGACAGTGGTCAACATCATGACAGTGGTCAACATCATGACAGTAGTCAACATCATGACAGTGGTGAACATCATGACAGTAGTCAACATCATGACAGTGGTCAACATCATGACAGTAGTCAACATCATGACTTTGGTCAACATCATGACAGCAGTCAACATCATGACAGCAGTCAACATCATGACATTAGTCAACACCATGACAGTGGTCAACATCATGACAGTAGTCAACATCATGACAGTAGTCAACATCGTGACAGTGGTCAACACCATGACAGTAGTCAACATCATGACAGTAGTCAACATCATGACAGTGGTCAACACCATGACAGTGGTCAACATCATGACAGTAGTCAACACCATGATAGTGGTCAACATCATGACAGTAGTCAACATCATGACAGTGGTCAACATCATGACAGGGGTCAACATCATGACAGCCATTTTTACTTTCCAGGACATTTTATGTTAACCATTTCAGGCATGCTCAATCCTGAGTCCCAAGGTTATTTATAAAAGAAAATCAGCCCAGTGGATTCAAACTCAAAACATCCAGGCTGACAGGCAATCATTTAGCAACCGGGCTACGATAACTCATAATTTAGAAATCCAAAAAATAATACTAACGGGCGCAACCATCAGGATTTGACTGCTGGAGGTTATAAAATCCTGGCTTGCATGCTGTACACTTTGATCCAATCACATTAGGCTTACAGAAGCAGTCGCCAGGAACCTGGAGTCATTGGAAAACTGCTGTTTAAAATTTCAGTTCCACATTTCATTTTAAAATATTAATCAGTGAAAATTATTTTACTAATGAGGTTTATTTTAAATTACCAATATTATTTGTTTTCTGTGATCATATCTGAATTATTTGGCTGACATAATGCTATGAGTGTCCAGCATGGCTCCCTACTACACACAATGAATGGAAAATATAACAGAAATTAGATGTCAGATGTCCTAGAAAAGCTGCTGCAGTAGCAAAGAGAGATATTAAAACTAAGAAACAAGAAAAAGAAAAGGGCTGAAACTGATCATTAAGGACATGTTATTGTTCGTCCATCACAGGTGATGATAACCAGTCCTTTTATCCACTCATGACTGAATTAGGTTTTGTAAGTGCCCAGATGGTTGATAAGGCTATTTCTAGTACTGAAAGTTCTTGAGCAGTGTGGACAGGGAGTTTAGGCCGCAGCTCTCTTGTGATTTGCTTCAGTGTCTTTCCTGACTTTTCTTTTCTGAATTGCTGCTGCAGTTCTAGCAGCTTCATGGGCCATAGCTCCTTGATGAAGACATGAGAGCCAAGATAAGCGGTCAGCAAAATTGTATCTGATTTAGAATCGAGAGAATACTGGGCAGTGCAGCTCTCTCAAGGACTTCTGTGTCAGGGATACTGTCTTGCCATTTTGAGTTCAGCAACTTTCTGAGGCATACTGTGTGGAAATGGATTTAGCTTTTTAGCATGGCGAGGGTAAATGGTCTTTGCTTCATATGCATAGAGAAGTACTGGGAGTTCAATAGCTTTGTACATCTTGAGCTTCGCCTGTAGGCTGGTGCCAGCTCTTTTCCAGACTTTTGTACGAAGTCTAACAAAAAGAACAAGTAAAATTAAAAAAACAAAGCAGACTAAGGGTAAAAACATTCATAAAAGAACAAGTAAAATTAAAAAAACAAAGCAGACTAAGGGTAAAAACATTTATAAAAGAACAAGTAAAATTAAAAAAAACAAAGCAAACTAAGGGTAAAAACATTCATAAAAGAACAATTGATTAAAGGGTGAAGGGTATGATCATTTGACAAGAATTTCATGGTACCAGCTTTTTTGTGTGTGTGTGTGTGTGTGTGTTTTGTTTTGTTTTGTATGTTGCTGGTATTTTTGTAAGTCTGTTTTTACATTTGTTGCCGTTTGTGCATGTTATTGTGGTGTTGTTTGTGAGTGCAAATTTTATTCAAAGTACAAAAAGAAATGGAAAAGGAACAAAACGAAGGGAGAAAGGAAAAAGTACTGGGGCAGGGAAAATAAAGAGAGAGTGGACTCCACTCATTTATTCATGCAGCCAGAGATGATTCCTTCTTCGGTGATTTTTCTGTGTCTTCCGAGGCATTTCTGTTCGTACATGACTTGTCGTCCCATTCTTGAGAGCCTTGCTAGTGGCAAATGGCACCTAACACAGTGGATTTAATTTTTGACGTGTGAAAATGTAGTCATCATTGCCTTACATTCTGGACATACTATATCCTTGATGTGAGGCGCTATATCTTCCGCTTCTTAGCCAGATGAAGTCTCATCTTTCACTGCAGCTGCGTTGACGTTGTTGGTTTTCCCTTTGTTGTCTCTTTTCGCTACTGGTGACGTCTCGTTAGAGCTGACCTTCTGGCGGTTTTGCTTTTTGACTTTCTTCTTCTTCTTCTTGCCTTCGGTCTGCGAGTCCTCCTCTTATGTTGAGGACTGCGTGCTTGATATAATGACGTCCTGTTGCGTAGTGACTGCCAACTCTTCCTGGGGTGGATGGACCTCCTCCGTAATGGGTGTAGTCGCTGGCTCAGGGCGTTTTCTCCTTGTGAGGCACTTGTTTGCCCAGTGATCATTGTGCTCGCAGTGTGAACAATTTGTCCTTCTGCCTGGCACAGTGAACCATAACTGGCGCTTGCCACCGGGGAGCGCTGGATTCCTCATGTTAACATAATGAGAAATCGGCTTTTTCTCTCTCACCAAGGCATACCATGTGTCCTTGCCGTGTCTAGCTTGGTAAACTTTGGGATCGTCGTCGCCTGTTATCCCTACAGAAATCTTCTTTGCAGTCTGCTCTGTGGCCGTGATAGGCATCCAGTGCATGCAGACTTTCATTTCCTGTTTTTTCCAGGTGTTCCAGATGCACGTCTACACCTTCAACGGTCTTTTGAACATTGTGGAGCAGATCGTATTTTGTCTTGTGTGCCTCTCCTGTGAGGGTGAGGTACCACTCGGTGGGATTTGCGTAGCGGTACAGCTCCGCAATTCCATGGATAGGCACCCCTAGTGGGCATATCAAGACGCTGGTCAGCCAAGCAGGCGTGGTCCTGGAGGCTGCATCGGCACCGGACAATGACACAACAATTGTACAACCTGTCGGTGAATCCTTCCTCCAGGGAACGCATCCATCGGCAGGTCCAGGTCCAGGGTGGTGACGGCTGCTGCAGGCTGCATCTCGAGTGACTGTGGCTGTGGTAGGTTTGAAGTTGCTCTGCAGGTGTCCGGAGCTTGCTCCGTCAGTGGCGATGGTAATATGCGGGGGGATGGGGTGTGGTTACGAATCTCGTGATTGCCTCAAAGGTAGCTTGTCCTAAAAAGGACACCGCTCTGATAAGAACAGATACTACACTTTGATCTTAGCCAAAAGGCCGAGAAGATGGTACCAGCTACCACAGAAAACCACAGTCAGAAATACTATGAACACATTCAGCCACTTTGTCCGCCTTTGTATAATCCCAGTTCTGTATTTCACAGAGTCATTATAAATATATCATTTCTTCATGTAACCCGACTCAATTAAAAATATAAAAATGAAATCAGAGATTTTATTCTGGAGATATGTAACAGTATGGAGAACTAGCACTTTTTTCATCATCATCATCATGGCGATCATTATCATCTTCACACTGTTATGACATTGTATGTGAGTCACCTAGGACGCCTTTCAAGGCATCACTTTTTTCACAGCTACTATAATAAACATTTTGTCGTGAGCATTGGCACCTTTTCAGGTTACTTTATGATAAGTGCTAGCACCTATTTTTCTTGAAAAAGAAAAAACCCTGCTTAAAATACGCTGAGAGAATACAATAAAAGCAAAATCAACACTCAAGATAAAAATAACTCAGCTTTTGAATGTTAACACAAAGCCTTTTTAACTAACAAGAAAACAATCAAAATAATTTCTTAGTAATTTTAAATAAATGCTTCTGCACAGTGTCCCTACAAAAGCACACTCTAAACACCTCAGCCGATTCACAGAAACAACATAACAATAACCTGAGCGTATGAAACCGATCACAAAGAAGAAGAAGGAAAAGAAATGTTTTATACGTACACACATCGTCATCATTATGAAAAAAGCCAATAAGCTTTGAAAATCATGGTTTGCCATATCACACAAATGTCTGATCAGATCATAATTATTTTCTAAGGGCAAGCTACCCACGTCAACCAAAAGCAAGGAGCTACCCAGCTGTAGCTAATTAAGTTATTACCTTGCCATCACTTAAAGGCTGATCGTTATTCATCACACAGTCTACCAGACCAGTGGCAGGGTTAACTGTGCTCCCAGAATCATTACACTGGCACGGAGTACACACATCAACAGCTGTTTGGAGCACAACAGCTGGTCTGTAGTGTAGACTAACACATTTTTCACAGTTGATGCCTGTAATAATAAAATTTAATCATCACGGTCATCATCATCACCACCACCATCATCATCAAAATCATCACCATCACCCAAAAAACTATAGGAATCTGAACATATGACACCCCAACAGTCTGCTTTCAACTGTCAGATCTGTAAAATGGATATGCACACAAAACTCTTCTTCCTCTTCTTGTTTGTTCACCAGCTGTAAGTTCCTGTTGGAAAGTTCCGGTTGATCATCCAATCAGACTTTGGCTCTGTGCCAGGGCTTGAGTTTTGCATGTTCATTCGTTTTACTGGCTTATTTGTATGCAACTGGTTGTTGCTTGCCACTCAGGCAGATGCACTCTGACTTTGAAGTAAGCCCCTAATTAGTTGACTCTTTCTGCTTGTTAGGGAGGCAGTGGGTTTTTTTTTTTTTTCCCTCACAAGGGGCCCCAGAACCTATAAGGAAAACATAAAACTCAAGCTCTGGAGTAAGACCAAAGTCTAGAAAAAAACAAGCAGCCAGGACTTTATGTCAGAGTTTACAGTAAGTAACTGTTTCAAACATTTTTTTCCAAAATTTAGAAGCCACTGCTCCCAAGAATGCTGGTTACTATGCAACCCCAGCACCCAAACACCCACAAACATGATAGTTACTAAGCAACCACTGTTCCTAAACATCCACAAACATGATAGTTACTGAGCAACCACTGCTCCTAAACATCCACAAACATGAAAGTTACTGAGCAACCACTGCTCTTAAACATCCACAAACATGATAGTTACTGAGCAACCACTGTTCCTAAACATCTACAAACATGATAGTTACTGAGCAACCACTGGTCCTAAACATCCACAAATATCATAGTTACTGAGCAACCACTGTTCCTAAACATCCACAAACATGATAGTTACTGAGCAACCACTGGTCCTAAACATCCACAAATATGATAGTTACTGAGCAACCACTGCTCCTAAACATCCACTAACATGATAGTTACTGAGCAACCACTGCTCCTAAACATTCACACACACATGCAGCTGCACTCATCTTAGAAGATACACAATAGGCACAATAGAGTACCATTTGACCACCTGGTGCACATTCTTCTCCATCCTGAAAAATCTCCCATCATCATTAACAGGCTAGTCATGGCACTGTTCCAGAAACAAGTGATACTCCTCCGGTCATCAAAACCAATAACCATCTGTCCAGGATTGCCCTAAAGTTCTCTACCGACTCCAATTCTGTTTAATGTGTATGCAGTTTTGATAACAGAGCAGCCTTTGCATGGGAGTGGGCACGAGTCTGTTATTTGCTGATGACTGATGACTGATTGGCCCCTTTCCGTCTATCCAGATGATAGTGTTATATTCTGCCCTGAGGAGGCAAAGGAATTGTCTGATACCATCTTGGTGTATCGACATGGAATGGATTTCTAATGCAATGCAGAGTGAACTTGATCACATCTCCTTTTGGTGTGTGAATTCAAATGTCAGCCTTTCAGAGGCCCCAGAGACATGGTACTCTTTGAACATGCACAAACATAGGCACAGCCAAGCTTGAGAGGCACACTGGTCATATAAGAAGTCATGTTAACCAGCATAGAACTGGGACTATTAACCGCAGGACACATGTGTATGTTGAAAGGGGAATCTGAGCACCAATGAATATGTGTGGATTGCTGTGAACATAACCCAATTAATACCTCAGTCACAAGCATGCTAGTTATAATGAGCTGCCACTGCTCCCAAAGATCCACAAATATACTAGTAACTGAGCAACCACTACCTCCAAACATACATAGCATTGCTAGTTCTTGAGTAACCATGACTCCCAAACATTCATGCTTAATCTATATATATAAAAATCAATGTTTGTGTGTTTGTTTCACCCCTATAGACTTGGAAACTACTGAACCGATTTAGCTGAAATTTTCAGGATATGTTTGTTGTGATACCGGATTTTGAACTGTCGTGGTTTGAAATTCAACCTGTCACTGTTAGAGATAGGTGACCACAATTTATGCAATAATATACTCAACTAATATTTATAACTTTAGTGATTTCTAATTATAGCCACGTTAGTAATTGCGCATGCGCTGCCGTAGTCAGAACGCAATGCTTCCACCATTCGCCGGCGAGTTACGTGCAGTCAACGCCTTCTCTAATACATAGAGTAGGTCTAGGTACAGCAAACAAGACTATCTCTATATTTGCCACAATAACCATATTAAACACGATTTCTATTTTTTTTTTTTTTTTTCAAACAACCTTCGATTGGGGGGGGGGGGGGGGGAAATCAAGGACTATCTCGACGTCGGCGCAGACATTGACTGCGACATTAACTTCATTAACTGTGTTAGACACGTGCGATTTCTATTGTTGTGCCGTTTCATTACTATATCTGGAGTATCTGTCTACAAGAAAACAATTGCCTGCGGTTTTGAATTGTGTTTTAATCAGGACACAGAAGTAGGGACACACATCTCTAATTGTTAAGTTCTCTTTTCCTTTATCCGATTAAGTGTTTGCTTGGTCAAATGGTTAGAAGACTGGGTTCCTGTGCGGGAGACCTGGGTTCGAATCCGCAGTAATTTTTTTTTTACCCCGGACTAAAATAATATCCTCATCTGCTCTGTCGTGGTGACAGCACTAGCCATGTTGCCTTAAAAAAAAAAAAAAAAAAGAACAATTAAATGGGTAAACCATTTGATAATTAAATTTGACCATTTCGCATACTTATGATTGCATTATTAAACTTTCCGATTGCATGGTTACGCTGAAATTTTTATAGATTTTTATTTATTTTCATTTAGATTTAGTTATTTCATCTGCGTTGGAATTTTAAGCTGTGCTGTTTACCATGGCGTTCATTTCCTAATTATGGTGTGTGTTTTTTTGCTGTGTTCATTTGCTTTTCAAGTGTTTTTTTTCTCTCCCAACTACTTCAATGAGGGAAAGAGTTGTCGGTGAATTTGGGGGGGTGGGGGGGGGTGGGGGCGGCAAACTATTTACTGAGAGAGCTTTAAGTCACAGTAACTGCTTTACCCACTTAAAGTAGCAGCAGTAGTATTAGTTGTGGTTGGGCTGTTACACCATAGTGCTCTCATGTGAAGACCGCCGGTAAGGTTATGGCGTTCTTCTGTCGGCAAGTGAAATTATACATCCTAACCTGACCAGTCTGTGGCGACAGCACTAGCCATGCGGAACCAAATCTTCTGGCTCACGACTCTCTGTCTACTCCAATGGTAACACAGATAGCAGTGACATTATTTTAGTAGTTGTACTGGTACTTGAAGGATGATGTGGTAAATATTACACTAGCCCCATTCACTACCTATTACAATTCCTGCTCCCCATTTCAGTCCAGATGGACAGGGATGTCAATGTCAGTTACAGCAACAAAAAAATATCGCCAGGTAATGATTTTCAAATATTTCGAAGAGGGAGAAAGCAGTAGTCGGTGGAAGAGGGAAAGGGGGGGGGGGGGGGGGGGGGGGGGTAATGACATACATTTGATAAGGGGGAGGGTAGTAGGTGGATTTAGTTGGGGGTGGGGGGGTGGTGGGAGGGGATCAAAGACTATCTCTATATCTGAGCAGACAATGATTGTATTAGACATGTGCGATTTCTATTTTCTTTCATTTCCATTTAGCCAAACTATGCCACAGCAACGCGTGGTCGGGTACAGCTAGTCTGTATATAAAATGCATTCAAGTGTACTGTAGATAGATAAGCACTGAGTGACATAAGCAAACAACATTTGTGTTCCAACAACATCTGTTTCCTTTCATTTATTCAATAAATGAAAAACATAGAGTTTAATCCATGCTCACCTCACAGTGACACACTACAAAGACTTTAGTTGAAATGTTAGGTGGTATTTGTGCACGTCTTTCCTATTTCCTCGACTAGGCTTTCTAGTGACAGCCTGTTGTGTTTAGAATTTCTGTCACCTCATGGTTTCTTGTCTAATACAGAGACGTGTTACTGTCTTCACAGAATAACACTTTCTATACACAGAAGTTGGTCATATCACTGAGATGTTACATGCCTAGTATTATTCATTCACAAGTTTACACTCTCTCTCCCCTCTCTCTCTCTCTCTCTCTCTCTCTTGTTTCTCTCTCAGTTGTATTAAGCTGTTTTCCCTTTTGATTAGTCACATCTGAAATATCACATGCTTCATCAACCATTGCATTCTCAATCTCTCTCTCTCTCTCTCTCTCTCTCTCTCTCTCTCTCTCTCTCTCTCTCTCTCTCTCTCTCTCTCTCTCTCTCTCTCTCTCTCTCTCTCTCTCTCTCTCTCATTTCTTAGTTGTTTTAGGCTATTTTTCCCTTTGATTAGTTGAATTACCTTTGTCCTATTTACAATAACCTGAATGATCCTTCCATTTTCTACCCTTCAGGCTGATTCATGAAGGATTAACGACTGATCACAAATCCTTTATCGAAACACTAAAATGTCTGCATGCTCATGTTGACCACAAAATACAAAGATACTGTACTGAAACCAGAGCTGCTGTGATGTAGCGACTAGATGCTTGCCTGCAGAATCAAAGATCATGGGTTCAGATCCTCAGGAAACTGATCTTTAAAAAAAAAATTACCTTGGCTCCCAGGTACACCTAGTCTTAAATGGGCACTAGGTACAGTCCTGAGAAGTAAATCCTGCTGGTGTGATGTTGATCAAATCTCCAACTGAATGCTGACTTGTCTGTAAAATATAGGTCTAGCCCTATATTCCCAATACACCTAAACGCATGGAAAAGGGTCCTTTACTTAACTAAAACAGAACATAATTATTTTGCTTGACTAACTCAAACTATTGAAACTGAAAAAGAAATGGCATTTCCTCTTACCTGTTGTGTTGTGTTGGCAGTCTGTACACACTCCGCCTCCAGATCTGTTTCCATTCCTGTCCACTGATAATCCTTCAGTTTCAACTGATGCTTGGTAGAAGCAGCTATTTGCATGCTCAAAGCAGTTGCACGCTAGGGAGATGATGTGAAATAAAGGTGGAAATAACTCTAGAATGCACGCATAAACATAATTTGATGCAGATTTGCACATTATATTACAAATGTTACAGCTTAAATCTTAAAGATGTGTGGGTTTTTTCTACATAAAAATAGATTTTATTCTTATTTTGATTTTTCCTGTAATGTGAAATCTTCTTCTTTGTTTACAGGCAACTGAAAACATCACACTAATGTTATATATATATATATATATATATATATATATATATATATATATATATATATATATATATATATATATATATATATATATATATATATATAACAGTTTTAAAGTTTCACTTTGAGATAACTTATTTCATTATTATAGGTTTTATCACTTTTGACTCAGTCTTTCACCACACAATGGCTATCCACCTACCAAAAGCATTGCACAAAATGTGATCTCCATAGCTCCAGCAGCAAGCCGTAAAATAAACTGTAAAAACTGCACTAATGAAACCAACATTGCAGTTCTTGAAACAAACCAATGGTCTTCAGAGCGCAAGGCAAACAATAACTTTGTCATACAGACTCTTTTATTCACGTTGTCTTGAACTGATGTCTGACAAGCTAGATGTTGTGAAGGTCGTCTACAAGTGAGTGAACAGTGCTGAGGCGCAAATCCATCATCACAGTTTGATAAGAATGGTGCTACGAGAAGTGATGAGGGGATCTAGCCGATGCTCAACACCCAGGGGAAAGGTGAGATGGAAGTACAATCAGACTGTTACTGGTGCCACTGGAATTGAAACTGTACTTGCTAATAAAGACAGAGATGGAGCACTTATGGGAATGTTCCAAGTGCTGTGATGAAAATTCCTAATTCAATATTTAACTCTTTTATTATAACCAGAACCATGCAAAACAGCTTGGAGCAAAGCAAAGATGGGGGGACCCGTTTGCTATAAAGCTGAAACTAAGGCTACCAGATTACCAGACTACCAGCTTGGTGATATTCATACTTAACTTGTGAATACTGGAATCATCAAGTGCTTTGGTAATTATTGTATCCATTTATGCTTCTTACCTGTGCCATCTCCAACAGTACATATCAATTTATACTTTAAGATTTCTTCATGTCACACACAAAGAAAAGGTTGCCATGAATAACTTGAATAGTTATCACCATGGCTTTTTTGTGTGTGGTCTGCAACAGTGTATAGTACCGGCACCTTTTCTAGCATCATTTCTTTGTTCCAGCTGTAGTAGCAACTTTGTGATGAGTATCGGCACCTTTTCTAGCATCATTTTTTTGTTCCAGCTGTAGTAGCAACTTTGTGATGAGTATCAGCACCGTTTCTAGCATCATTTCTTTGTTCCAGCTGTAGTAACAACTTTGTGATGAGTATCAGCACCTTTTCTAGCATCAATTTTTTGTTCCAGCTGTAGTAGCAACTTTTTGATGAGTATTGGCACCTTTTCTAGCATCATTTCTTTGTTCCAGCTGTAGTAGCAACTTTGTGATGAGTATTGGCACCTTTTCTAGCATCATTTTTTTGTTCCAGCTGTAGTAGCAACTTTGTGATGAGTATCGGCACCTTTTCTAGCATCATTTTTTTTGTTCCAGCTGTAGTAGCAACTTTTTGATGACTATAGGCACCTTTTCTAGCATCAATTCTTTGTTCCAGCTGTAGTAGCAACTTTGTGATGAGTATCGGCACCTTTTCTAGCATCAATTTTTTCAGCTGAAAAATAAACTTTGTGGTGAGTACTGGCAAATTTTTTGGGTTGGGGTCTGCAACGGTTTATAGTTCTGGCACTTTTTCTAGCATCTTTTTTTTTTTCCAGCTCTATTAAAACTTTGTGGTGACTACTGGCACCTTTTTTTTAGACACTGTGGAGAGTTCCGGTACTGGAGAAAAAGAGTACCTTCTTTTTCTGATTATCCCTAATACTAAATTTCCACTATGTTAGAATTCTAATTTTCCAACTGTATGCGATGTTCAAAACGAAGGCTGGCTACAGTGTACCCCTTATTGTCTTTGAGAATATAATGTGATAAGGCACCAGGCTCTCTCATGGTGTGAATCGTGTACAGTCTGCCGAAAAGACAGTCCAAGAATATTGTATTTTTCAAATAAACCATTCACTTTGGAAACCGAATCCTAGTACTTCAGGATCATGAAACTGTTAAACTCATTCACTAGCCTCTAAACCACCAACTTCTAAACCAGAGAGCTGCACATCTATCTACTTTTGGTGAATGAGAGTGCTGACCACTAAGCTACTACAGAATAGATACTTCCATATAGTGAAGACTGTTGTTAGAGTGTAAAGTAAAGCACCCTTTTTCACACCTTTAGGCAAATTGGGTATTTAGGGCTAGACCTATATTTGAAAGACCAATCTGCCCTTGGTGAGTGATATGGTCAGCACCATGTTGACCACCTTTACTTCCCATGACTGCACTTGGCACCCACTCAAAGCTTGGTCGATCTGGGAGTCATAGTGTTAAGTATTAAGCTTTAATTTCTCTAGAACAGGGCTATTTAATAGGCAGTCCGCAGGCCAAATCTGGACCCAGAGAGGACTAGCCAGTGGCCAGTGAATCACCTGCTAATTGATTGTTTTCTATGCTAGAGCTGAGGTCTCTGACAATCCATTCAATATTTTGGCCCTTGAGTAAACTTAGATAAAAGACCCTGGTCTACATCATGGCTATAAAACTAGAAGATGTGAACCGAACCTGGCCAGCAGAACTCTAGCAATTGGCCTGTGGATCATTGCCACAACTGTGACCTTTCTATGCTGGAGCTCAAACCCCTTGCTTGTAAAGATCTCCCATTTTCAATGTTTTGGTCCCTGAGTAAACTTAGTTGAATAGGTTTGCTCTAGACCTAGGGAAACTGGGTCACCATTTAATTTTGTGTCATCTTTCATGCCCAGACAATTCACAGGAAATTATAAGTGGCTATATTAATGAGGTAAACTGCTCCTAAAGTTTTACTGCTAAGAACTGACTTGATATAGTTCAGAAGATATTACAGCAATTGGGACATTCACATTAGTGCTCTGTCCCCATCTTCAGTAACCAGCACAGAGTTCCAATTCTAATGTACCAGTAGAAGTCTGACTGTATGTCTATCTGGCTTTTGTTTTGAGTGTTGAACATAGGCCAGATTACCGGATAATTCTCTGCTACCCCATTCTCATCAACTGCAGTGTGAAAGATGATGCTTGATAAGGTCGAATGTAAGATGGGCTTTCATGCCCAATTTGTGACCCATTGAAAATAAAGAATGTCAAGTCGTTCCTCTCTGCTCCAGACCGTGATTATCTATTTGTGTTTCTGCACTATTCACTAACTCACAGAGGGTCTTGGCCATATCTAGCCTGTCATGCATAAATTGACCACCAAGCAGTGTAGAAAATGCCATTCTGTTTCCCCACACATCTGCATGTCCAAAAGAAAATATTTTTCCAAAAGAAAATATTTAAAGGATGCTAACTACCCGGGACCTCTGAAGTGATGCTTGCCACTCTGCAAAGAGCATGCCTGTCTCTGGTGTACTGATTAAATAAAAATCTGGCCACTTCTGGCAGTTGAATTTAGACCTACATCTTAGTACGCAAGCAGACTATTTTGTCATTACTCCTGTCCTTAGATAATGCTCATGAGTACACATTAAAAAAGAAGGTATATGAATTTAAGTCATAGAGTAGGACGTACTTACCTGTACAAGGCTTCCCAAATTGAAATGGAAACTGGTTAAAAAGAGGCAGGCAGGACTCACAAAACTGTCCCTTGGTATTACCCCCACAAATGCATTCATACATGCCTGAGGTTGGACTGATTTCACATCCCACTTGCAGACCATTGCAAGGACACTCTGCCATGACAGTGACCTCTTGGACTGAGTAGTGATTCTAATAAAGAATAAAATGAAAGAAACAAGTGAATATTGCTGATAAACATGGAAGACATGTCAGAATTGTTAGTCACATACAGTTAGATTGGGCAGGCTTCAAACATTTAAACATGAGCTCAGTTCCATTTGACCAACAGAGTTAGAGGAAAATGGAGGTGAAATGAACTCTGCATACAGTTAGAAAAATTAGAATTCTGACACAATATAAAATGACTATTAGGGATAACAAGAAAAGAAGGTGCACTTTTTGGCCCAGAAAAAGAGGTACTAGTACTCTCCACAAAGTGTCTAAAAAAAGGTCTAACATGTCTGACTTATCATCATCATCATAATCCTGTGTGGCATTGGATCCCCAGCTGCTACTGACCATTAACTTTTTGAAAGTTTATTAAATTACGCTATTCTATTTAAAATCATTAAAGCAATAACTATTTGAGAACTGTACACATATATAGATTCATTATTATTAAATATAGGCTTCCAGGGCAACCCAGTCTAAAATGGGTGCCATGTAATGCCCTGGGATGTAGAGGGCAAGATGTTCACTACACTGCCCAAATATGTGCCAATAAGTCGAAAAGAATAACAGTCTGGCCTCAAATGTCTGATTTGCCAATGGTATAAAAAGGGTCCTTTAATCTTTAGTTTACAATTAATTTAATTAGTTAACTTTAAAGCATAGAGTTAACAAAAAACAGGACCTAAATAATCCTTATATGATATGTATTCTTAGAAGGTGTAATCAATACAATAATTCCAATGATATTAATATAAATGTCACAGCTGTCTGAAAGAAAATATTTTCATAATATATGCAATATAAAATAACAAAAGTAAAGACTTACAGATACATTCAACAATAGATATCCCAATTATAACTTGTTGATTAAACAAATGATTGCCCTTACACAAACAATTAATACCATTACTACAATACAGAACAAATCAAAACCTATTCATTATGTCAAAAGTGGTACGGAAAAAGTAAAACAAAATACCTGCTAGAGAATAATTCACAGTTGTCTTGACATTGAAAAACTGTTGCAGGGATTTCCCTTATTCAGAAATGAAACAATTATTCCTATATGGGTTCCAAGACCCAGTTTTGAGAGGGAGAATATACCCAATTTCCCACTAATAAGCATGTTGTAATAGACCCTTAATTATAGATTTGCTGAAATCGGATGCGACAGAATGAAAAGTGCAGATACTTCACCTAGCTGTAAACTACAACACAACATGATAAATGCTTTTTTAAGGGTGAAAGAAGAAGAAGAAGAAGTAGAAGAAGAAGAAGAAGGAGGAGGAGGAGGAGAAGAAGAAAAAGAAACAATTTTTACAAAAACTGATGACAAGATCATGTTACTATTATTTACTTACAAAACTGTGAGCCAGGGTATTGTATGGGGCAACAAACAGCATATTGAAGAACTTTATTTTCACATAGTGAACACGCTGCCATTCCTGTTTTTAAAAAAACAACCAAGTATTAATTTAACTCTTTGAGTCCCAAGGAACGCATCATACGTTCATAGGTTCCTACCTAGAAGCCCAATGAACGCATGATGCTCCGATTTTATTACTTTTTTTACTACCCCCTGGGTCTGTGATGCTAAACCCCCTGGGACTCAAAGAGTTAATGATATCGCTATCTTAGTCACATTCTGAATAATGCATTTTCCTTTTTTCCCTTGTTCAGTACCAGAAGGTATCACAGGAGACACCACAGTGAAAAAATAACGCGATAAAAATTAAAAAGCACGGATGAACTATTATCCAAGTGACAATGTGCACTGTGGTAATTAGATTGGAGAGGCCAGATTGTTTTAGTTTGTTGTGATTATGTTAAACTTAAAGAGATCACATCCTGCTATGGGGGAAATAAAGGGATGGTATCACTCCCATACTATGTATTGCTTGTGACTGAAAGAGTTAAAACTGTCACAGCTTTTTGTTTTATTTTTCATGAAACCTACCATTTGTTCTGTATCTCTTTCAATCTGATAAAAGATCAGTAATTGGCTGTATTTGTCTTAAACTGGTAAGTTAATCTTATATGTTGGAACATTTAGTATTTTATCTGAATTCATGAAAGGAAAGGGGTGGTAACATATATTCTCTTTTATAAAGGTGCAGATAGAAAAAGTACAATATCTTCCAATGAATTAAAGATTTTGCAGTAAATGCTGCAAGTATGATTTGGTTTCTCATCAGATATAGTCAATATTGCAGTGCCTTAATGGATGTGATTATGTTCTTAAGAATTGTTTACAGTAAATAACTACAGATAATTATAATGTGCAGGTCATGTACTTCTTCTTCTTCTTCTTCTTCTTCTCTTCCACCTTGTACCTCAACGAAGTGTCGGGGGGAGATGTAATGTTCGTTGATGAGCTCTGTCAAGAGCACTATTAAGACTGATGTTCATTTCTGTAAGGCTGTTCTTAATGCCATCAATCCATATTTCCCGAGGTCTTCCACTCGTTCTATACCCGTTGTAACGTTTTAGTGTGGCTCGCTTTGGCAGATAGTACCAGGGCATTCTTGTTAGGTGTCCAAAACATTTCATTTGTTGTTCTTTGATGACCTGTAAGACTGGCTTTATTCCTAGCATTCGTCTGATTTCATGATTTTGTATTCTGTCTTTCCTTGAAACTCCTGCAGCTCTTCTAAGGCATTTCATCTCTGTTGTCACAATTTTACGTTCATTGGAGGATGTAAGTGTCCACGTTATGTACTTGAAACTCAATAAATATAAATTTCAAATTTAAATATTTCAAGGAGCTGAGCTGAGTTAAATTAACTGATATGTGTGCCGGTGTCCACAGTCAGTGAATGCAACAACAAAAAAGAAGAAGAAAATCTTTTTTTTTAATGATAAACCTAAAAAATTACATTAATTTTTTAGGTTTATCATTAAAAAAAAAAAAAAAAAAAAAAAAAATTACACTAAAAAATTACATTAAAAATATAACTAAAAAAACAGTGTTCTTTGAAATAGTTATGAAAATGAAGAAATAAAGGTGAATTAATGTATATAACTTTCTATTTCACTTACTTTTAGTGACACAGGCACTTGGCTTATGTTAACAGAAATCTGCAAAATAACAAAAGCCACAAATAAATGTAACATGAACATTTTAGATCAGAATGAAAACAATGTATAGCAAGATAAGATTATAAAAGACTGTTCTATAAGTATCAAAAAACTATATAACCCCCCCCCCCCCCTTTTTTTTTTCAAACCTCCCCAATAATCATTAATATAGTTTCTTACTGACTGACTGCCATTTTGTACTTTGATGGCTGCTACAGATTTGACATCACAGCAGCCAAAAGCATTACCTTCTGGATAAAAATCCAACAAAGCAACAAAAAATAAACCATACCCTGATTAAACTTCTATGACGTAATATTTAGGGCACCTATAGTATTACCCTGGCTGGCGTACCTTGCAATTGTGTGCAGGTAATAATAAAGACTTCTGGTCTAAAGCAAACACTGTCTAGTATGATGCTTAAATAATCTGTTTTTTGATACTTTTTGTATTTAATTGGCATTGCTCAAATTACCATATTCCCACTGATGGCTCCTGGGCCCCATTTGGGGAAGGGGGCGCCCGGTGAGGACGGAAGAACAGATCTCATTGTCCCTCAAAGAGCAAGTTGTCAAAGCAGACTAATTAAGCAGATGCTGAAATCTGATGTGTTAGGCCCAAAGGTGCAAATATCACAGCCTAGCTGTAAATCACAACATGGCAACTGCCTTTTTAAGAGCAACTGCATAAGAAGAAGAAATGGACATATCCCTATCATGATCAATGTTTATCTTCCATGCATGGATCATGATGCAAGTAACTGTCAGTAGTAGTAGTAATTTAAATATTGATAGCCTATTCAATCCATGCGGGGTGTGATTAAGATATACAGAGATTTTTTTTTCTACTAATATAATGGATTGTTATGTTTATCAATTTTTTTTTCGTTGTTTAATATTGCATAGCTTGTGTATTAATTGCAAAAGATTGCAGTTGTATAGATTGCATGGGTCAATATATAGCCATATATTTTGTGTGTGCTTTTCAAACAGTTATAATCATCATACTGTGTAAACTAACTATAGGGATATTTAAAGAAATGGAGTAATAGACTGTGAGCTCTGTGTAACATTAAATGTCATAACATATGAATGAATGAATGAATGAATAAATGAATGAATGAATGAATGAATGAAAATTAATGTACGCCTCTGACCAACAACAACAAACAAACAAAAGAAAAACCTTGGAAAATAAACACAAATAAAATAAATTTAATAAGCATTACCACCTTATTTAGAACAGTTAGGAAATTACCTATTCCAAAAAAATTCTAGTTCTTTTACTGTTAAGTGTGTTAGGGTTATTACCTGAACTTACTTTCAACTCAAACCCTTTTGTCTGAAGGAAGAATGGTCACCCTTTGTTTTATCCTTGACTCATTCTATATCACTCAACTCACCATTTAGGTAAATAAATTAGGGAACTTTTTCTTACACCTTTATGTGTATTGTACATTTTGTTCAAACTACATATTGTTTAGACCACATAGCACTCGCCGGATCACAGCATTGATTTCACAAAAATTGCCTATACTCCCTAGAAAGTTTTCACATTTGAGGTTTGGTAGTATAGGAAGCCGGGATAATCTTTTTTGAATGGGGTTTCTAACTTATGACAGTGGTCGTTGTTTTTCTCCAGGATTGCTTACCATGAGAAGGATTAACAAATCAAGAATGATAATTAAACAGGGACAACAACAAAACTTTTTCAATCGTACATTAAAGCAGGCTTCTATGGCTACAATGTAGCTTGCAGTCCAGTGTGAAGATGGAATAAACTTCAATCTCTTATCATGGGCCAGGAATTATAGCATACTACCCACATGACTAAATAGCTTTCACATGCGATGCCTTATTAGAATTCCTGGTATTAAACTGGCAAGAGAAGAGCACAGACACGGAGATATTGGAAAGAGCAGGTATCACAACAGCTTTCTTAATGCCTATTTTCCAAAGACTCAGGTGGCTTGGTCACACTTCCAGAATGGAGGTTGGTAACGTCCCTAAAGACATCCTCTGTGATAAAAAATAGAGGGATAGAATATGTCATGGTTGGCCTCTACTACGATACAAAGATGTATGCAATCAGGGCATCAATGATACAGGCATTGAGGTAGATTCGTGGGGACAAAATGCCATCGACCGTGTTGAATGGAGAGGGAAATAAGGATGGGAATATGAATAAATAAAAAATAAAAATATGATTTCAGAAAGGCTTGAGCTGAGCGCCTGAGACTAAATAGATATGATGGCAACAACGGAGATGAAATCGCATGCTTTAATTGTGGAAGACTTTTCTTAGAACGGACAGGTCTTGCTAGTCACACTCACTATCGCCACATTATTTTTAATTTTAGGGTATATTATCTTAGGCTTTTATTTATTCTAACTTGTTATGACCTATTTAATTTTTTTTTTAAAATATAAGCTCGATATACATGTTTCTATCTTTCTTAATATAAATTCAACAACATATTTCCATTAGGCAGCCACCATAGTGTGGTGGTGTGGCATTGACAACCATGTCGACCCAGCCTTGAGCCGGTACGAGGTGGAGTCCTGGGAAGTGAAGGCGGTCGACGTGATGCTGACCACATCACCCACTCGATTCCGATCTATAAAATATCGGTCTAGCACTATTTGCCTAATATTCCCGAAGGTGTGGAAAATGGTCCTTTATATTTCCATGATCCAAATTGTTTGAAGGTGTTTACATTTTAAAGTTTTCTGAGATCACCTGGTGTAATTTAAAACGGTAGGGGTCTCAGGGCTTTATATAGCTAAGAGCCTCATTAAGTCTAAATCAGGTCATGACCTACTTTCAATACTGAAGTCGGCTTTGATCTGCCTCTCAGTCTTGGTTTTGGGATATTTTGTGTAAGATTTTTTTTTCCAACCTTTTTTTTTTAACGTATCCAGAAACCAGGAGTTGTAAACCCTTTGGCTAGGGTACTATGGATATCGCAACCCTTCGGCCTTTATTCCATTATAGGTACCGTTAATCTGGGAGAAATGTGGCTTTTCTTCTGCCTACCCCCGGGAGTGAACCCGGACCACAAGGAGTTCGTCACCCGGCCGCCGCGAAAGTCAGGTTTAACCAACTTCGCTAGAGAGCCGGTAAGGTAAATAACGTCTTGGGGGTAATGGTGCACGCTGTGCTGACGCCGTATATGTATATACTGATTGCTGTGATTATTGGGGACTATCATCACAGCATTCCGGACAGATCAATAGGTACTCCGATCTCCTTAGTAGTTCCACAAGGGTGAACAACTGATCACGACGGTTCTGTGTTGATTAGGCACCTTGTGCGCTTGGTGAAATGTTCACGTCTGGCTACTCCAGGCTGCACCCCCAAGTCCACCAGCTTGGACTAAGATGCGGAGTGCTGCTTGTTGTCGTGATCTTCTTTGTGATATGCAGCTCGCAAGACATTAAAAGGCATTACTCCTGTCCAGTGCCTTGCCGGTGGTAAACAGGATTGCTGCTATACTGCTGATGTAGCCCTGTGTTCCTCAACATTTTTACGTCCGAGGCATAATCAGAACAGTGGAGACTGTTTCTCAGTCCACCTGACCGTTATAACATATCCACGCCCATCTGTACCTTTATATCTCAAGATGGCCGTGAACATATCATAACCCTTGACAAGGTCGTGGAGGTGTATTGATGGAAGCACTGGCACATAAAAACAGCCATCTTTCTCTGTCTTCCGCTTGATGAATAAGTGTATGATAACTTAGTCCTGTCTATTTCTTGATATTGTCATTCCATGTTCTTCTTTGCCCTCCTCTTCTTCGACTACACCCCCCCCCCCTTTTTTTTTGCCCAAACCCCTCTCCCCCAGTGTTCCTTGAAGTACAGTCTCTGCAATCGAATCATGCCTCACCACCTGGCCAAACCAAGCTAGCTTGTGACGTTTCACCACTGCCAAGAGATGCTCCTGATGTCCCGTAAATTTGTATATTTTGTCACTGACATATTTATTAGTTTTGTGTTCTAGCCTGACAGTTAACAGGAAACAAAAACAAATGTAGAAAGCAGTTTATTTATTACAAAATAAACGAAACCCCACCCCCTCGGGAAAAAAAATGCCGGAGTCAATCCTGCAGCGTTCCGTAAAGAGATGGTGTATCCAACTAGTATAATCAAAGCAAGAAAATTATATAATTTTGGAAAAAAAAGATAAGAGTACTTATATGTGTCCGTTCGTTTGATTTTCGTATTATCGACTTGTATGTGGTCGGAGTTTATATCCTTTGTCTGTCTTTTTATTAACATGTATTCTGTTTTATCTTGATTGATAACTAATCCCATTTTCTGAGCTGATTCTTTTAAGAGAGTGGACCATTTTCAATGATAAAAAGAAAAAATACTCACTTGATCGCCTGGTGGTTCGTCGTTTGCAGTATATCCGACACAGATGGTGTCAGTGAGCGAAACTGGTAGGGATTTTATAGGCACATTGAAGAACTGTGAACAAAAGTCCAGGTTGGAGACAGCATAGATCCAAGGAGTGAACAATTTACCGTCCAGTGACCTCAAGATGCTAACTTTCTGTGGTGTTAGTGCGTCGCCAAGTTTAATTGTGAAATTTTCAGCCATAAATTCCTGTTTGAATAAAAACATTATTAGATTTAATATGTAATTTGTGTGCGACAATGCTAAGCAGAAGAGAGAAGCAATGAAGCAATAAGGAGAATTCGAAAAAAAAACAAAGATTAAAAAATGGGGGTCTTCGAAGTCAAGCCGTGTGCTTCGCAATCTGAAAGTCGTGGGTTCGTTTCACTGCTTGGTAATTTAGTTCAAAAGTGCAATTTTTATAGAGACCCCTGGGGATCGTAACAAGAACTACAGTGTTCGTGCTTTGTGCGACACGCTCGACAGAAGGCTAGCCGTTCTTAGAGAAAGACCGAGGCTTGAAACCCGGTGCACTAAAGTCGATCCACTTGACTGAAACCTTTTTTTATTGGAGAAATGTGAAAAGCTTAACACTTAAACAGCATTGAGAAATATGTGTGACGAACAGCACAGTCATCAATACATTTGTTTTCGAACGCTTTCATCCTTCTATGTCTTTAGCAATTCTAAAACTTTGACTAGCACATGTGAACATTGTAATAATATTGGCATTAGAAATACTTAACTTGGTTTTAAAACTAGAGCTCCTTTTTTTTTGTTTGGGCTTTTAAAATCTGCCGATGTCTTGACAATGTGTGACCTAATTACTTTATTTCATGTTTGAATTACATACTTACAGCAGGAAAACATATGTGTGACGAACAGCACAGTCATCAATAAACTAGGTAAGGTGGTTGACTGACTGACTGACCTTCTACCCCACCAGGACATCACACAAGCGATAAACACCCGATGACACAAAGTGCCACCATGTGGATGAGGATCACCGTGGAGAGGTCCCAGAAACCGCGTACAGACAATTGGCCATATTTATGACCTGCCTATATTGCGGCCCCTGGCAAAAGCCAGGATGGGGCTTCAAATAACAACAAATTTTGTCCTAAAAAGGACGTAAGGAATTTGATAAGGTGATTTGGAGAACATCGAATTTGTATCATGCTTACCATGCTCCCTAAGATGAGAAAGAACGCAGCACACACCCACACATTAAACAGTGTACACAAGCGTCAGTTATAGGATTAATCAATGAACATCTAAACCATTCACAATAACATCTGAAGTAAGACAGGGATGTATCTTATCACCAATATCGACAGTATATGCAAGGATGCCTAGCTGACCATGTTCTTAGTGCACTTGTATCCATGGCGAGGCCCACACGCCGTCTGGAGGTGACAGGTTCAATTCCCGGCAAGGTAACTATAGCTTTCGATTTTTATGTTGTGTAGTATGTTCTTTTATCTTTCTAGTTCTTTCTATGAATGTCGATCAATACACACTTTCTGTTACTGGATTATTTCTAGCCCATGAAAGAGCATGTTAGTATTATCAACGAATTACACTTTGCTGATGACTAGGCCTTGAGAGCAGATATAGCCATACAATTCAATAGCATTTTACATCTATGAATAAAGAATGTTAAAGTAATACTATAAGAATCAGCATTGAAAAGACAGAAGTGGTGTCAATAGGAAGAAAGAAGCATAAACTAAATATAGCAGTGGGGTGCGAAGGCATTAAACATGTATGTGCGTTTAATTATCCGGGTAGAACATTCACCGAAGATGGAGAAAAAAATGGAAGAAAAAATTAACATCTGACGCAGTAAAGCAAACCTTTATTGGGTTAGCTAGTCCCCTCTTACAGAATAGACTGTTGAATGTTAAATTAAGAATCGACATCACAGCACTCGGGACACACATAAGCGCTCTGTCCCAATCTTCAGCAGCAAGCGAAGTGTTCCAATTCTGATGGCACCAGTAACTGTATATCTGTCTCGCCCTTCCCTCTGAGTGTTGAGCGTCCGCCAGATCACTTGGTAACTCCTCGTAGCGCCATTCTCCTCAGACCGTAATTACAGCATAGGACAATCCCAGTCAGCACAAAGAAACATCTCATACAAAGCATTTTCAGTCCCACTCTATGCTACCAGTGCCAGACATTGTCACCCACAACAAAGTTTAAAAGAAAATTAGTGGCCACAGACATTAGATGAATGAGAAGGGCTGTAGGAGTGGCCAGAAAAGATATTCTCAAAAACGAGGTCATGAAAAAAAAAAAAAGCTGGCACATAAAAAAAAATTTGAAATTACACACACACACACACACACACAAACACACTCACACACACTCACACTCACACACACAGACCGCAGGTCAAGGGATTGACAACTTATAGCGAATGTCTTGCGACCTTATACCATACAATTCATACACCAAAAGAGGAGAAGGACGTGGAGCCCGTGGTAGACCAAGAACAAGATGGAACGATAACATCAGAGAAACTCTTCATCAACACGATGTG